>VWZD01001866.1:25737-69346 GCA_013396695.1 Sakesphorus luctuosus
AAGACATAATTTCCAAGGTGCAAGGGGCTAATATCTCTCTTGCTTATAGTACCCTTAGAACTGTAATGAGTGTTTTAACTCTCTGCCTCTGTGAGATGGAGAATTATCGTTGTCTTCACCTCGCAGATGAAAACTTCCACTTATAAAAGATCAAATATGAAATCTGCGTTTAACCAGGAGTCATAACTGGGTGTCTCATGGCTCAGGACACCAGGCATTTACAGGATTGTCTGCATCTGTTTAGCTATCTTCTTCCAAGATTCATAATTGATTATTCTGTATTAACTCAAATATGCTTTCTCTGGAGCAAGGATTATCAACCACTTTTTTCCAGAAATTCCACACATCAATAACATTAATGTGATAGGTACACGAGAGATCCTAATAAGTATTAAGCAAAATGATGTAGATCAATCAAAACTCATAACTGACATTCAGAAACTGTAGAGATGGAACAGATTTAACATTTTGATTGTGGATAATTTAGGCCAGAATGAGAAATGGAAGAGAAGTGTTTTCTCTTATGCATTTCTAGAACCACTGGGACAATTCTGGCCTTGTGCTTTTCTGAAAACTTGTTCAACATTAGAAGATTTTTGTGTATTTCTCAAGCATCATTGATTTTTAAGGTATAAGAATAAATACAAACACAAAAGTCACCACCAAATAGTAATAAATACAAAATAAACACTAAAATTAGCTTTCATGATAACTAAATATGAATTACATCTGTACTAGAAGTAGTTATTTAATGGTATAACCCTGCAATAGAATAGCACTATTGACTTTGCAAATACTGTAGCTCTCTTCTGATTTTCATGGCTCTACACAAGCTTTCTTCATTCTGCCTCTGAGTCTGCTTTTTCATAGTGTCTCACTGGATTATTAAAGTGGTTAAGATTTCTTAAATGTGATTGGGTGAAGTGCAAAAACATTGCTGTCTTTATAGTAGCTCATGAACAAGCAGAACTGTGGTTTTGGGAACTAATATCTGATAAGGTACTTTCTCAGATAAGATAATTCAAGGAGATAAAGTATTCTCTGGACAAGTGAAAGGCAGGTCTAATCTTTTTGAACTTCAGAGAAGCATTTGATTCTTTCGTATTGTAGAACAAAGCCCTTTAAATATTGGGGAACTAGACACTGAAAAAATAATGAAAAAGGTTATCAGGCTTAAAATTCTATTTTTTTTCATTAATCATACTGCCTGTCTGATATGAAAGATTTTTTTTTCCCTATTTTTACTGATTTACACCTGTTTCTTTCTAAACTTCTAAGTTGCCATTTATTACTTGGGTGAACATCACCAGACTTCATTTGTTAAACTAAACGGACAATGGAGGGCTTGGTTTTGCTGAATTCTAATGGATCCCTTATCTCTGAATTAGGTTGCTTTTTACAGATAAGAACTGAAGGTAGCAGACATATTGGTTGATAAACTGATAGCATGTCACTTTCAAAAAAATACATTTAAATCCGTGCAGAAGTCACAGAAAGCACTCCTCATCCTAGTTCTGATTTAGAAGATAGGAAGTATAGTTCCGCAATGTAAGGGAAGGTGAGCTGTGAGCTGAGCACAACAGTAACACAGACAGGAGCAGTGACCTCACTGACCAAGGGGCAGGACAGATAACAGCCAGTCTGGGTCAGCATGGGGTCCAGAGACTGATCAGCAAGTCTGCAGCAACGAGGTGGGTCCAAGGCCAAGTCAGGAAGTCAAACCAGGGAGTCTCGATCAGGTTCACAGAGGTAAAAGCTCAGGCACAGGCAAAGTTGCTACACAGCTGCATTGTAGTATAGATTGGGGCAATGCTAAAGTCGCAGTTTACAAGCAGCTCTGAGGGGAAAGGAGGGCAGGACCTTCTTTAAGCTTTCCTCAAAGGAGTTCCTGTCACCAAAGAAGCTGACCTTGGTCTCAGCCAGCTGAAATCCTAAAAGGAGGATGTCCTCTGGTGCCCAACATCTGGTCTGCAGGAAGGCTTGAAAGCAATCATAAGACAGGTATGGACTTAAACCTACTTCTGGGAAACAAGTAATTCCATCTTAACTTCTGAAGAATGTAGCTTTTCCTCCACAGAATATACAGAATTTCCAAATATAACCTGTGCCAATATTGTAACCAGTTAATCAAGGAAACATATTTATTCTATCACAGTGAGAGCTTATTGTAAAGAAAGAGGATACGGATGTCAGGGGACAGTGAAATATTAGTGGTTAAAGGTCTAAAAGCCAAGGAAAGGCTGTCAGTTTGCAATAGAAAGATGCAGCATGAAAGAGACATTGCAGGAATGTACAAGTGCAATAGGATGCACAGGTGAGAGTTAAGAACTGCAGTCCGGGAGTGTTTGGTTAGCAATTGGCTACCACGCATAAGGAAAGAACAAGGAACGCATTTTTTCTTCGGGCCATAATGATTGTTAAGTGGAATAAAATGGCTAAGAATATACCTTTTTGTTTGTTGGTTGGGTTGGGTTGGGTTGGGTTTTTTGTGTTTTTTGCTTTTTGGTGTTTTTTTTGGTGGTGGTGGTGGTGGTGGGTTTTTTGTTGGGTTTTTTTTTTTTATAGGAGAAAACAGAAAAACACTGTTTACTATGAAGTTAACACAGAAAGAAAAACGCAACAACTTATGTCGCTGCTTAATTGCTTATCTTCAAACCACAATTTAGGTTGATTGTTCTTCCTGAAAAATGTATCTATTCCTGTAATATGGGCTGATGTGATCTTTGCATGTCCAGATTTTCCTTTTGGCAATGCAAGTGGGCTTAAATATATGTTACCTTCTCTCTAAATCTGCCTTTGCCAAATTGCTCTTCATAGTGGGACCTGCACAGCTATTCAGCTGCAGCCTCCCCTGATAAGTTCTTGGAAAAGCAAAGGAACATGTTACTGGTGTCTGCACGTGCTCCTGACTCTCACCTCCAAATTGCTCTATTAGAGGAGAGAAGTCAGTGCAGTTCCTCTTTAGCAATTTTTATTCCCTAGCCTCCATTTCTCCTCCTTAATAAGTGAGATAGAGACAAGATAGAAAAGCTCTGCCATTATAAAATTATCATGAAAAAGAAAAGTCAAACAGGAATTTTCATCCCCTCCTTTCATCCCTCCCAGTTTTTATTTGCATGGGCTTCACTATGTGTTTTGAAAGATAGGTAGAAAAAGTAATTCACGGTCATATCTAACATGAAAGCAAGCTTTCCAAAGTCTAATGAAGCAAAGAAATTATTTTAGATCAGTCTGATCACGAAAAATTAGGGTTTTTTTTTTAAGTACTTTTGTGTTTGTCTAGAAATCTGCCTGCATTCATCACCCATCAAGATATGAGATTCCTAGTGTGGACTGCTTGTTATGGTTTAGAAAATTCATGAAAAAAATTCTTCAAAATTGGCATGCTTGGCTCTGGAGGACAGAAAAAATTTCTTTTGCATGAACACTTTTTTTTCTAGCCTTGTGTAAGATATTGCTCAGTTGATCACACTACTGAACAGTGTATACGCACAGAGATCAGTACCAGCACAGTGACAGGAGTAACACACCAGGGACAGTTTCCTGAAATTCAAGGCAACTGCACAACCACAGTCCAGAGAACTTAGGCAACACTTGAGGCTCTCTGTAGGCCTCCGTAGGGATCTCCATGAGGTAGTCCGGGCCTCTCCTTGCCCCAGTCCTACCCCAGTCATGAGCAGGATGTCTGGGGACATCAAGAGCAGCTCCCACCCTCAGCATTGGGCACCTCCCTGGGCACAGGGGTGGGATGAAGGCAGGATTGGCTGAGGGCTCAGCTCAGCAAGGACCATGGCTGGGCAGTGCAGGGCTGTGGGGAGCTGGCGACTGGCCCTGATGAGGCATCACTGGGCTCTGCAGGGATGACATGAGGTCTTGGGCCATGGACTGAGTCAGGGATATTCTGAAGAGGCTGGCTAGGGGTAGTCAAACCCATCAGTGCCAACAACATCCTGGCAGAAGAAATGTCAATTGTTCTGTTGTCAGAATCTCATCACTATATTGCTGCACTCTTACTGCTTTATAAAATCTTTGCATCCCATACTCAGTTAATAATTGATTATTTTATGAGTGCCAAACTTTTTCCAAGATTTCCTGCAGGGAAAAAGCAGAAGTACAGTCAAATAAAACTTCTATGTAAAATTGACTATGTGTAGAAAATGCTTTCAGCATTCACCTTCTCCTAATGAAAGCAAACCCATTTTTTTATTCCAGAGTTAATTTACTGCAGAAACAGAATTGGACAGAGTCTACACAAAAAGATAAAACAGAATGTGGAGATGAAAGGTAATAAAGACAAGATATATGTTGTAAGTTTTAAGGTAAAAAATGAACAGAAGTTCAGACAAATGTAACACTTTCATACACAAAATATTCAAAAGATATTATTTGGAGATATGACACATAGTTTTGATATTTGGGATATTCAAATATATCAACCCAAATTTATGAATGACTTTCATAACTTTAGGCCTGACTAGAGACTCTATTGCTACTTTAATAGGTACATCTTTCTTACAGAAACCAGGCTGAGTGAAAAGTAATTAAGAAATATCCCTAGCAAAAGTGATACTTCTGTAAGCTATTAAATAATATCTCTGTAAATTATATAAATAATAGTGCAGGCGTGCTTGAAAACACATATATTTTGCTCTCCCGAAAAATAACATTTTTTAATTTGATCTGTTTCAAGGAGACTGGTATGTAAGAGATTGCAATAACATAATCCAAATAAACAGATTTATGAATAAAAGTCACAATGTAGAAATGCAAAGACCAAAAGACAGAGCCGTATATTAGGCGTTCAGGCTGCATTAGACTGGTAATTGCTGGGTAAGCAACTACAAATTCTTTAATATTTTTATCTAATAATATTTTCAATATTATTAGATAGCTCATAGGAAAGTATAATAGGGAAACTCAAAAATGTATTAGACATCTATGCAGTACTACAAACTGTATTGAGAACAAACAAAAATGACTAGAAGTCTGAGTGCAGAAACAAAGCTTAATTGGCCTCTCAGAGACTTGGTGGCCTAAATCAGAAGTATAAAAAGACAGGTAGGGAGAAAATTTAGGTTGTTATTATATGATGAAAATATTTTTGCTTTCTCTGTAGTTCAGAAGGAAGAGAGAAGTAGATCTGTTAAAAGCCTTCAAATAAAAAGGGGAATAGAACACAGTATTACAGTAAGAGAGAATAAAACTTATGCACCTTATTCCAGATGTCTAATACCTGAAGGACATGACCTTCTGGTAAAAAGAGAATGCCTGCTGAATAAGCATTATAAATAGTCACAGGCTACTAATAAATTGAGGACAATGCTGAAGTATATATTTCTTTTATAAATGTTAAGAGAACTTAGGCTGTGCTACGAGAAATATACATCTGAGTAAAGGGAAACATGGCATATATGTGAAACTGGGGAAAAGTATAAAATTAACTCTCTAAAAATTAATGTAAAAGTAGAGTGAAATAATAGCCATAGATGAAAAATGCAAACTTCAGCCAGGAAGATGTCCTTCCATGGAAAGGATTTTAAAGAGTAGAAGGACATAATATTAAGTATGATATTAGTAATACTGATAATATTAGTACAGAATGAGACTAGAAATCAGACGGACTTACTCTATGACTGAGATGTAGTTTTATAACAACAAACAGATAAACTGGAAAAGCACAAAGCAGAAAAACAAGAATGATGAATGACAAGTTAGAATTATGAAGAACTGCTGGAATAAGTTGAATTGCTCTAGAAAAAAATCTAGTTAAGAGTAGTTATGTCTTCAAATATTGAGGGGATTTTGTAACAAAATATGTGTATAACTTCTTTTTCATGTCTACAAAGAGTAGGCTAAAAAGTTATGTGTTTGGTATGTGACAGGTAGATTCAGGTAAATGTTAATTAATCAGTAGGTAATAATTTTATTGATTTTAATATTTTTCCCTGAAACCAGAGGACAGATCACTTTATATTGTGCATTGGTTTGTTTGCATCCAGTATGGACAATTTAAGATCAAAGTTCTAATTCCTTTGCTGGCAGAGTGTCACTGGTTTTGTATTGAAATCAAACATTCTAAGAGTCTCAGCCGATTCTTGAATCTGAAATGCAAATTTTTTAGTCTCAGGAGAAAGTCATCTATGAATCACACCCACTGAAAATGTGGGAGTAATAGGATTGAATGTGTGTAGTCATTTCAATGGAGATTTGAGAAGGATAATGTATTTGATGATGTCATCATTCACTGTAAATTAGTGTATTGCCACAGAAGAAAATGTATGCCAATATGGCTCAGACAGACATCCTTATTTTTTGTCAAATGTTAATTGTAGCAATTTTTTTAATTTTTTTTTTTAATAAACTCTAGGAAAGGGAGATGTTTGTAATAAGAAAAGTTTGGTCAAGATGGTTTTTTATTTAAAATCTCTTCTTCATAACATCACTAGAGAGATTTAAAAATTAGAACTCAAAATCTACTCAGGAAGAAAGAAATCTGAATTGTAGCTTGAGATTGGACTCACGTTGTCAAATCAATGAAATTAATTTTAAAAAGTCTACTGGTAGACAAATCTACCACTGAGATCTGAGTCAGATATATTCACGGTGTCCAAAACAGTTGTCTTTTTCTTTCTAATCCATCAAATGTGCCAAACACTAGACCAACTCTTGTAGGTTTCACACATTTAGAAAAGTATAGAATTATTTTTGTTGATGTGGAAAAAAATGTTTGTGTACTGTTTAGTTCACTGGTGACACCAAATATATGACAGAATATCTTTGCTACCTTTCAGAAATATAAAAAAACCAACCAACCAACAACAATAACAAAACCCCAATGTTTTGTTTTGTTTTGTTTTGTTTTGCTGTGTTGTTGACTCCTCCAGCAACTGGACCTTTTGGCTCTACCAGCATGTTTGAAAGGTCAGAGTTCATACTGGCAAGGCTGTGAATACAAACTTCTTTAACTGAATAACAGAGCATCATGTCAAGCATATGACATGAAAGTAATGGTTTTTAAAATAGGGAAGGCCTTTCTCTCATAAACCCCTGATTTATCTCAGTGGTACAGCTATCCTATCTCCCTTGGGATTCTAGGCAACATTCCTATTATCCACTCAGCTTGTACAGTCTTGTTAATGTTCTTCTGTTGTTCTTAGCTGTCACAGAATTGGTGATGTGTAAGTTGCAGAGATTTCACAGTAAATACTGAATATGAATGTTGAGGCAAACACTTCCCATCCCACCTCTTAAAATAAACACAGATTTTCCCCACCATGTAATCACCACAGGCTGTGCTCAAACTGCAGATTCTGACAGTAAGGATTCCCTCCAGATATGCCTCTCAAGAATTTTTTGCCCTTCCCCCTTGTTTTCTTATAGACAGAAAAAATTTCACTGTGTGACTCCATTTATAGCTTGATATAGCATGTTGGTTTCGTGATGACCAAGCTGTTCTCATGTCATCATCAATTTAATAAGGAAAAATTGTGAAGACAATAAGCAAGCTATCTGCAACCATATTCTTGTGAGTTGTCTCTTATTTTACCTATGATAGTTGTGTTATGATGTATTGGGTCTGGCTGAGATGGAGTTCATTTCCCCATAACAGCCCTCGCAGTGTTGTGCTTTGCATTGGTGGCTGGAAAGGTGTTGATAACACACCAGTGTTTTGGCTACTGCTGAGCAGAGCTGGCACAGCACCAGCAGTGCAACATCCCTCCCCCAGTAGAGGGCATGATCCTTGGAGGGGGCACAACCAGGCCTGATGACCCAAACCAACAAAAGGGATATTCCATCCCATATGACATCAGCTCAGATATAAAAGCGAAGGAAAGGATTCATTGTTTACAATATTTATCTTCTGGAACAACCACTACCTGTGCTGAAGCCCTGAAGTCCAGTCCAGGAACATCACTTGCAGATGAAAAGTGAGGAAGAAACATTTTTTTCCTCTTCATTTCTGTATGTGCAAAATTTTCACTTTTGCTTTAGTAATGTGCCTTATCTCAACCTATGAGGTTTTTTCCATCTTATTTTGCTCTCCTCTATCCAGCTGGAAAGGGGAGTGGTAGAGCAGCTTGGTGGGCATCTGGCATCCAGCCAAAGTCAACCCCAGACATGATTAAAGGTATTCTCCTGAATATGTTAAAATGAACACAACTACTTGAAAATGAGTTGCTGAATTGTGTCCTGCTCCTATTTCCCACCTCTGCGTGCTTAAGAAAAAACTGGAAGATAACAAGAACTGTCATTTTGATACTATATATGTCCCCAGAATCCACTGAAGAGGAGCAATATTTAATTAGCTCTACTCATTCCCTCCATTTTTTTTCTATTTTGGCACGCCTCTCCAATTATTCAAAACTTTGTTTCTTCAGACTTCCTCTCTAGACAGAAAGCTAAATTAATTAAACACTAGATACCTTCAGCCTTCTATCTGAATTAAGAGAGCAGAATGGATTTTAAACTAAACAGGCATCCCACATTTCCACTTGGTCAATCACTCAGAATTTGTCTAGTAAGCTGTTCAAAAAACATCTGATAGCGCTTGTCTGGCATCTTCCTTCTGACTCCAAACAATGCAACCATTTCTGGTGATAGTATCCTTGTCATATCAGAAAAGAATATCCATATTCTCAGGTCTCAGGAGCTGACTGTAAAGTTTTGCCCCAGGTCTCTGCAAGTTCCCTTAAGCTCCCTTAAAAAAACTACACTAGCCCCCCAAATAAATATAGACTAAAAATCATATATAAGGTAAAGCTGCTTTAGATATTAGGACATTTTACATCTAAAAAATATTGTATTTAAATTTCACAGTATAAATAGCATCATTTATTTTATCCCATAGTTTTCTTGTGACACTTAGCAAGTCATAAGCACTTAATGAACAATCATTCATCATTCTCCACCACTCATCAAGTCCATAATTTTAAGCCTTCAAGATTATTTTCCAATCATTTTCAGATAGACACCACATGTCAGACTTGGAAAACTGAACGGTTTGATAGCCTGTGCAAAGAAGTCTTAGCCATACATTACATGTTTTAATCTAATGTTTTGCCCTGAAAAAGTGAGCCTTCCAGTTTTGGATGGGGACATTTCATCAGAAGTAGGAGGCTGCTCTGGTGGCAGCAATCCAGAAAATTATTTTGATCTTCAGAGCTGTTGATCTGACAGACATAAAACTGAATTTTAAAAGCTTTTCTGAAATGGTTCAACATTTTTTGTAACCTTTGAATGCTTAATATTTCACCTTTACATGCTCGCACACTATCATTCTTTCCATGTTATTTGAAATAGTTGATGGCTAGTGATCTACAAAGGGGAAGGGAAGACTACAGCTCATTTTGAATATTTTTTTCCTGCCTGGCCACCCACTGCAATTCAGCTACAGATTTTCCAGGGGTGATAAAAAGGGATTTGGAAACAGATTTAACTGCTGATGAAGAGACTATCTATACATGGGCCAGGGGATCAATTTTCTGTAATTAATAGAAGCACAAAACACTGGTTTAAGAGACAGATATGCCTTAATGACACAGAAACTGTTACCTTCCCTTATAAAAGGCAATTTATTGAAAGTTTCTGTCAGCTCCATTGTGCTTTAAATGCAGACTTGAACTTCATCTGGAGAATGAATTATTTGGGGAGGATTTATTAATGGGGCTTTGGTTTTTATTTCTTCTCACTATACCTAATATAATTAAGTACCCTTTGGCTGAGGATCAATCCTGCTGTGTTGCTCCATACAGAGCTTGGAAATGCAAAAGAAAGCGTAATCTTTCATAAATGATTTTTCACAAAGATATCCCTCATCAATTTACTGAACTTAATCTAAATAGTTTTCGGTGCCTTCATTTACAAGATACTTCTACTCTTTGCTTCTTACAGGAACCATCAGTGCCCACTGTTGGTTTGCAAAACTTGTCTTACAAAAACTGATAAATGTTTAGCATAAGAATGGAAAGGACCACTACAAGAGTAGAGAAGGAAGCCAATAATAATATAAGATGATAATAGTGGGGAGGGCAGTCTTTAGCTTCTTTAGGGCTCTGGCTGACAGAGTCCCTGGGGAGGTAGTACTGAAAGACAAAGGAGTCCAGGAAGGCTGGACATTCTTCAAGGAGAAAATCTTAAAAATGCAGGAGCAGGCTGTCCCCATGTACCAGAATGGATAATCTGTCAGGGAAGAAGTATGGCCTGGAAAAAGAAAGAATTTATAAGCCTTGGAAGCCACTCAGGAGGACTATGAGAATATTGTGAGGTCACACAAGGAGAAAATTAGAAGGCCCAAAGTTCAACTATAACTTAATCTGTTGTAAATTACAATAAAAAGTGTTTCTATGAATGCATTTCCAACAGAAGAAGGTTAATGAGAATATTCATCCTTTATTAGATGTTAGGGTCAAAACATAGTGACAAAAGGAGAAGGATGAGGTTCATAATGACTTTTTTCCTCATTCTTTGATAGTAAGACCAGCTTCCCAAGCTGGAAAACAGGGACAGGGAGCAGAGTCCCTGTCCCCATAATTCAAGGGGAAATGGTCAGCAACTTGCTACCCCACTGAGAGACACACAACTCTTTGGTGCCTGTGGGAAGATGACTGGGGGTAGAATTAAAGAAAACTAGGCACATTCTAACAGAAGTTATAACACTTAGAGAAATTATAGGGCGAAATGCAGTTGCAGCTTCCTGGATGGAATGCAGTTGGCATGCATGAAATGTACTCCATGCTCATCCCTAACACAGAACAGCCTGCACCTTTTAGCATATACTAAGGGGGATGAAATGGAGAGCAGAGCAGAGTGGAGACACTGTGGCAAGGCTCTGTCATACTGCTTGAAGGGATGTGAACTCCATGGTACATTGTAGCTGATAAACCACACAGCAGTCAGCCAAGGGAGATAGATGTCTGGCTGCTGAACCAGCAACTGTTGTGAAATCACTCTCCTTGGATGAACTTGGTTCATTGTAATCTAATACTAATACTAACACACACCTCTATCCCCAAGTCACCTGCCTCCAACAACCACCCCTCACTGAGCATGCACTCTTGTATTTTACATATAGAGATGGGTCAAGCACAAGCATCTTGCTTTCTTGGGGAATTGTCAGACTGACCAAACACAAAGGGTTCAAGGAAATCCCCCTTTCACATGACGGGCTGGATGGACCCACCCAAGAATCAGAGGGAGATGGCAGAAGAGCTCACTGAGCCATTTAGCAGCAGTCCTAGATAACTGGGAAGGTCCCTGTTGACTGGAGGCTGAGAAATGCGAGATCCATCTACAAAAAGGGCTTGAAGGGGGATCTGATGATCCACAGGCCTGTCAGCTTGACCTTGCTACCAGAGAAGGTCATGAAGCAGATAGTCTTAAGTACTATTACGTGGCACACGCAGAACAACCAAGGGATCAAGCCCAGACACCATGTGTTTATGGAAAGCAGGCCCTGCTTAGCTAACCTGATCTCATTCTGAGGTGATCCTCTAAGAGGAAGAGGGAAAGACTGTGGATGTTGTCTATTTGCATGTTAGTAAAGCCTTTGCTGCAGTTTCATTTAGTAAGAGCACCAGAAAAAATCCATTCATTTTTCTTTATAAGTTAATATAGCAACTGTGGTGTGTCATTCTTCTGCTACTTTGCTACTTACTGCATTAAATCTTTGAAAACAAGAATAAAGTACTATTTCAGTAGTGCATACATTATTAATTTCTTTGAATTATTATGTATGTTAGTCTTTGACTAAGCAGACTTTAGTCATCTCTTTTGTAAAATAGAAGTATAAATGTGTTTGTGTCTGGCTGTAAAAACCATTAAAATGTCAGTTGTTAATCTCATCTTACTTCCTATATCTCTAAGTTAAACAAAGCTCTCTACTCTTTTTCCCTTTAGCCTTTATATTAAAATAGGCACTATTTTTCAGCAATAGTTAAAGCAATTCCAAAACCATGAGTTTACAGAATATCCTTTTTTCTTTGTACTTGGTTGTGGAAAATAGAAACATTGTTAGCTCCAGATAAAAATAATGGTATCTATACAAGTACACCAAGCGAAATAATACTAACATTGTCTGGAATTCCTTGTACAAACAGTAGGGGACAATGTTAAGACTTAAATTAAATTATATTAAGGTTGACAAAAAAATTACTTTACCAGAAACCTTCTTCAGGCCACACAGGGTGTATCCACAAATGCAAGTAAATATTGCACTGCATAATTAATAACTCACAAAGGTGGCTACAGAATTCTGTTTCTGTGGACCATACTGTCAGCTTCATAGATCTCCTGCCAAGATAGGTAGAATGGAGTCAGTATATATTTACTCAGAGATTGCTTTTTAAATGTCATGGTATTAGAAGAGCCAGAAAGGTTCTTCACTTTGGAAGTGGCCTCTAGAAAAATGTGCCAACTAGGATTGCCAGATATCTCAGATCTTTTGAGTTGTCTTTCTCTGCTTCTGTCTTCACACTTCTAAAGTGTCTCCATCAGAGGAGAGGATGGAATGTTGACATGTTTGCTGTATGACCCCAAATATGGTAGTATGCTCACAGGATATATTTACATTTCATTGTAGAGTTGTTCTGAAGACCTCTTTATGGTAGAAACCAGATTTGATATGATCTTATTTATGTAGGAACTTGGAGAAGTCTTTAAAGCTCTTAAAACTCTGGATCATAGCTAGGCATTATCGTGGAGTGAGCAAAGAGACAAGTTATTTGCCAGTGCAAAGTTGACACATGTTGTTGGTGCCATAACCTATGTGAAAGTCAGACAGGATATAGCTATGCCTCTATAACCATGACAACTTTCTGTTTTAAAAATGCTTAGCAACTAGTAGGAAAAGTGATAACTTTGTATGAAGAGATAAATAGGTTCTTACATAGTTGACCTACATACGTAGAGATTTCCTGGGTATACAAAAACTGAATATACAAAATATATTTGGCTTTGACTATCATACATGTCAACACTTAAAAGGAATGCTGGTTATTAATTGCCTCTGTATGTAGTAGTTCATAATCACTGGCTATTCTCAAATAAGCATGAAGGAATGTGAAGTAATTTACATGGAATGCATTATGCCATGATCATGACAGATGACATAATCACTGTGAAGGTAGATTTTATAAAAGAATAAATGCTAATTTCTTCAAGAACAGAGGATTTTTAAAAAAAAATGGCTTGTCAAATCTATTCTGCCAATGATTTTATCTGTTTGATTGGCTTGGCAATAGAGCATACCAGAAACTGACCTAGACAGCATTTTAAATAAGGACTGGATTTTGCTACTTTAATACCTTCGAAGGAATGGCTTCTACTTAAAATAGTCCTACTGTTTACACCGACCATTTTCACAGACAGAGTTGCTACACAGCCCTTACAAGTAGATTACCACATGGCCTTACGTTAATAAACAATTTGAACTCTGATAGGAGTGACTGAAACTTAAATGCCTGGACTTGGTATTTAGATCCTATTGTGAGAAGTCAAACTCTAACCAAAAATATTGTATGATTTAAATACTAGGAGAACAAGATTTCCCTCTTTTCTTCTTCTAGTATCAATAAAAGTAATATGTTTTTCTTTAGTCTGTAGAACAAAGGGTAAATATACAAGTAGAATTTATATTTCTTGGGGAAAATTCCCCATTTAAATATATTACTATGCTAAAAATAGTTAGCATGCATATATATGGCAATGGAAATCGCAGAATCACAGAATAAGCTGAATTGGAAGGGACCCACAAGGATCATCATATTCAACTCTTAGACCTTCACAAGATTATCTGCAATACTCATACCATGTGCCTGAGACTGTCATCCAAATGCTTCTTGAAGTCTGTCAGGCTTCGTGCTATGACCACTTCCCTGGGGAACCTGTTCCAGTACACAACCACTCTCTGGGTGAAGAACCTTTTCCTAATATCCAAACTAAACCTTCCCTGACACAACTTCAGGCCATTCCCTTGGGTCCTGTCACTGGTTACCACAGAGAAAAGGTCCGTGTCTGCTCCTCCTCTTCCCCTCACAAGGAAGTTGTAACTGCAATGAGGTTTCCCCTCAGTATGCTCTTCTACAGGCTGAACACACTAAGTGCCCTTGGCTACTCCTCATACGGCTTCCCCTCAAGGCCCTTCACCATCTTCATTGCCCTCCTTTGGACACTCTCCAATAGCTTAATATCTTTCTTATGTTGTGGTGCCCAAAACTGCACACAATATTCAAGGTGAGGCTGGTCCAGTACAGAGAGGAGAGAGACAATCCCCTCTCTTGACTGGCTAGTGATTCTTTGCCTGATGCTCCCCCAGACACGGTTGGCCCTCCTGGCTGCCAGGGCACTGCTAACTCATATTCAACGTGCCATTGACCAGGACCCCCAGGTCACTTTCCATGGCACTGCTTTCCAGCATCTCATCCTCATGTCTGTATGAACATCCAGGGTTGCCCCATCCCAGGTGCAGAATTTGGCACATTCCCCTTGTTGAACTTCATGTAGTTGGTGATTGTCCAGCTCTCTCATTTGCTGAGGCTCCAGGGAGTCAACAGCTCCTCCCACTTTTGTTTCAGCTGAAAACTTGCTTAGTAACCCTTCCAGTCCTGCATCCAAGTAATTTATGAAGATGTCAAAGAGCACAGGGCTAAGACACATCCCTATGAAATTCTACTAGTGACAGGTCATCAGTATAATGTTACTCCATTCACTATTACCCTTTACGCTTGACCCATGAGCTAATTCCTCACCTACTGCATGATGCGTTTATCCAGCTGTGTGCTGGACAATTTGTCCAGAAGGATACTGGGAGAGATAGTATTAAAAGCTTTACTAAAATCCTAAAGGATTACATCATCTAACTTTCCTTGATCAGCAAGATGGGTTATCTTGTCCTAGATGGAAATCAGGTTTGATAAGTAGGACTTTCCTCTCATGAAGACATGCTGGCTGTGGCCAGTGACTGCATTGTCTTTCAGATGGTTTTCAATACTTCCCAGAATAATCTCCATAACTTTAGTGGGCACTGAAGTGAGACCGACAGGCCTGTAGTTTCCAGGGTCTTGGATTTTGCCTTTCTTGAAAGTCAGGTCAATGGAATCCCAAGACCACTCAAAACTCATCAAGAGAGGTTTTATGATGACATCAGACAGCTCTTTGAGGATTCTGGGATTAATTCCATCAGGCCCCCTAAAGGCTGAAATGCTATGTTATAGATATACCTGACTCATTATTTTTGAACAATGCATACAAATAGTAGTGAATATGATCCACTGTAAAATCAAGCTAGTGAAGTGTAAGGAATCTGTGAATGAGCCCTAAGTATTTGTGAAATTTACAGTTTGATGGCATTGTAGACCATTGATCTGATTTTAAATGGAAGTCTCATTTAAAAACATAAAAAAGTCAACGTGTTTTTTAACCTGGATTTTTATGCAAAATAAGAATCTTTGAGAAAAATATTCTTATTTCTTCTTGGTGGTTTATTTTTGGGTGATTGCTTGGTTGGTTGGTTGAGTTTTTTTAAGCAATAATCATAAGGAATCCACTAAGTGAGGTAATAATTCAGTAGTGGATAAAAGGACTATAAAACTTGACTAATCAGGTCTGAAACCTAATGGTAGAGAGCAGAAGTTTGCCCATAAACTTGACTGTATTAGGATATCAAATTCACTCATTTTGAAATTTTTTGATACATGTTCATAAAATACCCATTAACCTCAGTAACATCTTTCACTATTCCTATTTCATGTGCATCTTGAATATGTAATTCATCACAAAGTTTTTCCTTGCCAGAGCAATTTAATCAGACAACAGACAATGGCATCCCAGGCAACGCTGGAGTAGTAAAGCTACAAATTGCCACTAAAAATGGCGTGTTAGAGTTATCTCTTTATAGGTTTAGCGTTTTCTGAGAAATGCAATAGCTTTTCATTTCAAGACCTAGTAGTAAGATTCTTATTTCTTTTGTCCAAAAAAGCAGAATTCCTAAAAAACCTCAGATAGTTTTAATTCAGAGTGAGTCAGTCCTTGATACAAAACTGTCCTTGGACAAGCTAATCAGTCTTCTCACAGGGCATCAGTGACTACAAAGTATTTCCTTGTACTTTTTGATAATAGTATTCAGCTTGCCAATACTTGTTTTTTATGAAAAAATATTGAATTTCTTTGCAAAAATTTTCAGTACCATTAATCCCTTTTGCAGATAAAAATATGCCAGCCAACGCACAAGAACAGTGATTTGCCATAGTTACACAGCAACTGCAAAGACAGGACTAGAACTTAGTCCTGATCCCCACTGCAGAAAGCACTGTACTCTGCTCACTTCTGGTGTTTTCACTGACCTATCAGCAAGGAAATATGTATGCTCATAGAACCACAGATATTTCTAGAAAGAGAAATTAGTCCAGAAGGAGAAAACATTATCCCAAAATGGAGTCAAGATGATAGCTGGAATGCATTCTTCCCATGCACATTTCCTGATGATAATCAGTTTAGCATGTGGGCCTGCTGTTTTTTAAAGAACTATTTATGAAACTAGTTCTTTACTCAAGTGTTTCAAGGCCAGCTCCATCAGCTAGTCCTGCCCCTCTATGTTATTTCCAGAAATGCTAAGCCTGAACCGTTAGTTTGAAAATGGCTTATATAGAAAATATTAATGTGAGGTGAGTAGAACTAAATTAATACCATCACGGGTGCTTGGAAAGAATGTGGCAGTGCTTAATAACTGCAGAAGTGCTTTCCAAATTCTCCCACAAATTGTTCCAACCAGTAGCTGTTACTATTACTATAATTGAAAAATAGGTTCACTGTTCCACTAGTGGTATTTCAGTGTCACTTTGGAATGACATGAAATGACATAGGGTAGAACGAGTCAGTGACATTATATTATAGATTTTACTACAGACTTTTTTCCTTACAGTAGCGTAATAAAGAATTAGGGGACATTTGTTCAGGTACTCTGAACTATATTTAACAGGAAAAGGGTTAGAGATTGCAAACATTCTTTAAATACATCACTGTAGCTACTGAAATTTCATGCATATTTATTGACACCCTCAGAATGAGTTAAGTGCAGGTTTGACTTACATTTGCAGTGTTCAATCCCAAAATAAAATTAAAAGAACCAAACCAACCAAACAAACAAACAAAAACATAATGGGAGCAGTACTAGAGTACTGTGAAGGAACAGGTAAATGTAACGGCCACTGTCACAGTTCTAGTCCAGTTCAGACACCTCTTCCTGGAAGAGTCAGCAAGTTAGAAAGTTGTGGGTGAGTAGAAACAGATTAGTAACTCAAGCCTCATTACTAAACTAAGTAAAAATTTCAGATTTATCTTGAAGCAGTATTGTTCACATACATCTACACATGAGCAATAATGGGGGAGAAAGACCACTTCTCACAGAGGAATGGATACCTTCAACCAACAGTTATCTACAGAGTGAACATCTGCCTATAAGTTCCTCTTCCAAAATTTTACAGTAATGAAGAAACCATTAAATTGCTTTTAGTGTGATTTTAGACAATCAGGAGCATGACATTTCTGCCTCAGCTCAGGGAAAATTTTAGGAAAAGATACTGAAATCTTGCATTTGCTTTTTCAGATATGATGTTCACCCTTTTCATGATCTGGTTGGTTTTCCAGTTAATTTTCTTTCTAATTAATTTAAAGACTAATACTAATGGAAAAATTCCTTTTTATTTATTACACTCACTTCCTTTTTTAACTTGCATAATATGCCCTAATCTGAAAATCTTCCCGAATAATACAGAGTACTTCCAGAATGAGAATTTTTTCTATGTATTTCAGCTGCACACACATCATATAGTCTTGATGGGACTAAAATACACCCAGGACCTTAAAACTTCATTAGTTACTCGACTGAAAGAACTGGAATCTGGATGGAAATGACAAAATTTTCCTTAGGAAAATTATCTTTCTACAAAGCTACCAATATCTCATGGAAAGACAGGGTAAGTAAATATCCATACTTGGAGGCAAAGACTATCTCTATATGAATCAGTCAAATAGATCTCCAGTATTTCCAAGCCTACTAAAACCAGAATAGATGAATGTTTGACTATGTCATCCTTTCATCCTGATGATTTTGGGAATCAAGGCATTACTGCTACTTTTCCCTGTTCAAAAGTTACTGAGAAACATGTATGTACAAAATAGATAGGACTCGGTATTGAATTTTATTGTTTTCTTTTTCCTCTTTTGGGAGGAGAAGAATGGAGATCATTATTTCTTTTTCATTTAAATAGAACCTTCATCTCAAAGGAAATCCAGTTGCTTCTATTCTGACCAATGACCTTATATCATCATCATCTCACTATCATTATGGGTTGCAGCTTTACTAGTAGTTGTCAAAAATATTTTACTGGCTGCATTCTATCCTACAAAATAATTGTAAGTTCCTTTATTAAAAGAAATATTTTAGGACACAATTTTTTAAGAAATGCTTATTTATTTATTTACTTACTTACTTATGTAATTAATTGATGGGTTATCTTAATATACACTTTTAACTTGTAAAAATACAAACAAGAGGCTACCTTTAAGTAATCTGCTTTATTTTTTCCTTGATTTGAGTATTTTGCATGAATGAGGTTACATTTGCACATGCTTGTTTGAATAAGTCTCTGGTGTTCCTTACTAAGAAGCCTGCAGAGACTTAAACTGTTGTTGTTATGAGGTCATGCTGGTGTACATTGCTCTTTTGAGCGGGGTAGAATTGTTTTTGTCATTCTCTGTCTATCCCTTTTGTTTAATATTAATGTAAAGCATCAGTTTCTGCATTACTTCTCTTTCTCTCCAGTTTTGGCAAACGAATGAAGTTTTATGGTACACATATGAGATAATTTATTGAGTGTTACAAGAAGCACATTCTGCATGTAATTTGATATGGGGCTACTACGGCAGATACATTTTGATTTTAAGTGGTAAATAAGCTTGGTAAAACCCACATAACTTGTCAGTGAAAGTTAAGTTGCTTGGGAACTAGACAAGGATACACACTGGGCTATTCATTTATTTTTTTATTGAACTGGTAAATTAGCATGTGAAAATCCAAATAGCCTGTCAGCGTGTAGGTTAAATTATTGCGAATAGATCTATGATACATACTGGGCTATTTAAATTATTTTTAAATATTGAGTTGGTAACGGATAACTCTATTTTGTACACTGGAGCTGTTAACTCCTTATCCTGTTGACTTTGGCTTCTTTCCTCAAGCATGTCCCAGCCAAGGCTGTGTGATGAAGGAACTAGTAGACTCTCAAGGCGAATCAATCATAAAAGGGTTACTTCTAGATTTTTCAGGTTAATGTTATTCAAAGCCAACATCTGATGGCAACTAAAAGAAAGAACTATATCCAACTTCTTCCTGTATAAGAAAGCTTGAGGCCTCCATACATCCTGTTACTTTCCTTAATCTTATTTAGAGTTTGCTTTATGCATTAAATAAATTTTTGAAACTGATGTTCTTATGGTTTTTAATCTCCATCTCATCGCAATAAAATTTCTTTCCCTGTAATTAAGGGTTGGACAGTGAATACAACTTGATTGCACTTTAATTAGAGTTTTGACTACCTTTATTGGGCTTTTAGTTTTTAACTCTACTGAAGTTTTCCCTCTTATTAAACCACTGTTCCCTTTTATTTCCTTTTTTCTCTCCTTTTCTGTTTTATAGCAGAGTTATGATCCAGCAACAATCCAAGATTGAGAAGGCTTTGGGGAAGAATAAGAGTATGTACAGTATGGAAGTAGTAACACAAACCTCTCCAGCAGCTCTCCTGCTAGAACAGTTCACGTGGGATCTGCTCAAGATCACCTTAGAATTACTATGATCTCTGCTGAGGCATCCAAACCCTGCCTATTGACAGGCTCCTTTTTTTCCAATGTGATGGAGGTTTAGCATCACATCTCTGAGCTAAACCACTGTCTCACTCAACACAGTCCACTGCAGAGTCATGTTTATAGAAATTATGTTTCATTATAAACAAACTAGGCTAGAATTATTTAATTAATTGATAAAACTTATCCCAATCAGCTCACTACTCCCTCACTGCAACTTTTCACCTTAAATGTTATGGAACACCTGCCTCTTATTTAGCTATTCTTCTTTCATAAAGTTTCATTATCTTTTTCTTAGCAATTTTGGACAAGAACATGGTGTGGATCTGCACAGATGCCAAGAGTATTCTGGATAAGCTGCAGTTTCTGCAAAGGTGGCTCTGAACTCTACATCACACATGTGGTGAGGTCAACATGTCCAAGATGCCCACAGAGAATGGCCGTTTCCCTGGGACTTTCAGACATCTGTTGTTTTCATTAGAGCTACTGGTACTGCTTCTGCAGGAATGCTAGGTACATGGAAACCCAGCCAATTTTACTCCTTACTAGGAACACAAAACTGTCAGGCAAAAATAAGGAAATAATCAGGATGCAGGAGGTGCAGTCTGAGATGTTAGATATGGATACGTGTCTAGCTAGCACTTTGGAGGATTCACTCAGTGCTATGACAAAGCATCATGCTGTAGGACTAGATGCCTTCTCACAATTCTTTTTTTTACTTCATCTGAGGAAAACAATTTCTGTTTTGTTTTTCACATAAGGTTTCCTTCTCCTAGCTTTGACACCACCATTGATGATGAAGTGTCTTTGATTTGTTAAAAAACATCAGTCTTGGTCTATTTGTAAAACTCCCACAAAATACACTTCACTTGGTGAAGTGAACCTTCACTTGGTGAAGTGAAGTGAACCTTCATGTCAATTCTCTCATAACCTCTTGTTATCTACTGGAGTTTTATAGTGTTTAAAGCAGACAGGCTAAAGATATGGAGAAGCACACAGACACACAGCTACCAATCCTGTGCTTCACAGGGAGAATAATTCTTTCTTCTTTCCTTATTTTGCTGTGCTTCCAGTGCACTTGAAACAATCATCTTCTGAATTTATTTATGTTTCAGCAAAAGTTCATTATTTCATTACATTTTCACTACCAAAATAAGTCTCAGTTTAAGTATAGAGAATCTCTTTGGCCTGTTAGATGTGACAAGATTATTTATTCACTTGTTCATTCATCCAGTCATCTATATGTATGTATGTACCGCAGAAAGTCTTAGTCCAAAATATTTACTATTCAAGTAAATATAAAGTAGCTGGTACTCAGTACTGAGATAGGTTGGTTATTTTTATTGGATACTACAGTCACAGTTTTTGCATCATAGAATCACACTATCATAGAGCATGCTGGGCTGGAAGGGATCCTACAAAAGGACCATCAAAGTCTAACTCCTGGCCCTGTACAGGACATCACCCAGAGAAACACCATGTGCCTGAGAGCATTGTCCAAGTGCCTCTTGAATTCTGTTAGACTTGCTGCTGTGACCACTTCCCTGCTTCAAAACCTCTCAGTAGGAACATAAAGGGTTCTCTTAACATTGTAGAACTGTCTTGATTAGACCCCAAATGCAGCTTTTTTAAGACAATATTTGGTACCTTTTCAAAACTCTTTTCAGAAGTCAGTGTAAATATGACCTAGATTTTTAAAATATTTTTATTTCACAAAGAATTGAGAAGTACTCCCTCATTTTCAGCACCTCAAGACTCAGAATAACTAACTTTTTGTTGCAACTTTTGTGACAACTTTTTTTTGTGAACAATGTATATAAAATATTTACATGTCGAAGATGAGAAATGAATTGGCCTATGCAAACTATTACAAATGAGTACAAACTTCAGTTAGGATAGATTAACAGTATATAAAGGGAGTGAAATATTTGACTCCTAAGATTTTTCAAAAAGAACAGATGGAACATGATTTCAGAGGAGGAAAAAACTGTCCTAACCTAAATGTTTCTCTCAATCCATTCAATCCTTGAATGGATTTTCAGAAAAAAAATGATTGAAGGCCAACCATCCTGACTGTGCAGGAGCCCCATATGAGGAAAGGTGTGCCTCTTTTACTTATTGCTGGGTAAGTACGCCGGGGGTGGTCATATCTTTTTCATTGTAGTTGTAAGCTCTACTTATACCAGTGCACGAGACAATTGATTCCCATGGGGCCAAAGATAATCCTTTTCATTTAGGCCTTCTAGCTTGTATCTTCTATCACATTATCGTGTTCCAGTCCCTTTTGACACTTTCATTTAGCCATCCCACTGTGATCTCAGAATCTTTCTGTGTGTACATTGCTCTTCATCTGTCTAACAGGGTCTCAACATGGCTATAAAAAGTCTAAAACTGTTAAAATGCGAGTTTTCTGGCTGACATCTAGGCCAGTGGGTCTTCTGTTGCTTTAAAATTTTTACTTCATATGGCGTCAGCATTTCTTTTCAAATTTCCAAAAATGACATAAAAGTGATATCTTGGTAATCTGAAATGCAAAGCTGGCAGAAGTGAATAGAGGGTTTTGAGTGCTTTACACTGACATGGGATTTCACCAGTTCTACAAAATTTTACATTTTTGTGTTGTTATTTATATAAAATAGAATGTAATTTTTATATTAAACAGAGCAACATGCAACCAATAGCTCATAAAAACTCTTCCCTGACCACTATTCTGTCATAATCTGTGATCTCCCCTTTCAGCTGTGGTAGGAGAGACACGCAAAGAGAAATGAGTTGCACACTGCCTGATAGACTAGGAAGAAGTACTTGGGTAAGACTGTGTTACAAGCCTATAGACTAACCTTTATCCTTTGTTTCAGTTTCCTTGCGTGTAAAGTATGGAATATGTTACCCATCACCTCTGCAAGTTTCAGAAATCATCACATAAAATATTTTATGTTATTAGTGGGCATATAAAAGGAAAAGGTTTCAATTTGTTCAGCTACAGTCAATGCCAACATTTAAAACTGGTCAGCTGTATCCATAAAAAAATTTAAACCTATTTTTTCCCATTAGCTAGAAATACAGAAGAAAATTCAGGCAAGAAGGAGAGTCAGAAGAATGTACTCTGCAGAACAAAAAGATCCTTTTGTAGGTATTTGCATAAAAGCTCGCCTTTATTCTCCAAGCAAAACATCAAACTCCCCTGTAGCAGCAGCCAGATCCATTTTCCCTCTTCTTCCATTGAGTGCTGCTCTTCCAATTTCACTCATAAAGATATTAGTATAGAAAAGCAAAAAATCAGTTTCAATTTCAAGGTCTCTAATTCTAAGGATGAAAGAAACTATTTGAATATTACATGTTTCTGTTTAACCCAAAAAACAAAGCTTACAAATCTACTTGTGTTTTTTGTTTCTAATCTCTGGCTGAGATTGATGAAAGCATTAAAAAAAAATAAAGGAGACAATAATAAAACTAGAGCAATCTTATTATTATGAAATTATCATATGGAATGCCCGGAAAGGGAATTATATATACCTTTATCACTTAGATTTCAATAGGGCTTCTTAAAACAGTTTTTGGTATATATGTCAGTACTATCTATGCTAAATTTGGACTGACAAATAAAATGAACCACTATGGGAGCTTCACACTCTCATTTCAGTAGAGAGGACTGATGTCTTAAATTCTGAGCACAAACCTACAGATGAAATTACAACCTTAATAGTAACCTAGCAGTTTACATGTGTGTGTATGTGCACATGTGTGTGTGTATGGAAGTTTGTAGGTGTGTATATAAGCATACACACACATAAAAACATGCTATTGGGCTGTCATCCCCTGGTGTTTAAAATATAGCATTAAGAAAACAGTCCTGTAGCTACTCTTAGTAGTAATATATGATCACAGTCAGGATATTTTAAAGTCATAAAGAGAAATTCTAATGAAAATGGTACTAAATGGCTTTTTGGAAACCTTAAAGCTAAAAATAACCCACAAAATATCATAGTCAAGGAAAAAATTAAAAATTTATTTTAGGGAATTCAGACTGGTCTATTTCAAGAATCTTCTGCATTTAGATAGAAGAATAAAAATCTGCTGCTCCAGGGATTTTGAATTTAAATATTGGCTATAGCCTGAGCAGCAATACTCTTTCAAGAATAAACTGCAGATTGATGACTGCTGATTATCTTACTGTGATTGGGGTTTTTTTGGTTAATTGCTCTCTCTCTCCTTTCTTTTGAAAAAGAGAGTTCATAAACAACTTCATTTATTAATCTTAGTGTAATACATTTTACTGTAAACAATCTGCATTCTAAAGTTTCATTTGATTTGGGTAAAGTGCCTCATTTGTGACTGTAAACTCCTAACAGGATTTGCGTCCATAAGGGACATTTGATCACTAACTCTAAAAAATAGTCATTACCATTATCACTATTATCATCATGATAGCAATACATCTGTTAATAAATTCTATTCTGCCCAAGTAAAGCATGTTCTTTTCAAAAACACAGAACCCCTCTAGCCATCAAAGTGCAAATGAGACAAAAACCTACCTATGTGTGATTTCACATTAGAACATTCTGTTCGTGTTTTTCTGCCACTCAGTCATTCAGTCAAGTAAAAATAAGCAAAAGGAAATGTGGCCTATGAAACAAAAGGCAAATGTTTCCACCTACTGAAATACTGCATTTCTGGAGGGACAATTGTTGATTCTTTGTACATTGAATTGTCTCATAAAACAAATACACAAGGACAAGTATTCCTACCATAACTACAACATTTGTGTTACTAATTTATTTATTAAAGGTTTATTTAGTAAATACTGTCAAATAAAACCAGACTGTTGTTTACATCTCAGAAGAGCAATAAACACGAGACAATTAACTGCTAATTATTTCCACCTGGTGAACTCTATTTTGAGAAGTATTGATTAATTAACAGTGGGGATCTATCACCATCATTTGCTGGTGGGAAGGAAAAAAAATAACAATTTACATCAAATTAACATTAATCTGAAGTGAGGTCTTTGTCCATTTTCTGGGTCATTGCCACTAAACTCATTATAGAAATAATTGGAAAATGCAGCCACTGTTAATCAATATAACAATATGATTTCTTTTATGAAGCTGATGGCAATTATGAGGAAGTGTGAAAAGAAATTTTAAAGGAGAAGTACAGAAGTATGTTCTTTAAACATTAATATGACCTACACTCAGCCAGTCATGGAGAAAAGAAAAATAGTTTTAATTTGCTTTCAAGGTAGAAAAGGAAAATTTGGAAATTCTGAGGTCGTTGTTTCAGGGCTCCTTATTTTACCTTAAGTTGGTCCCTACTGATTTCACAGGACAAAAATATGGAGAAAGATTTTAGACTACAGTATCTTTCTGATCTTTCAGCTAGTATTCAAGTTTTCTCCAAGTTTCCCTGGACCAATGCCCGAAAGACTATCAGTTTTGCCAGGGTTTTATTTGGTAGTGTGCAATAATCCAACCCAGTTAGCCCTCAGTAACACAACCTACCCACTCTACATTTTCCTCAGAACCCACCTTATATTTTGTAATGAGATGCTGGACTTCGACAACCCCTGTGGGTCCCTTACAACTCAAGGGATTCTATGATTCTATGAACATAAATAGGTGCATGTCATCCAGCCACACATAGTATTGGTTTAGGATCCTCCAGGGGAATTTTTCAGGAGGTTAATTAACTTGTTTGTTTTATTTACACTGATGAGGAGTGAGTTGGTTTGAACATGGACATAATTGACAGAAATATTACTTAATTACTTAATATTACTTTAATTATCCTGAGAGTTCCCAGAGCACTGGACGAACATCTTCTTTATAGCAGAGCAATGAAAATCAATACAAAAATATAGCATGATAAATAAAATGTGTAAAACAATGGAAGTAGAGCTAAACACTTCCCCCTCCCAATTCACCTTAGTGTACTCTTTTTCTTAGGCTTCTTAGTTCATCTTCAGCTTTCAGCTTTTTGACCTTCGTCTGTACTCATGTGAGATTTAACCCTGTATCTACAGACTTGTTTATCAACTACTATTTTATAATATACATTTACTCTTGAGATAGTGCCTGTTTGCTGTTGTATCAATCAAGATTTGAGGTGAAAGTACTAGATAGTACTTCCTTTTTATTTTTTTTTTTAAGTAGTCAATAATTATTGCAGAGAGGTAATAGAAATATATGGAAAGCAGACTGTTCTTAGGACACTCTTTGATGTATTACAAACAAAAATAGTGAACACAGAATATCTGCAGAATTTTGAAAGAAGTTTCATAATTTCCATTTGAAGTTAAGAGAATACTATATTTCTGCTTTCCTGTGCAAAAAGTCTTTGTCTTTCAGCAAAAAAGCATATAAAAGATAATATATGTGATGATATATGGATCTAAATCCAGGATAGAGTGGATTGAAGGAGTAGGTCAGATTTTTCAGGGATTTTTAATAGCCTGGAGACCTTTAAGTCCATGAAATATAATGCTCAAAAGGTTGTTTGAGAACAAAGTTTTTCACTTTAGCATTCATGATCAAGATCGGGAACTGTTGTTTGATCCCCTGAATTAACCCTATTAGAAAACACATCAACTTTTAGTGTGAATAGTAATGTGAGATGTCACTTTATTTCCACATACCTTAAGCCTTGATCTTAATGATATCATACTACCTACAAAAAGTGCTGGTAGAGAAGAAAGAATTCTTGCATAGAGTGTGTGTTGCCACAACACACATAGGGAGTTGGAAGAGTCTTTTGCAGCTCCTTTTAGTGTGTTAGTAAATATATAGTCTGGGTTAAGGTCAAGTTTTTGCCACACGCTGATACAGGAAAGAAAAGGCAGAGAAAGAGAAATGTCAGGTCTAAGTCAAACTAAATGACTGAGCTGAAAACTAGGGAGATAAATGATTGCACATAGAGAGAAGGTAAAATTGATGAAAATTCACGTAAAAAATTTTGACTGAGATTGTGTTGTTCCCTCATCACCACCACACACATGCATGCTTGTGTGCATGCACATGTGTGTGCATGCACATACATACACACCTGGGAAGTTGTTTTCTTCAGCTCAATTATTCCAGGAAAAATGGTTCAGGACAAGATTCTCACTTTCACTTAAGCTCTTTTACAAGACATCTGAAACAGAAAACACCAAGTGAATCTGTACCTTACTCTTGCTGAAGACAGACGGTTTCCTGGTGTAATAAAGCAAAATTCACACTGTGCAGCTACTGAAGAAGAAGGGATTAGATCAGCCACATGTTGGGTGGAATGTAGCAGCTATTTACCAAAACACAGCAACTCTCTACAACATGCTAGGAAAGGAAATTAAGAAAGCTGTCTCCATCTGAAGCTGCAGGGGAAATTTAGGGAAGCAGAATGTAATTAACCTAATTGAAATTTGTCTGAGTACAGGATTTTTCCAGAGCCTTACTGCTCAAAATGACTTTATCATGAAACAAATGAGCCACTGGCACACACATTCACTTTTAGCAAAGGAGCGGCTTTGATCCTTTTTGCATATCTACGCTAAACTCCAAAGACTGTTGATGCATTGAGCATTCAGTCCTCTGTACCGTTTGTTCTTGGCAGAAAACCAATGAAATCCGGTTGGTGTAATAGGACATCTTAAACAAACAGTCTATATTTGTCAGCTTTTTCACTGGTGACATAAATGAGAGAAACTAAATATTGTTTGGGGTCTTCTGAAAATTAAAGAGGTCTTGATATTGTTGCCATAAAGCATAGACACCCTATAGACAACAACAACAAAAAAAATCAGCAATACATCACCTATACATTTTTCAGAGCTTCACCCAGCAACATTTTTGGGAGCTGCAATTCTTTTTCATATGAACATTGAACAGGGAAGATCATTTTACTCACTACCTGCATCACCTTTTAAATGTATGACATTTCTTCTTCACATCATTCGTCTTCAGGAGGAAGAGAAAAGATAGAAATATTTTAATACACTCATTGGTAGACAGATAAACTGAGATGGGCAATGGATTCAGTGATTTCTAAATTTTATACAGTATTTCAATAGCAGAATTTAGAATGCTGAAGCCTGCTTTAAACATTTCTTTCACCAGTTCTCTAGATGTGCCATCCTGAAATATGTATTTTGTATTAAAAACACAAGCCAAATATTTGTATTAATTACAGTTCTGATTTCTCCAACCACACATGCAGCTCAAAGATTTATCTACAAAATCTTCTGGGCCCATTTTCTGAGCATTAATAGAGCAATATTGTGAATCTATTTAACACATTCTCAGTATCAATTCCTTGCACCCAAGTTAATGGTTTTACCATTCCCTAGCTCATACTGCCTTTTCTGCTTACCAGTCTAGCCACCTTACTAAAAATCTTAAACCTTATTGACTCTAGTTACATTGTTCTTTTTTTCTTAATACATCTCTGGTCTTATTATTATTGGAGAACACAATATTTTAGTGTTGGAGGGAAAAAAGTTCACTGTTATTGTATACAGGTTTTTCCATATGAGAGACCCTTTTGTGTTCTGTAACTTTACTGTCCAATGAAGTATGGTCTCTAAAGCATGCAATAGAATCATTCATATCACTCAGTGAACAGGAATGGCTAGGAATCAGCAGTAAAGTGTTGTTTTGCAAAGGATTTGGAACAGTAATGTTTTTACCAGAAATTTTGCAATGGGAGGAGCATGAGATTTTAAAAGCGCTCAACTAAACATGTCAAAATGTCAAACAAGTGTCAATGTTAATAACACCTGTCTCTTTTAAAAAAGGAATTTAATTCCTTTCAAGAAGGTAGGCTACTAAATGAGAATGGGGAAGAAGAGCAAGAGGTATGGCTCTCTGGAAGGCAACATTGAGACAAAGGCTTCCTGTTGATCCCATAGTGACTGGAAGGGATTGTCAAGAATTTGTTATTACATGTAAAATTTTCCACCATAGGAAAAGGACAGAAAACCTGACAGAGAACATGTCCATCTAGCAGTTATTTCATAGTCTTGATTACAGACTTTTCTGCAGGAATTAGTCACTTTGAACTGGTATACATATACTTGGTAAATTTTGGAGCTAAAAGCAGACTTGAGGCTATACTTCATATTCTGTGAAGAAACAGAAGAAATACTGATTCACTGCACTAATTTAGACTCCTTGATGCACTTCCTATCTTATTTAATTGGGAAACTCTAGATGCGAATACGTCCTGTCTGTAATAGTGAAGCATCCAGTTGTCTACAAGGTTAAAAAAAAAATAAAAATTCCATTATATACAGCATGAAAATTTCTCAGCATTCAGGGAAAGGTTGGTAGGAATTGTAAGTGAAAATATTGGAAATGGCCTGAATATTTTTGAGGATATGAATCTTATTTCACCCGTAATTTCTCATAGATAAGAAAGGAAAAAATAATTTTATTTTAAAAGAACAATTCTTCTGATATCTGTGCAATGTTCAAAATACTGAATTATCAGCTCTGGAAAATGAGTGAAGGTGAAGCCAGAAAATGTCACATAGAGAGAATAATTTCATTTCTTGAATAACCAGTACAGTAGTTACCTAATGCCAAATTTCATAATTATAGAATACATCATTTTTTTCCTTAAAATTCTGTTTCTCTCTTTATCTCCTGAACTTAATCAGAGAATTTCACTAACAAATTCTGAAAAAAACTGGAAGGTACTTAATATCTATTTTGCTTACACTAATCAGTTCTTTAAAATACCTTCTCAGTTCTCATCTATGCATCACTTTGTCTCTCACCTCAAATCTGCTTTTCATAATGTCATGAAAGATTTCTTAAATCCCTCAGTTTTTTGTGGAATGTGTTTAGTAAATCCTTCCAGGCATTTCTCCCTCTCCTTATGTCTGAGAAGCCAAAGTACATGTTATTATGTTCCCATTTTTTATTTTTTCTCAATTTCTAATTCAAGTTTCCCAAGAGGCTTCTTCTTTTTTTTGTTTTCTTCATTTTTGGGGGGGTGTTTGAAAGTTCAAGATTGCCTTTATAAAAAGAGGATTGAGAATCTTTAGGAACATCTATTTTATCTCTCAAGATTTGATTGTTCTTTATTCCACTCTTATTTCTGACCTTACCCACTCAGCTAGGTTAATTCTTTCACAACTGATCTCAGAACCAGGATCAGTGGAAGATTAAAATTGCTGCAAATGGACTGTCTGGTCTGTAAACAGTAATACATTCTGTATGATTGAACCCGATAGACAGCTCTCTATATAATTGAGTTATTTTTTAAAATGTATTTCTCTTATAAAACCTAAAATGTGTCCTAGTTCAGCAGGTGGGAGCAGTTGTCACTGTGTGGGGGTGATCAAAGCTGTGTATTCTACCCCCATCTATTCATTCCCAAGGTCAATGGCCCATTTGCAGCAGCTTCCCAGGGAGTCGTTAGCACCTCCACTCCCAGCCTGAGGGGGCGTAGGTGCTAATGGGCCATCGACAGTCCAAAAATAGCCCATAACTCACAGAGTTAATCACCCATTGTGTGAGTCCCCGCCCCAGGGGAGGGACTGGATGTTCCCTGAAGGTACAAAAAGGGGTAGGTAAGAAGACCTTGGGAAGCTCTCGTCGGACCCAGAGGAGCAGCAGGACCTTGACAGGAGGAGACCACCACTCTCAACGAGACTACAGCCATCACCTGCACCAACAGGTTTTTTCACTTCTTTTTGCTTTGGACTTGGGGGAGCCACACGGGTCTCAGCATAAGGCTAACAAACCCCTTTGGGTTTGTACCCCAGTGCACTGGGTTATACTGCTGGGTTTTGGGAGTTGGAAGCAATTTCCCTTTGTGTCAGTGTATTTACTGTGGTATTATTATTAAATTGTAGCTCTGACTTATAATCTCTCTCGTGTTGAGCTCATTTCTCCTGCTGGTTTACCTCTAAACCAGCACAAGTGGTAAATATGAAAATATAAATTCTCATTTCTTGAAAAGTGTCTATCAAAACCAATGCTTGTAATGGCAACTATTTAACTTCAGAAATGATCTCCAAGTATTTATGAAAACATTTTGTAAATACAAAATTCTAAAATAACTCTCATGTCATCTGCATTACAAAAGTTATTTGTATCCTCTTACATGATCCACTATAACACTTGAGTATATCCCTTGATTTATTAATGGAAAGCTAGTTGTCAATATTAGTTGGAAAGTTGATGGGGAATTAATGCTTATGGATGTTTTCTATGAATATGTAAAAGGAATATGAATATATGTATAAGCCTGATATCAAACCAAAACAATAGAGGTTAACAGGTTGCAAGCCTATTGAAATTAAAGAAACAGCATAAGATTGTTCCAACAACAATAATTTTGCTTTTATGAGTTTGTTTGCCAGTCATTAAGTCTTCAGATATACAAGCACCTAGTCTACTATATCCACTGTAATGCTTTCATTAATAAAGTTTGAAGCTTGAACCATTGATCTTCAGTGTACAAAAGTTCAACAAATTTCTAGTACTTCCTTTAAAGAACTAATTTTAAAAGTTTGTTATAAACTGTTACACGCAATGTACCAGCTGATAGTCACAATGCATGGAAATAGTGGAGTGTTTATGCATACATGTCACAGTCAGGTTACCAATTGCATTAACATCCACAGGCACTGTTTTAGAGGCAGTGCAGTTAGCAGAAGGCAACCTCTGTCCATTATGTCAGACATCTATATTCAAATTATAAATTATATGGGTTTCTTCTTCAGGTATAAATATCTGATGCAAAAAATGTGACAAAGGGCACATTATTAATATTAATATAATATTGAATACATGGTCTTCTTGTTTACTTTATATTCTCTAGTCCAAAATTAGTTAGGAAACAGATGACAGGTGCTAAATATGAACTCAGCTTGTCTGTCTCTTTTCCAGAAACTCTGTTACATACCATATAGAAGTTAGTTCTCAAAAGAATACTCAGATTTTAATGAAAAATGAATAATTTTAGTAGTATTTCTTTCTAATGAAAGAACACAAGGGCTTTAATGGAACTTTGATGACTCTAAAAATCTGGATAGATTTTAATAAGATAAAGAATACTCTGTTTCTTCCTGGTCTCTGATTAATCTGAAGATACTTTGATCAAGTATCTAGAAGTTTCAAGAGATCAGTCAGAAGGAACAATCACAAAATAAACACTGAGGAGAACAGGTTTAGTTTCAAGGCCACTACAGTGACTCCTATACTGCTGTAAAGTCATAACGAAATGATCTATGTATCAGAGGTCTGGTTCAGCTTTCAAATTTTAAAAAAATACTAGGTTGTTTTTCGTTTTTTTTTTTTTGTAACTATGCTAGTAACAAATGATTAGTTAATCTGTGTAAATAAAACATCTGCTAGAGATAGAACATTGAAATTAACAAGGCACCTAAAGGTCTCTTTAAATCCTTTTATCACTTAAACTGTCTATCGTGTATTCTATCTGTGAAGTTTGTTGCTGTAACTTTGTCAGTTGTGTCCTCAGACCATTTCTCAGCTGAGCTGGGAGGTTTGAAAGCAGCGGTATCAACTATTATTCTGTTTCACACACATCATCCATGAACAAACATTTAGGATCACTTCCATGAAGTGTAATAGGACTTTCAAATTTTCCCTTTGGCTTCACTGTATTAGTAGGGCATATTGAATGCTTTTCTGCTTTACCTTCACTCATTTCATGCATTGACAAGATCCACTGCAATGCTTGCAGGCATTTTTCTTGTGCATGGGTGTTTTTAGGAACACAGTTCTTGTAGATCTTCTCCAGTATGAAATGGAGAAGGAAGAGAATACTGAAGTTTCACACAACAAAAAGTCCTTTCCAAAGAATATGAATAGACAGAGGATAAATGAGCAGGCAGTTTTCCTTCTGTTCTGCTTTACATTATTAGGTTTCATATGTTTTCACTAGTACATCCAAATATATTACATCCCAACATTTGTGTGAGGCACTTGGAATCTCCTACTTTGTGAGGCAAAGAACTTTAATCTTTTTATTTTTTATTTTAGTTGATGGCTGACATTGAAGTAGTTTCTAAACTGAAAAGGTTGTGTTTTTGTACATTACTTGCTTGATGTCTTACATTCTTGATGAACTGAACTGAATTGGGTGGAAATGTATTGCTAGGGAGCAGAAACACTAATTCGTAAATGCAAAGTTAAATCAGTGATGCTAAGGAAAGCTATCTACTCCTGCAGCTGTACAGATTATGAGATATCATCTCCTCTGTGGCTTCTCGTTGAGTCTCATGATGAACAGAGATACTGGGAAACAGAATTAAGCTTAATTTCCAATGCATTCCTTAAAGTGGGACATAGCTAATTTGGTTTATGGAGGTGGAAGAAAATATCAGAAGCTTGATCAACATAGATTTTAGTTAAAGATGTTACACTGTAAAATTCTGAATGGTTATTTTAAAGATATAATTTACATTGCAACTTAGTTCTTTTTTTTTAACACAATAAATAAATTTGGGGAATGGCTATTCGAAGTCTATTTTTGCTTTTAAGATCATATTAAAATGTCCCTTTTTCTGCCTTTTATATCTTTTGAACAAAATTGAAAAAAGCTTCTGGATATCTAATTCCCAGGAATTTGTTTTCCAAATATACTTTTGATCATAGTGTCATTTGCTTTTTTCTTAGTCTGAAGTTTTCTGCAATTTCATCCTTGCTTAAACTTCGAAACAAAAAAAGACTCCTAAATACCCAGGTCTTATTATTTTATTATTAGCATTATTACAACAACCATTATATTTGAAGCTTTTCATTGAGCTAAACAGTTGGCATTGACAAAAAACAATCTCATTCTCAGAGGTTGTTCTTTTTTATGTATCTGGAATCTGAGGTCCATCTGATGATACAAAGTCACTGGTGCATGATAAATCCATTGACTACCTGGGGAGATATCTTCAGGGAGGAACAGAAAATTTCTGTCTATCTTATAGAGTTTTCATTTATTTCTGAACTCACTACCATCGGTTTGATTCAGGCCATGTGACTGGAGTAACTTTGAGTAGGGTTTATCTATTACCTTGACAGTCTTTTGTCTCAGTTAATTATATGTTCAGGAAAAAAAAGTGAAAAATATATACCTGTTATTGGAATACACACACTCTGACATTTTTCTTTGTGAATGTATTACAGAGTAGTAGCCAAAGATGGCCAGCAAAGAGAAAAAACAGGTTTGGGAGATCTGGAGAAAAGAATGATGCTGTAAATAAATGTATGGAATACCTGAGGTGGATTTATCTGGAACTGTGAAGTAGGGTGGCTCTTCCCCTTTCCATAAGAACACTATTAATCATCTGATAGAGAAGCTGCCTGCTGCCTGGGCAGCTGCACCCAGCCATGGCAAGCTTTACCTTAGATAAAAGGATTTTATTGGTAGGTGAATGGAAATCGCTTTACACCATTTTTGTGCCTGTACATTTTCTTCCCTAGAGTCTAAATCTGAGGTGCCATACTGAGAAAGAACTACTTCCTTATACTTCCACCATTGCGACTAAAGCAGGCACAAAAATCATCTACGACTCCTGAATAATAATTAACTCCCTCATTCTCTTGGGGCTAGATTTCAACTTCAAAAGACATTACTTCATTTAGCTAAGGATTATATAGTTTAAGAGAAACACCCAAAAGGAGAATTAACTCATATTAAAGTAATAAAGCTGGCAATCGAAATCAAATCAGTTTAAAGATCACAACTGCTTTGAAAACAATTAGCATTAATGCAGATCCCATTAAATGTTATATATTACTTGGCTAGAGGGTCTAAATTAAGAAAAAGAAGGAAGGAAACAAAGAAAACTTCAATGAAAATTAAGTAAATTGATTAGTTACATAAAGACCAGTGTATAATTTTCATTACTTTTATTTTAGCATTTTTCCACATAAACATTCCTATGATGCTCATACATCATCAGCTGATTCTCTTTGTCATGCGCAATGTGACTTTTGCTCCAGGCCAATATACTCTAAGGGAGAGGATCATCCATTTGTTTGCTTTGCCCTCTGGGCTTCCTTCTGCTCCTGACATAATTCTGTGTTACTTTCCATATTAAAAATAATTCTGAAGAACCTAAAGTTTTCAGCTCTAAGCCAGATGGCTATTTGAGGATGGTGATGCCAAGTAATACTCTATACTTGTTTGTGTTACTCTTCTTTGTTCATTCCTTATTAAATAAAGTATGTTCTTCACTGAAGTGTTCCTTTAGACACAATATTACCATTTTTAAATTCCAAAAATAATCGTGTTAGACTTCTTTTACTCTTTCTAACCACAAGGCATAGCCAGGCTGACTAGCTCTTCAGTCTTTCTGTCACCTTCATACTTAGCTTTAAAAACTGACTTGAGTGCATTTGCTGCCTTTTTGCCTTCCATTTGACAATGAAGGTTATCACGCTCTCTCTGGATTTATATTTTTAAAGTGTCATCTTGCAATGATCAGTACGACAGCACGTTTCATACAGTGGTCCATAAAACCTTTGGAGAAAACCCAAGAGAGGATTAGTGCTTGTGAAAGACAAAGCTGGGGGATGGAAGGAACCAAAAGATTCTTTTCGTATTTTGTATTTCATACAGGGAGAGAAAGGACAAATCCTTCTCTTCCCCTTTGGACTTTATTTGATGATTGGTGCCACTTGTAGTACTTCCATAAACCCCTAGATAACACAACTTTTCAGTCAGAGTGAAACCTAATATAATTTTATCGCACATAAGCTTAAACCCTTTAGATAGGCAGACTGCTGCTTTGTATAGAGAAATCTGAAATGAATATGAATTGCTTGAATTAATGGACAGAAGACATTGGAAAATAATTGTGTTGGAGATTAAACAGCACCAAAACCCTTCAGGTGATAATTCATGCTATATGATGATACGGCAGGTATCATGCAGGCTGCCTATTTGCCACTGAGATGTATCGTGTCATAAAATACGGTAATTGGTTTAGTTGATTGACCCTGGCTGGATGCCAAGTGCTCACCAAAGCTGCTCTGTCACTCCCATCTTCAGATGCACAGGGGCAAAATATTACAAAAAAATGCTTGTGAGTTCAGATAAGGACAAGGAGACATCACTCACCAATTACCATTACAGGCAAAACAGACTTGGGGAAATTAACTGAATTTATTTACCAATCAAATCAGAGTAGGATAGTAAGAAACAAAACCAAATCTTAAAACTTTTTTCCCCCACTCCTTCCTCTTTCCAGGCCTAACTTTATTGCCAGTTTCCTGCCTCCTCCCCACAGCTCCCCAGTGAGATGGGGAATTGGGGTTATGATCAGCTCATCACACATTGTCTCTGCCACTTCTCACTCTTCGCCTGCTCTAGCATAGAGTCCTTTCCACAGGAGACAGTCCTTCAAAAACTTCTTCAACGTGAGTCTTTCCCACAGGCTTCATTTTCTACAAACTGCTCCAGCATACATCCCTTTCCACAGGGTGCAGTCCTTCAGGAGCAGGCTGCTCCAGCATGGCTCCCCTGTGGAGTCACAAGTCCTGCCGGCAAACCTGCTTCAGCATAGGTTCCTCCCTCCGTGGGACCACAGATCCTGCCAGGAGCCTGCTCGACCATGAGTTTCCCACGGAGTCACAGCCTCCTTCAGGCATCCCCCTGCTCCAGTGTAAGGTCCTCCAGGGGCTGCAGGGGGATCTCTGCTCCTCTATTAGACCTCCATGGGCTGCCGGGGCACAGCTGTCTCACCATGATCGTCACCATGGGCTGCAAGAAAATCTCTGTTCCAGTGCCTGAAGCATCCTCTCTCCTCCTTCTTCCCTGACCTTGGTGTTTGCAGAGCTGTTTGTCTCAGATAGTCTCACTCCCCTCTTCCACTACAGTTGCTCAGGGCTTTTTTTTCCCATTCTGAAATACAATATCCCAGAGGCACTGCCACCACTGCTGATGGGCTCAGCCTTGACCAGCAGTGGGTCCATCTTGGAGCAATCTAGCATTGCCTCTGTCAGACATGGGGAAAGCTTCTGACAGGTTCTCATAGAAGCCACTCCTGCAACTCCTCCCAAAACCTGGACCCACAAACCCAATACATCTGGTCAACAAAGACAACTTCCAATTCAGTTTTACACTATCAAAGACACAATATTCTACATTATAAATATATATATAAAGAATTCCTGTAATTATGGGGAACTGAAAAGAACAGCTTGAGAAGAGTTAAATTGGTTATTGCTTTGTGACACATGGGCCTAATTGCATTTGACCTTTGTGTGCATTTTTCTGGAATGGTCACCATGGCTATTGCTGAGATTACGTAGAAGGATCAAGCATACAGAAAGTCAATGCATATTTTTTAACGCTTGAGTCTCAATTGCAGACTTTCAATCATTCCTGATGTCTGGCGTGCCAACATTTCCAGGTCAAATTCTATTCTCTATTACATCCACAGTCATTCAGAGTCAGTGGGAGCTGAAAGGCAGAATGGGTTAGTTTAGCCTGACAAAAGAGAGAAGAGAATCCTTCCTGCTGCCATTTGTGAAAAATTTCATTTTATTCCTTTAGTGATCTGGATGGAGAAGTTCATTATGTTTTACATTTTTTTTTTCCTAGCAGAAAGTTGTAGTCCTCTATTTTTGAAAAATAGCTGAGTCAAAAGGAGAAAGGGAGTTTAAAGGGTGACAAATGATGCTACAAGGGGCTATTACTGACTTTGTCAATCTGTCTGAGTAATAACTACTGTGGATGAACTGGCCTGGAAGTTACATTTTGCTGACAGAATTCCAATGCAAAGATACCAGAAAGAGGGGACAAACACTCCAAATCATTGGCAGTCAAGCAAGTCTCTCAGGAATTTCTCTTAGAAACTGGAGATGACTTATAAATATCTCACATTCTGATTAACTCAAGAGTTAGATCTCAAATAGCGCGAAGTTCATTCAGCTCTTTTGCATTCCCCAGTACAATAAAACCATCATTTTAAATCAAAGAGCTTAGTGGTAGGATAAAATCTGCTCCCTGTAAATTTAAATGGCAAGTTCTGAAGCAATGGCTAATTTTCCAAGCTTCTAAAGGAGACAGCCTGCTGGGTCATTAGGTCTCACTGCTGAGAACAGCAACAGATGTGAAGAGAATAATGATGGTTGCAGATCTTTCCCAGGCAAAAGTATAATTCAAGTAGCTCTACCATTAAACTGTTAATCAGACTTATTCTGTTTACTGTAGGCTACTCAGCAAAAGTTTGTAAGTATTGATATCCCAGGTATAGTCAGTGTTTCATAAGCAGGTTTTCACTTAACTGTTTTGGTAAGATAATTAATAAAGTTTTCTTCATCTAATAGTGTTACTGTACTGAGCCCACTTGGGCTTTGTCAGTCTAATGTCACAGCAGTTAACAGAGGAATTTTTCCTCATATGAGGGAAATAGCTATGCTTTATTTCAGTGTGAGGAAAGTGAGTGATAATTACTGGAGAAAAACAATAAACAAATAAAATTCCAATCATTTTATCTCCAGAAGATGTTCATATTTTATCTTATTTTTCTGTTTAGTCTCTCATAAAGGTTGCATTTTTTATAATTTTATTTCTAGATCTGCACCAGATTTTGCTAATTAAAAGAGTAATCATTCTTATATAATGATATAACAGTGGAAAAGTCAGGATACAGAAGTTCCTGGTGTGTGACCATCTGTCTTGACAGAGATTGGCCATCTATACCTGTAAGTAATGCATTTCTTGGTTGTCACCATAGATTTGTTTTTCAAAATTTAAAACTTCCAGGTATTTTGAGAAATGCTAAAGTAATGTCTCTGGATTAAGAACCATTGCTCTCTAAGATGTGGAAACAGAAACATCTCCACAAAGCCTGAAGGATTTTTTAACTTTGTATATGTTCTCCCAATTTTTATTTTATAAATCATTAAAATATTACACAGGAATAGAGTAAAACAGAAAATATGAAGTAATGCATTATTTTTCAAAGATGCATCTTCTCCTGTAGTACTTCAACAGCTTCAGGTCAGCTGGTGAGGACAATTTAATTGCTCCATTCTTCTTTGAAATGATCAGCACAGGAGCAATAAAGGAAACACCCTTGCAAAAGCACTTTGCATGGCATATTGCTTACTGTGTATTTTTAGTCCCTTTGTGTAAAAAAGGCCTGTCTACTAGGCATAGCTGATGGCTTCTATTATCAGCTAAAAAAGAAATTAATACAATAGTTTGAAATCTTAATTCAAGTTTGAACCCATGAAGAGTTCATAAATCTGTCTGTGATACAGTAACAAAATCTCCTTGATTCAAAGTTTAGTACTTTAACCTCCCAGCAAGTGGTTAAAGTACTATGTTATCTCATCAGGACATCTTCTTTTGGAGTTATAAAAATGTGCAGTTTATATGTTTCAACCTTTTAAGGGTTTGTTCCACCATTTACTCACAATACAAAATTTAACCATCTTCTACTGAGATGCTCATAAACATATTTCAGTTTTATGTAGTGCAATTTGAACTAGAAAGAACTGAGAGAAATGATCAATGAGCTCCAGTGTCTGTTTGTGGCTGTAATAAAGCCACTTTAATATTGCACACTTGTACAACGCATCACATAATACAAATGCTATCACCTAACAATGAATGAGCACACCAGCAAGATTAACATTTCAGAGAAGGGCAGTGAAAATTATTAGATTCGAAGGACACTATTCATGTGGGGAGTTTTCTTGTGTGAACAGATTAAAGCCAAGGCACCTTCAAAGGGAAATAACTTTGCACATGAGGAAACACTGTGTAGTGCTTGAAATTAAAAGAACTACTGCAATATAACAGAACTCACAGTTCCTCTTTATATGAAAGGATGACAGTGATGACCTCTCCTGCTTCAAATGAAGATATTTAGTTCTTCTGCTATTTTTGTTCACAGGAAATTGTGAGTGATGTGAGTGTAATGGATTTGTCTTCTTTGGCTACACAGAGGTGATGAAACTAAATTGTCTTTTTTTGTCCTTGATGAATGAAGTTGAAAGTTATTTACTTTCTCTTTTTACTGTGAGTGTTGTCCAATCAATTTTCTCCAAGACCACAGGACTTCTAGTAGGTGGAAATCTTTGTTTAGAGAAAACACTGCTTTGACAGTTTGATATATGTCACTATGTAATGTAAAATCTAGTTGGTAGATCAAACAATAATGTTGGGAGTCAGATTTTTAAGCAGGAAACCTGCCACTATATTCCTCCTAAAAAAGGCTTTTCTAAGCAAAAGACTATCATAGCTATGCAGAAGAAGAGACTATCTGAACACAAAATAACACAAAAAAAACCCACAAAGAAAGTTTGGTGTTGTTTTTTTTTTCCTTAAAATAAAGCTCCAGTGTAAACCAATCTCTCTTTATGTTTTAATCCATTATTTTGCTGTCTGTAATTGTTAAATTAACCTTATTAGAATATGTTCCTTGACTGTGATGTTATTTCCTTTTTGAGAAAGCTGTTATTTGTCTTTTTTTTTTTTTAATTTCCAAATTGCCTTCCATGGCATGTCTTGGATCATGCGTTGGTCTGATGCAAAGTTAAAAATTAATACATATGCTGAAAGAATTTTAATAGCTGCTTTCTTGTGCAGCTTGGTTGATGTGGAAAGAAACGCTCTGTTTGATTTCTGATATTATTTTCCTATATTATGAGCATTAGCCATGTAATTCCATCTGTGAAATAAAAAATATGTTTTATATTTATGTATACAAAAGTTTGCATTCAAAATTAATCTCATGTATCATGCCTGCAGAGATTCTTGTCCAAGTATATGAACCTTATAATCTCAACAACCCTATAGCATCATGGCTTTCATGTACGCAATACACCAGACTCTGTGGTGCTTTTGCGAGATACCGTGTTAATGTATTTTTACCAAAAGTTTTTTGTTGGAAGTATTCCTCCATTACAACTACTTTTTTCATGCAATTATAATTATTTCCATGATATTTTCCTCAGGAAAAGACTGCTAAATAGAATTTCTGGTCAAAGGGGAAACTATGCAGATGTTCCTCTGCACTCTCTTCAAAGCACACTCAAATACGATATACTCACAAATGTATTTGCAAAGGCATCTATATCTCCCTCCTGTCTATTAGCTATGGTGATTACCTTTTCTTATAGGGAATTATTTAAGGCTCAAATTCATCCTCCATTTGTACATATGCTATGTGAATGTTCTGAGTTGTCCAAGTTTTCACAAGACTTCCTTCTTTTCTTTTTTCTCCTCTTTGCCTCCACCACCACAAAAATCCCACTCTAAGAAAAAAACATTCCCCAAAGAGCTTCTATGAAAACCATGCTTTATTTGGATGCATAGATGAAAAGAAGTACAGAAACTTTATTATTATTGAAGAGTAAAGTATTCTGTGGATTATTGTGGTTGTTCTGCTTTCTCTTGAATGTATAATCCAGCTGAGGTCTGTGTGCATATGTGACAAATTTCTAGGGGATACCAAGGAAGAGCAGAGCCCAGAGGCAGTTCAAACTAATTCAGTGGAAGGATGTGCTTGAAACATGCTTAAGGAAATTAGGCAATCAACTTCATATGAAGTGAAATTCCCCAGCCTCCATTCTACCTTAGCATTATGAATGAATGAAATCAATCAACTTTTAGAACTGAAGCACAAAAATCATTTCTGTGTTTCAAAACTGATCCCCATTTCATGAAACTGGAATGAACTGTGCAATAGGATTAATTATTCTGACCCAATTCACGTTATTGTGTACAATATCCATTGTTTCTTTTAGATCTCTACATTTTTGTTGCCATTGTTGGTTATTTTTGTTTTGCATTGTTTTGTTTTGTTATTTTTTTGTTGGGGTAGGGATGGGGTAGCACAGAAGGGGAAGTTGAGGTTTTGGGTTTTTTTGAGGGAGCCTTTTTTTCCAGGAAGGTCTTTTACCTGATAGTATTAGCAATTTTCTAATAGTCACCATTCTGGTGGGTAGAGCATGGTCGCATGTTGTAGGAACCCTCAGTAAGAAAAAGTGTCACGACGTCAAAAAAGGACTGGAATGCCATCGCTCCCAGCCAGGAAGAGCAACCTCACTTCTGCTTCTGGGTTGCTTTATGCCAGGAGCATCCAGTCAGAAAATGTGGTTGTTGTGAAGTAAAAGTTCTTGTTTCTGAGAAGTGCTATGCATGCAATCCTCTTTCTCAGATCATGTCATTAAACAGAGATTTTATTTGTCAGTTCAAATATGTGTTAACGGGATATTCAATGCCCTTCCCTACACCCTTGTTCTTGGAAGGGGAAAAATCAGCCATCTGCTTTGTGTGGATGGACTTCATAGAAACTGAGAAAAAGTGTAAAGAACTTCTGACAAAGTTAGAATGGAGGTAATGATGTTTTATTTGTCTCTGAACACAGGGAAATTAGCTCAGTTTTTAAGGGCAGACAGGATCTCACTGTTTTCCAAATGCTCTGTTTTTCCATAGAAAAAGTATTGAGTGGTCTCTGGTATTTTACAAAATTAAATCTGTTTTGCTGTTACATCCTGAAATTTCATTTTAATCCACTTTACTTAAAGAAAAAATAAAAGAGCTGTCTAGCTTTGCATCATGTATTATTTCTTTATTTTTTAGACTGGAAAAATATCTTCATTAAAATAAATCCTCCTCTGATTATTCCTTTTCTATATTCTCTTGGGTGGTTTCTAATGAAGTGAAGGTTGCTGTTTTCTTCTTTTTCATAGAACTAATTGCTTTATCAAAACTCCAAGAGATTTGACCTGTTGCTTGCCCCCTTTCAAGTGAATTTAACACATCGTAGTCAATCCAACAATGAACAAAGTTCTTCCAGATTCTTTCAAGGTGACAAACTAACAGGCTAATTAATTCTCATATTTAAGAAGGCACAAAATGCCACTGCATAGATTTTTGCTACAATTTTATTCTACTTGTTGAATTTCTTTCAAGTATTTTAAGGAGCTGTTTTGTCAAAATCTTATAGGAGGGATTTTGATTGGATGTTTGCAATTAAGATAAGTAAGAATTGGACTATGTAAATAGATGTAGTCGAAATTAAAAGCTGAGGATAAAGAGACTAAGACTAAATTGTATTTGTAGTAACATGAGCAGTACCATTAACATTTTTAGAAAAAACATAGTAAAATTATTCTTATGTTTTATAATATTTACTACCATATGCATAATAATTATTTAAAATATATATGATTATAGTACTTTCTAGAAATTTTTAATGTTTCAATATTATTTTGAAAATATATAAATTTTTTGCTCTATTTGGTCTGACACATGTGATGTCACCATACCAAAACCAGTTAGGTGTTTTTCCATATTCACCTAAAAATAATTTGACGTGTCACCTATTCCAAACAGTACCAAAACCTGGATTTTGAGATGACCGTTGCTTTGAGTTGCCCATTGAGCTGTGCCTGAAACAAATTTCAAGAGTCACAGAATCATAGAAAGGTATGGGTTGAAAGGGACGTTAAAGATCATCTAATTCCAAAGCCCCCTTTTCTCATCTTTAATGCAACCATTTTTTTTTAGTAGAGAAAGGATAGACAAATATATAAGGATTTGTCTAGTTCTTTCTTCCTTAATTGACCTCAACAAGACTCTCCCTTCCTTATTACTAGATTTGTTTGGTTTTTTGGTGACAAAAAGTAGATATTTTGATATAGGATAGCAGTAAGTCATCATACATTTATTAATACTAATAAACTGCAACTAGAATCAAGAATCTATTTTGCTGAACTTAATCTTCATAAACTCTCAGATTTATTTCAAAACAAGGAAATCCAGAAAGTCTGTCCAAGCTTTGGCT
>VWZD01001866.1:70370-94205 GCA_013396695.1 Sakesphorus luctuosus
GAAACTAGTCTCTGATCTCCACTGCCTTGTTTTTTTTGCAGACCTGAGCACTTCAGCTCCACTAGAGACTGCAATTAAGAACAGATATCAGCTTGCAGAGACATAGTTGGTAGTGGCCTGTGTTGTCTATTATCCTTTCTATAGAAATTTTACTCCTGAGAAGAGGATGAGTTCTAGAAATTCTGCACTGTGTGAAAAGTTACGTGAAACTTAACAAAGTTTCATACTATATAAAGGAATAATTGAGAAATAAATTGCCTTTTTTAAAAACACAATTTGTTATATTAAAAAGCATACCAAGTTTAGAGAACAAAAGAAGAAAGACTTAGATTTGCAATCGGTAACTTATTACAGCATTTTTAATCCTTAGCAGGAAATAGATTTTTTTTTTTCAGTGTGAATTTCTGTGGTTTTATTTTCAAGGTATTGGGAAATATTTCAATATTTTCTTTACGTTTATGTAAATTTACTGTCTGATCAAATAATATCTCAGTTCCTTTGCAGCATTTCATTGCAAGCAATTTTCTCTAAAATTTGATTATTTTTTAAAATTTCTTCCTTTACTATCTGAAAGTTTTTATCATCCTTTAAAAATCTTAAAGTCAGAATAAGACATTTCTGTCTGCCTTTAACAAAATTTTATATACAGAATTAAATCGGTCGCACGCAGAACGTCCCTGATTTACTCAAGGTTTGTATTAGCACCTTTTAGTCACTGTATTGCCTGGGAATTATTGTTTTCTTGCCAAATAGAGCACAAAATCTATTCAAGGTGACTTCTTCCTGGGATAGAGACAGCCATAAGAAATGGATTAACTGGATTTTACCTTTTAGTTATGTGATCATGCTTCAGTTATGTTATAATGCAGTTTGCCTGACTTAGATAATAACTGTATCATATTGACTATGTAGTACAGTTTTCTGTCCTTATTTTTCACCTCAGACAGCCCATATTTTTAAGTTGGCTACATGTTCTAGTCCTAGTGTAGCATAACTTTTTAATAAAAATGCTGTACTAAATCAAGTTCCAAAACTCTAGTACAACTATGTTCATAATTTTAACTTGTAACCCAGCACAGCATGAAATCAGAACTGTTGAATACATTAATTCCTTAGAAAGCACATGTTGATCATGTTGATTATTGTGAACTGTGTTACTATAGTTAATTATATTGCACTCTCTTTTTTAATTATTTTTCTTCAATTTTATTTCTGGCCAGCCCTGTAAGTTCTGTCTGTTCAGACTCTGTAAACAGGAGGTTACATTTATTCTGAGGTTTTGACTGTGATAGGTTGTCTTCTTCAGTGTGCTCCCAAGATCAGCTTGAGACAATCACTTTGAGTAGTCTGGAAGGACTGCATGAAACAAATGGCAAACACAGCTGTTCTGGAGGGACTCAGCTGTGCATCAATAACCAGTACAAGTTGCAGAGGCTTGATGAGTTAAAAATGTATCACTGATAGGTATTTGAACCTGCCACTGTTAACAGAGGACAGAAAAACTGTTAATCATCTTCATATAGCTAAAAATGGAAAGAATATATACCTGTTGAATGTGTCTTTTTGTCCTGAAATATTGATACATTAAAATATTAGCTGTCGGAGGAGACCAGACCGAGGAAGAATTACAGGTACTGGGTAGATGAGAAGGCAGATACCCATGCAGCGACAGGATCAGGACCATGAGGCTTTCCGGATGGACACTGTACCCTTAAGATGGCTACGACCCAAGTTTCTTCTTCCCACAATCCCCTGGAATTCTCCCACATACCCCTGGAATTCTACCACACACCTCGTTCTCCCTAATGGTCCCTTTGCCGCTCCTCCCTTCCCTCCTCCCCTTTGTTTGCATGTACCCAATGGAGTGCGTGACTCCTCCCCGTCCCCTCCCCGTCTCCGCCCCTCTTCCCTGCCTACATCCGGGGTATTTGCGCACGCTCCTTATAAGCGAGCGCGAGGCATTAAATCTGTCTTTTCCTCGTGGACTCTTGCCTGCTGTGGATCTATTCTGTTCGGAGGGGTCCCCGGGCTGGGAGCGGGAGGAGCCGACCCTAGCTTCTAAGGGGCATGATCGTAGGGAGTGCTACCGCTTGCGGCTTGCCGCTTTCCTAGCCTTGCTCCTGGGAGCGTGAAAAACCCCTCCACTATATTAGTGGAATTATTAATCCACTAAGAATTAGCATTTAGTGTCTGCTCTGCTTCTGTGTATCCTCTTGTCCTTTTCTTCTTTGCTATCATCTAAATTGCTATTCAGGGAGTTATTTTCTATTGGATACCATTGTCTTCCCTTATTTTTTTTCTGTATAACCTTGATGAGCTTTGCTCATAATCCCCTCTAACTATATTTTTCATCCCAAAGTTATAAATTTTTAGTAACTGTGTAAAAATATTAAAACATTTGCAGACATCTCTGGGGTTTTTATTTTTAATATAATTTTTTCTTTATTTATCATTGATTCCTGTTTCTAGCACACTGACTGATTTTTATTAAGATCCAAGATAAATACATATAGTTGGTTCATATTTGAGCTGAAAATTTATTAAGTAGCAATTAATTACCAGTTACATAGGTATCCTGCTTACATTTTTCATATTTCAAAAAACATCTTCTGTTTATTTTCTCTCCTGCATCTTAATGACCAAAATTCAACCGTTAAAATTCTTATGACTGATCGTGTTTCCACATATGTCAGTACAAAGGAAGAATAACCCAACTACACTAGCAAAATTAGCACAAGAAAAAGTGAAAGAATTTGAATGAGGTTTTTTATACCAAATAAGAAATAAAGGAGCTAAGATCTATGCATAAATATGAATATTTTGTATTTCATATGTGTTGTTTGATACAACTCAGGCTCTAACTTCTTCTGGACAAAGATTTTGTTTATTCTTTAATTATTATGCATATTTCTACTCTTTTCTATGCTTAGAGACTTACAGTATTTCCTGTAGGCATTTACAGGTGCCATATAATAAACAGGAAAAGGAAATATTCTTCTGAACAAGTAACGACTTAATAATTTAAAGCACTTCAAACTATGTGCATGTAAAGCATTATTAGTAGTAAGTGAGTTATATCTACTTAGGAAAATAATTGAAGCTTGGACTAACAGTTGCTACTAAGAGAAATGTAAATGTCCTTTTGCAGTGATATACAACGAAACCAGTAAATAGGAGAATAAGCACGTGATATATGGTCAGAATTTTTAAATATCTGGAAGAAAATAAAAATTAGATGAAGAAACACACCACTGAAAACAAAGGGGCTTTATCCAAATTGGGTCATATGTTTGTTTAGTCTATCGATCTGGGAGAATGGGATCCTCCTGGTCCTACAGTCAGAAAAAGGCCAGAGACTTGCACAGATGAAGCACATGCATACATTATTAAAAAGTAAAGGACTGCTGAAGACCTGACATGAGCTTGTTATCATTATCCAAGAGGAGGAGTCTTTAAATGGTCTGTGTTGGTCTGCAGTGGTTTACCATGGGGCCTGTGCTGGACCACCATCACAGAACTACTGCTTAGGTTTTGTTGAAGTACTCAGAGTAATAAATGCTGATTGCAGCTCAGCAAAGGTTAAAGAAAAGTAACTTGTCTGGATCAACTAATAAAATAGACTGCTGCTAAAGAGAGAAGTGCTGAAGCATAATGACCCCAAAACAGATTTAAAAAATATTGCCCTCAAAATGTCTCTGCAGAATTCAGCCATAATTGAAGTCACTTTAAAGAAAGCAAATAAGATAGAAGAGGGATATGTTTCTGGAGCACTGATCAACCATATAGATGCAAGCCCATGTATTAAGGTACACAAGATGATTTGTTTTCAATCAAAATACAGAATATTGCAAACAGATGATGACATGTCAGACAGCATGCAATTAGAACCAATGGCTATGGTTGCATGTGGGAAAGAAATAGCTCTTGTGACTTTTGTGACTTTTTTTTTTTTTTTGCAATAACATCTAATGGTTCAACAGCTGACAATCAGCAAGGACACACTTGGAGGGAAATGTGTACCTATATTCAGCAGTGCCTAAGAACAGGGACCAGAGCTTGTTATCAAGGGGGAGGAACACCAAATAACACTCCAGAAGGCACGTGAAAGTCAGACCAGATCTGTGCAGTAGTTTGCATACACCTGTCCTATTCTGCTGCACCATGGCAGATAACCTGCAGATACCCAGTTGCTGAGGAGTTTATAGCCAGACATCTGCACAGGCTGCCAATCAAACCCCTTGTTTGCTCCATCCTGTCTCTCAGTGATGGCTCATTGTGTGCAGTTACTCAGATTTTGATCAAGGCAAGGGTGTAGTGTTCCCACAGTGCAACCCAAATTCACTTTCTCCCAAAGCGGTAGATTACAGTGACATCCCTTTGTTTCCATTTTGGATTTCCCTTCCTCCCAGAACCCCCATACTCAGACACATAGACATAGACTGTGACTGCACAAGTATTTTGTGAGGATCGTGGTCTATTAATGAAGCATAGGCAAGTGTGAGTGCTAGATAATGCATCCTGACTGCTCTATTTCAGAATTCTTGTAGAGTTTTGGAACACACCACTTACAAATGTGGTTCTTTGCTCTGCTTCAGTGAGTTTCTGGGAGCCATCTTAAACCAGCAGTGTCCATCTCAAGGAAGCTCCTGGACTCTTCTCATGGAGGTCACTCCGTAGCCATACCACTCCCAGTATGTTGACATCAATGTTCTATATGTGAACCAACTTCTTCCCCCTTTCAGTTTTAAATCTTCTGCTACTTATTCTGTGTGACAGAGTTTGGGTAACAGATTGTCTCATTTTCCAGCAGCTTTGTCAAGCTGCTGAAGTTTTCCATCATTCCCTTCTTAATCCTTTAATTTAACAAGAACAATTATAGCATTTTTTTAGCAATTCTTATGTGGCTTTGGTCTCCTTTTATATAGTTGTAAACCATGGTATACTAAATTGGACAGAGTACTCCAGGTGTCATGTTACAAAACCAGAAGTGTGGGCATAACTGAGTTTTTAAAATATTATTTTCTGAGTATGTCATTCAAATCCATTGTAAAGGGCTCTTCAAGAAATGTAGATGCTACAAAAGAGAATGTTTCTTCTTGGGCTTACCTACCAAAGAGATTTAAACAAACATAGATGCAAATGCTTCATTTTAACATGTGAAGGACATACATAGTCTGCAATCACCTATGTTAACTGACTTTTAAAATATCTGAAACAAGGGATAAATAGTGAAATGATAAGATTTGCCACTGTTTAAAAGTTAGAAATTACTAAGGACAGCTAAAACTGTAGCTGACTACTAATTCCAGAATGTTCTCTAACTTTCTCCTTACTTTATCACAGTCAGTGTTGATAAACATAAAATAATTGAGAAGTACTGAAACATCCTTACAGAAATATAAATTAGTTAGTTTCCATAAGTCAAAACAAAAAGGTAAATAAAAAGTTGAGATTTATTAGAACTCAAATGAAGGTAAACTACATAGTATTATTATAAGACTCCATAGCATCTATGCTGAATATTATGTGTAGCTATATTGAAAACATTTTAGAAAAACAAACTAGAATAAGTGTAAAGAAGAGCATTGGGATGATAGAAGTCTAAGCAAAACTGGTAGGACTTTTCAGTCTCAAAGAGATGGTTGAGAGGTATATAGCAAAGTCTTAAAGCCATGAATTTTCTGGAAAAAAAAAGAATATTTATTTATTCTTTCTGTAAAACAAAAACTATAGTATCAACGGGATATTGCAGAAAAAAGTTATATTTTCTTCATGACCGTACATATTTAATTTAGTGTAATTGTTTCTCCAGTGTCTTTCAGCATATACCTGTGTTCAGAAAGAGTTTGACTGAACTTGCTATTTGAATTTCATATATTTTTAGTTTTGTCTTCAGCTGTATCTCACTACTGCAATACTAGCTGTTGTGGGAAATTTTGTACTGCCATTCCATATCTGAATCTCATTTTATTTTATTTTTTTGTCTTATAATTTGACATGGTTATATTTGACTTTATATTTGATGTTTCAAACAGTTGTTTCTATTGCCTCCATACTTCCGGTATCTATTTCCTTTTCTACAACTGTTTCTAATCCACAGTAATAACATTAGTTTAATGAATTTTCACTTAGCAGCAAAGTTTAAGGTTTGTGATGAATACAAAATGCATAATTTTAACAGTAGCTGTGGGTTTGGTGAAAAAAAAATCTTTTAACTCCCTTCTTGACAGTGCTGTTAATTCTCATCTATTTCCTACATAGTTAATAATCTGATTACTTCTGTACTGCTACATTTCAGCATTTTATTTTGTCTTTTTGCAGTACAACAACTTCATTTTATCATGTATTTGTCATTGCAAGTTAACAAAAAATGTTCTAGAAAAACTGTCATTGCGATAAAATTGTCAGTAATGTTGTTTTTTATAAACTAGGTAATTAAGTTCTTCCATTCGATTACATAGTTAATGAGCATTCAGTTTAAGCAAAAGTTGAAAGATGGCAATTCCTTTATCTTTTTTCTTGTATTTTGTTTGAGCTAATGTTTTGTTTACCATGTATTCGTGCAATACAGCATAGTATTTCTGCAGATATAAATGACTTTCACACACTTTTTACCTTACATAAAACTCTGCTCCAAACCACCATTGTGATTTTGCCCTTTATAGTCACAAAAAAAAGAAGAAGAAGAAAAAAAGTCTCATTTGGATTGCTGCTGTCTTCATTCTTGTCATGGTTTAACCTCAACTAATAGCCAAGCCCCACTCAGCCGTTCACTCTCCCTTCCATCAGCAGAATCAGGGAAAGAATCAGAAGGGGGAAAGCCAGAAAACTTGTGAGTTCAGATAGACAGTTTAACAGGGAAAGCAAAAGCTTCCCATGGGCAGGCAAGTGTTCAGCCATCTCCAGGAGAGCAGGGCCCCATCACACATAACAGGTATTTTGGAAGACAAACGCCACTACTCCAAGTGTCCCCCCTATTTCTCCTTCTTCCTCTCACTTTAAATACTGAGCATGATATCATATGGTCTGGAATATCCCTTTGGTCCATTTGGGTCACTTGTCCTGGCTGTGTCTCCTCCCAACCTCCCATGCACCCCCATCCCTCCTCCTGGCAGTGTGAAAAGTAGAAAAGGCCTCTGTTCTGTGTAAGCCCTGCTCAGCAATAACAAAAACATCTCTGTATTATCAACCCTGTGCTCGGTACAGATCCAAAACACAGCCTCACAGTAGCCACTGTGAAAAAAAAATGAACTCTACCTCAGCCAAAACCAGCACAATTCTCCGGGCTGTGTATTTATGGTGAAAAAACGGTATTTTGCAGTTAATAAAAGGGAACAGTCACTTTATCTTCCTGAGAGAAATTAAACATCTACAGCAGGAGCAGACAAATACAGGGCTTATAACAGCCCTTGAACCATATGGCAGCCACGTTAAAATGAAGCAGAGAAGGAAGGGGAACTTGAAAGGGATCTTTCAGGGTCACTTTTTCTTTGCATGTTATCCTTAGCTAAATTTAATGTGATCTCAGACAATCAACCGGTGTGGTACAAAGGAATAAGCGGCAGACTTTAACGAGTGTAAATATTCCCATAGGCAGTTGCTATGACCAGGTTTTGGGGCCATAGTTTTGGCATGCAAGTGGTTACAGTTTTGCACATCTAGCAATCTCTACTTGTTTAAATCTCTCATTGAATTTGGAGTTGCCTCAGACTCTTTAACTCTTAGATCTGCAAAACACATAGATTTAAAGGAGCTATTCTTGTTTACTAAAATGTATTGATATTCTTCTTCGTAAAGAAGAGACTGTGAAAAAATCATCACATACTCAAAAATGAAGAAACTGTATTTCTGCTGAATAGACAGAATCACAGAGTAGTGTGAGTTGAAAGTGACCTTTTACACACCATGTTACCCAAGCCCCTTACAATGAGCAGGGATGCCTTCAGCTAGGTCAGGTTGCTCAGAGTCCCATCCAGCCTGACCTTGAATATTTCCAGGGGTGGGGTACCCACCACCTCTCTTGGCAATCTGTGCCAAAGTTTTACCGTCCTCATTGTAAAAAGCTTCTTTTTTATATCTAATCTAAATCAACTCTCCTTCAGTTTAAAACCAATTGTCCCCTGTCTTATGGCAACAGGCAGCGCTAAAATGTCTGTCCTAATCTTTCTTGTAAGACCACTTTAAGTACTCAAAAGCCACAGTAAAGTTTCCCCAGGGTCTTCTCTTCTCCAGGCTGAACAATCCCCACTTGCTCAGACTTTCCTCAAAGGAAAGGTGCTCCATCCCTCTAATCATCCTCATGGTCTTTGGACTCCAACAGGTGCATGTTCTTCCTGCGCTGGGTACCCCAGAGCTGGATGCAGAATTCCAGGAGGGAATTGTGACTTATTTTGAAACCCCTGGGCTGGAGAATAGAGAATGTCAGCTTATATAAAGAGTGCTTTATCAACTTTGTCAGTCAGTTGAAAGTCCTATAAAAATCTATCTACAGCAGAAATATAAAAAAAATCCCAAAAAACAACAGAACAGGAACAAGAAATGTAATTGCAAATCGAATTAAAACTATTTTTTTCTTTGCATCATCAAATAAGACCTTCCTTTCATAGTTGTCCTAAAAGTATTTATATTTTTTATATAACTTCTTTTATATTTAGCTTCATTAAGATTATATTACTTACAAAGAATAAGATTTATTTAAACTCATACATTTCAAAGCTTCACAGAAATAATTAAAATAAAAGAGCAAATGTTGTTTCTATCGGTGGAGATCTCTTTAATAAAGCATTCTTACAAACATATCTATTATCTATTTTAACACCATCAGTCAGCCTAGATAATTGTCTCCTGCATATGCATTTCCAAAGCTTTGAATACATAAAATTTATTGAAACCTCTGGATGAAATGTGTCAATAAATAGTAGTGCAGAAGTATAAGTATTTAATTTTCTTTTTAACGAATTTTTTAAAAAGTAAAAAAAAAAAAAATTAACTGAAATTGTCTCTATTCGCTGAAAGCGGACACTCCTGTATACACATAACGTTGCAACTTGTTCAAGACTTTGTAGAAAGTACATGCAAACAGAATCCTGCTGACTTCTCAGTTGTATCTCCATCAAATTCAGGTTCTGGAGGTTTGTCTCTTAAGAAATATGGATTCTAAATTGGAATCTACTTTGGAAATGCTGTCTAAAAATAGCACAGTTTGAAAAGTCATTAGAACATTCTTTTATTTCATGACATAAGGAAGATGTAAATACTCTTATAGCTGTGCCCTGGAATCCTATTACACCAGTCTCCATATTGGTCTGCCCTCATTCCAGTCTGGTTTTATATTGCACCTGGCGACATAACAAAAAGCTACTGCTCAGCTGGATCCTCCTCTTCCATACAATACAACAGTGCCAGATCTAGTTCCCACTCACTTTTCCTTTATTTTTCCTTCTGTACTTTTTATCAGCTGCATATAGACATTTCAGTTACCTTCAGCTCTGTACATAAAATTTCACATAAGAAAACACCAAACATTTTTAGTGCTTTGCAGTGCCCCCTGGCAGGAACTTAGAGGGCATTAATAATGTACTGTTGACTTTTTTTTATAGGTTTCCGAAAGGTTATAGCACCAGTCAGTGAGAATTTAAACTTGGACTAAAATCTTCCTATGTCTATGACATGGAGAAAAACAATGCTTCAAGGGTTACTTGTTAGATGCATCAGAATTATAAATAATATAATGGATAAAACATATAGATGGAAACAATCACCCAGCTTTGAGTTTTACCAGCTCTTATGGTGAGTGTCAATATTCCAGATTTATCAGTCAGAGCCAACTTTCAGTATCTTGGCAACTGAGACAAGATAAAATGCACCACATCAGAATTCAAGGGACTGGAAAAAGCTGAGTGCCAGGTGTTTTATGCATGCCTGTGCCATATATGATGTCTTTGGCTGCAGATGACATCATCAGATGTAGACACTGGGACAAGGAACAAATTCCAAAACCGGAACAGCCTATATTCTGCCCTCATAGTTGTACACACTGTTGGGAAGCAGCAATGGCCAGCAGCTCAAGCGGGCTTGAATCTGTTCTTAATAAAGATCTGTAAATTCTATGCAACCATCAAACACAGAAGAAATGATCTACGTATTTTTACTTGCCCCTTCTGGAGTGAAGACCTTTCTAGGCATCCATAGCCAACATGAGCATAACTGCTACTTAATTAGAACAACTGCTGTAGCAGAAATTTCAGAACTGTCACACATACTGTGAATGTAACACAATGGATTATTTGGGGAAAAAATTACTTTGTTGGAATTGTTGTTTGGAGTTTAATGGTAACATTTCTAGCAGAAGACTTGTTTAGAAAATATAAGCAAGCCAGTGCATAAGATGGCATTACTGGTCCCGCTCTTTCCCCTATTTCTTCTGCATTGTTCCATCTTTTCAAACCCTTAAAAATCTATTTAAAATTTCAATTATATTCTAAGAAAAATCCTTGTTTAATATAATGCTCTTGTTAGAAAAGATTTGGCATAGGAAAAAATAGTTTTATTGAGTAGTTGATCATCCAGAGACAGAAGAGAAAGAATGGAAACAAAATGAAACACAGTATGATGGCTGGATGCTTCCCTGTGGGACAATGTTACACAACATATTTCACAACTTTTCTGTCTGCTCAGATAGGCAGTTTTAAATCTGCTCAGGACAGAAGATGGACAATCCCATTCAGATCCAGGCAGGAAGACTGAGTGCTGATATGCTCTCTGATTATAGTATATCCATTGATCCATGATATTTTCTACAATATTTTTTGAAAATTCTTAGCTTCTAAAAGAGAGGTGACACTCAAGACTACAATTGGCAGTGTCGATCTCTGGACAGTCACTGAAAGAGACAGCTGGGGAAGGTAAGCAAAGGTCAGAGGATAGAAGTAATGGGTCCTGTAAACGCGTGATAAAAACATGTATATTTTTTCACTACTGGAGATGGTTCTGGGACATTTGGTGACATGATAATGATAGGTATTGTTTTACTAGCAACATGCTGTTGCTTTGGAAGGAACATGATACTTTTTTTAGAAGGGGAACATGAGCTTCCCATTTGAAAAGGACAGATGTGCTACTTAGGTAGTTAGTGGCCATCAATTGGCAAGGAAACATGTATTGTCCTTTCGCTGACAGTTGCTGGCCTGCTGGAAAGAGGACCTAATGGGAATGTAATGCTTATCTAGCTCAATACAGCTCAAACAACCATCGTCAGGGCATGAAGTGCCTTTTCTCCTTCCTTTAGAAATCCAGCTGGCTGTACAAGAACAGCTGGTGTGAAAAGCCATGTGGGGAAAGAGCTGGAAGACGGAACTCCATTGTCCTTTACTTTTAAGCTCATTTTTTAAACTGGAACCCCCTCTAAAGCCTCATCTAAGCCACACTCCAGCTGCATAAAAGTCATGTCTATGCCTTCGCTTCTACCTCTTTGATCCAGATACTGACCCAGGGCTATGTGTTTATGAAACAAGGATAGTGACACTGAGCTCCGGACAAACAATGCCACACCAGTTATGCTGCGTGTACAAGATAGGCACTGTGCACAATTGGTGATCTGATGGTGGCAACACATAGAAGTGTTATGTTCTTCTAGAGTAAAATGTGTCTGTGGTGAAAAGACTTCCTGGGTTAAAGCTACAACCCTTGGTCATGAGATAGTTTCTTTCAGGGCACATTAGTGCAAGTGTCAATTATTTTATAGATGCAACAACAACAACAAAGAATCACAATATAGTTATGATAGAGTATATAATTTCAAGGACATCTTTTCCTTTATTCAGAGAAATAATATTTAATCAAATTATTCAGAAAATAAATATTTCTTAGTAATTTTACTCATTTAAAGGCTTCAAAGAGGAGGAAGGATTGACATACATTGCAATCTAAATTTCTTGACTAATTTTTTTGCCTTTCTTGATTCTTAGTAATGGAAGATCCTAATTATAGCCTCCATTCTCCTGCATTTTCCCCCCACTCCTTCATTTTACCCTGCCTTTCTAAATGGGAAAAAAAAAAAAAAAATCAATCTTCCAAGACTGAGAAACCGCTAGGCAGATCCAAAACCTGAAATTGACACATGGACATTTGGGTGTTATGCCAGGTCTCTGAACCACGTAAACTTTCCCACTCTTCAGTATTATTAACTTCTTAATTACAAGATAGATCTAACAGCTGTGCTATGAAAAAAAACAGAGTAGACAGGAAGACTAATAAAGGAGAGAGTGTTCTTTAGACAAGTGCAAAAACATAAACTGAATAATTTGCTATGAGATAATATTAATTTGTTAGCTCTGATTTGGCACCTCATTTTACACAATATCCCCTGAGCCCAAACAACTATTCTTTTTAAGTATAGCAGCTTCAGAGTTGTCAAATATGAGGACTTTCTGTGAGTTCGGTTTGTAATAGCTTCAGAAGATCAGTGCCATTAAGATTGGCTTTTAACATGTTCTTGAGTTACAATTTTATTACTATTGCTGATATTTCAGAGGCATGAAATTACCAAATCACTTTAAGACAGTAGGGGGAGGGAAGAATCTAGTTAAATAACACCAGACACACCAAAATATTGAGTCTTCATCTTTAACTTTCAAAGGTGTGTATATTAAAAAAAAAAAAAGCAGAACCTTTATGATACAGGGTAATTTGTCTATAGTGATTGATGTTGGGTTTAAGTTTTTGTTTTCTTATTTGCTAATATATTTGCATGCATAAATATCTCTCTCTATATATGTGTTGTGGTTTAGGAATGGCATTCCCCTATTTAGCATTTCCACTGAAAAAGCCCAGAGCATGTGCTGCTTGCCCACTCTTCCACCTGTGATGGGATGGAGAGGAGAACTGGAGGCACAAAAAGTGAAGATCACAGGTTGAGATAAGAAAAACTTACTAGAAACAACAATGGAATACATCTTTACCCTGTGAATTTCATGGGCATATTCTCAATCCACAAAATAAGACCTTTTCTTACAATTTACAGAAACTTCATCTGCATAACAAAAGAAGAGATGAATATTGCAAAATACTATGTGAAAAAAATCAAGTCATGATGGATCAAGCCCTTGTTCTGTAAAATGACTCTCAGGTTTCTTGCTTTTAAGTAATTTCAAGAAAATCTGAGTCAAACCAGGTAAAGAGATAGAAAAAATAATTTATAAGGTTAATTGCAGAAAAGAACTATAAAATCACAGAATTATTTGGGTCAAAAGGGACAGTTACAGATCATCTAGTCCAATCTCCCTGCCATGGGCAGGGATAACTTTCAAGGCAGGTTCCTACAAGCCCCATTCAACTGAGCCTTGAACTCTTCCAATGAAGGGATATTTACAACTTCTCTGGATAACCTGTTTTATATGGAATAATATTAAAATTTGTCTCCAAATATCAGTTTATTTTACCAGATGTCAAATGCAGTAATGGTTGAAAACATTCATGTGCCTTAAAGTGCAGCAAGTCAACACATATCTGCTTAAATCCCTGTTTCAAAGACTCAGTAAGTAGTATCAGGCAAGTTTAAAGGGAACCTTAAGTAGTACATGCTTGACAGTGTGCAATAATCTACTCCTGAATTTATGGGGCCCTCTCTCCAAGTTCTAGTTCTTCAGTCAAAACCACATAATTCTCCCTTTTTAACCTCCATCGATACAAGTGACAATCTTTATCATTGTAACTTGCTAAAAGAGAGTTAAATGGTAGGTTTTGAAACATAGGTGATTTTTACATAGAAGAGCACATACAAAAATATAACTTACAGCTCATCTGCTGTTACTACTTTAAAAGAATTACACTGCTCACCTCTTTTTAGCAGGCTTATGTACCACTCTCCCCAGATAAAATCAGTGTCTCCTTCTAAAGGCACTTTCAGTACACTTCAAGTTTCCACAATATCCCTGAGTTAATCAATACAAACTGCCAGCATGTTACTAAATCTGTAGTTACAATATAATGAATTTTGAATGAGAAATGATTTTTTTAAGTGTTGCTGAGTGTTACATCCCCACTGTGCAAGGGTATGTGTAGTAAACACTCATTTCCAAGTTCTAGACCTTGACTTGTCTTCTCAGATCTACTGCGTTTTGTTAATGTAAATTTTTTGCACCTTCATTGCACATTCTGTTCAAGAGAGACTTACAGGCTGCAATTTTATTGAGAAAAGAGAAAGAAGGAGGGACTCATGCTGAAGAAGGATATAAAATGGATGAAATATATGAGCTGATAACATAAGGCATAAAATTTGGGGTTTTTCCTCTTGTATTTCTTTACACCTTTTTATGGTGGATTAAATAAATTTTATATAGAAGGACATTAAAGATCATGCTGAATATCAAATATTCTTATTTCTGGAAAAGTCTCTTTATTTTCTTGGGGAGAGTAAGTGTTTGCAAAGATAACAATATTTCATCTAAAGGTAGCATAAGCCACCAAAGAGGAAAAAATAATGGAAGTATTCATCCTGTGCTGGGTCTTCTCTTTGAAGTAAATAGGAGCATAGAAGACTACTTTGCACATTATATTTACATTGTTAACAAGGACAATTTCTGACCATAGACTGCTTTATTAAACTGTATATTAAATTTTAAAAATGTGTTTATGGAAATCAACTAACAACAGAAGCTTATTCACCAAGGTTTCTTTATCTTTCTGTGACTATAAGGATGGGATATCATGTAGTTTATATCCATAGAACCTTCCCATTTTTCAAGATCTCCATATCCCAAATAGCTAGTATTTATTCAGACCACTCTTGGTACAACTTTCAATTTTAAAGCTAAGTAATACTTGGATATAAACCACAATTACTCTTTTAGGGAAATTTTATAAATGTAGAATAAATTATTTGTGAGGAACAGCTGTTTACATGCAAACCTCCATTTCTCTGTCCCAATTCAGGTTAATTAGTACTGGAACATAAGCAGCCATGTCTTCTCAAAATTGAATGTTCAAATAGCAAATGAAATATCAACTTTCTATTAACAGCCTTTACAACTATATATATGTTCAAGGAAATATTTTAATGATAGAATAGTATTTTTCCAACAAAAAAAAGAAAATATATTTTTAACGCTTATCATGTGCAAAAATGGCTGTACCATTTGCATTTGGTCCTTCCAAATAAATTCAGATTTTCTCAAGAATCCTGGAGGCAAATTTACAACCAAGTAAAATAGAGAATGTCTACAATCAAAGATATTATGAATTTTTAATTAAATGCAGCTGCTGCCTTTTCTTTCACCAATAATGCCATTGTGCAGATCTTCCTTCAGAGACTTTTCCTGATGGGAAATATACTCAAAGACTCATCAGTTAAATGTTAAAGTAGACCGGATGTTGATCATTCACAGATTCTGTTACTTACTCTCCACTGTATTTTTAGATGATGATAATGCCATGTATCAGTCTTAAAGAGATGGCAATTAGCTGCATTCATAAATGCATGCTTGAACCAGTCACACCTTGAAGTAGTGTATCTCTCCAGACAGGAGTGTCAGAGGGCTAGATACTGTACTGACACACACTAAAATCCAATTACCATAATCCTGCATGTGTGGAAGAGAAATATTCACTCTCTGTTGATGTGTTTGAAAATGAAGAGGAAGAGCTAAGAATATCTCTTTGCTCTTAGTTTAATTGTGCATTTATACAACAGTGTCCTACATGTGGTGCATCTTAATATACTTGTGAGAGAAAAAAAGCAAAAACTACTTAAGGGATGGAGAGCTACATCAGTAGGAGGAAAGCATAGTTAAGAAGTGACTATTTGACTATTTAGTGGCAATTTGATTTCAAAGCTCTTCCCTGGAGCTTTGGTAGATGACAGCCTCATCAGTGGTATGTGTGTGTGTACTGGTTAAATCTGAGTTTCCAGGTGAGGGATGCAGTAAGCACACTGCATAGTCCAAGGGGAATGAATGGCAGAGGAAATTTTTTTTACAGACACTCTGTGATAGGGGAGAGAGGGGAGGAATACAGGCTCTACCTGTCACCAGAGCAGGGACTCACAGAAGCTACAGTTAACACAGGTGGATTTCTTCAGTGGGGGAAGCTGAAAGATGGCATGTTCTGACCACCAGATGAATCTTTCTACATCTGCAGATGTAGAAAACCTATAGACTTTTGCAACAGCAGCAAAAGAGCAAGTTTGACAGGGCAGGCCTCTGGAAGAGCCACACTTTGTGTGAAGAATCAATTCCAGTGCCACAGAAGTCACAAGTAATAATAACCAAGAACACTCTTCCATCAAGGTACCTAGGGACAGTCATCTGCCACTGAAAGCTGCTATCCTAATAGGCTTGTTACTTGCCTCCACAGTGGAATTTCTGCTTAGTCTTCTACCAAACATGGAGTTATAAAGAATCATTAAAATGTTTACAAGATAGAGTTACTGGATTTATTTAAGCAGGAGAAAAAGACAACACCAGAAATGTTGCAGAGAAGAAGGTAAGGAAGAGGATACCTTTTCTTGGGAAGTGACAGGACAAGAGGTGCATAGTGAAAGGACATGAGGAAACTGTCACCAGTTAAAATAATGGAAAATTACATGTAGCTAAATTTGATGAATATCTGGAGGTAGAAGATTTCTCCTTCTGAGACACCTTAAACTGACTTGGATGGACTGTAAGATCCAGGGGTTATTCCTGACGTGTCACTGTTCCTCTGACCCTCACTGAGTATTTCCCTTTAATCTGATTTGCCTTGTGTCAGAAAACCTTCAGTTGAACATAAGAATAAAAATCTTCAAAATTAGAGTGGTTAAGCACTGGAAAGGTTAGCCCAGAGAAATAATGAAATTTTCCTCCTTGGAGACTTCAAAATTTTGGCTGGAAAAGAATCTGAGTAAGTTGGTCTACATTTGAAGTTAGCACTGCTTGGAGCAGGAGGTAAGACTGCCTGACCTCCAAAGGCTTTTTTCAATCTTTCATTTTTTCTGTCTCTGCAAAAAGCAGCTGCTTGCAGCAGTGACTCTGTGTTGAAAAGGAAGCACTTGAACTATACCGTATCTTTTTTAACATTATTGAATCACTCCTAGAATATAATAAACTGCAGATCAGTGTAAACCTGTAGTGCCTGAACTCTTTATTACCTGATTTCATAGTACTAGAGTCACTCCTTAAAAAAGTGGACTCATCAGTCAAATAATGATGTTTACCAGTGCATAGCGTGCTGTTGAGCTCTAATGGACTTTAAGTACCAAAAAAGCCATAAGGGATAGTATTTCTATTATCATTGAGGCACAATATTGGGAGAGGCTGCATTGTTGAGAGGTGAATGTAGGCTTCCTCCTTATCCTTCCCTGAATGTAAACTGATGCAATCTATCACACTTTAAATTAATAATTTCAAAATGTAGTGGCCTCTAAAATGATTTAAAGTAAAAGAGCTAATAGTGGAATCAACTTGGCTGACACATTTGGGTCACATTTGGGTGCTTTAACCACTGGTACCACACTTGGAATGCTGAACCAGAAGCTTTCAGCAATGCAAGTATGAAGAACAAGTACCAAGCTCTTTTTATGTTTGTATTTTTGTTTTGTATTTTCCTGAACAGTTAAAAATACTAAGAAAAAATGAGACCTCCTTATTTTCTTTTTTGTTATTATTATTTTCATGCCAGTTGCAGGACAAAAAGTCCCTTACCCACTCAGCTGCATTGTGCTGAACCAATACATACCACTTTGACATTTTGCTCTATCAAGGAGAAAGAAAACAATGAAACTTTCTTTTGTGGCAGCTATAGTTCATATGGCCAAAGTAAAAGGTCACTCAAGCTTCAACTTCTTTGTTTTGGTTTGTTGTCGGAGGAGACCAGACTGATGAGGAATTCATCAAGTGGCAGAAATATTACAAGCGCTGGGTGGATGAGGACGCAGAGGTCCAGGAACCCGGGATACCTATGCAGCGACTGAATCGGGACCATGGGGGCTTCCGGATGGACACTTCCCCAGTTTAAATGTTATACCCTTAATATGCCTACCCTGGTTATTTTTCCCTTAGTCGTTCCTTATCCAAGTTTCTTCTTCCCACAAACCCCTAGAATTTTCCCGCCAACCTCATTCTCCTATTGGTCCTTTTGCCGCTCCTCCCTTCCCTCCTTCCCTTCGTTTGCATGTACCCAATGAAGTACGTTACTCCTCCCCGTTTCCGCCCCTCTTCCCCGCCCAAATCCGGGAGATTTGCGCGTGCCCCTTATAAGCAAGCACGCGCCATGAAAACTTGCTTTTCCTCGTGGACTCCTGGCTGCTGTGGGTCTATTCCGTTTGGGGTGGTCGCCGGGCCGGGAGCGGGAAGAGCCTACCTAAGCTTCTGAGGGGCCTGATCCTAGGGAGCGCCGCTTGCCACTTGCCGCTTTCCTAGCCTGGCTCCTGGAAGCGAAAACCCCTCCACTGGATCCGTGGAAAATATTAATCCGCTGATAGTTTGTGGTTTTTTAATTCATTTGGGGGAAAATTGAGTGTGGAAATTTTTTTTAATTCCTGACATACCTTTCCCTCCTCCATCAGAAATAGTCAAAATTAAGAAATTAGTTTTATCCTTTTCTTTCAAATCTTTTGTGTATGTGTATTTCTGTGTGTGTGTATGTTTAAGCATGCACAAATTCATTCATAAATAGAAAATTACTAACTTTTGTCTCAATTGGTTTTCCACATTTCATTTCACCCACCTCCTGCCCATCTCTTTTAGTTTCTGTTATTGTTTCTCTCCTATATTTCTTACAAGTTACAAAGGAATTGATGAATTATTCAGGTCCTACCAAGGGCTTTTGGTTGGCCTGAATGCTAGTTTCTAAGATACTAGGCATATCAAGGACAAGTTGATTACAGATTCTAGGTGTGTTTTAGAACTGCATCATTTTCTTGAAAAACAGAAGTTGAATGAGTTGAGTCAGTGGTTTTAGCTGAAGAATTTCAAAACAATAACAACTTATAGATGGGGAGGGCCAGTGAATATTCAGTGTTAAAATGAAGACAGAAAAGGAACATATGGAGCATGACTCAGGGTTGTTTGTAACCAAACAACAAGGGAAATTGCAGCCTTCCTCCTGTTGTGAAAATATTTACATTTCTTTTTTTGTATTTAGTTTGTTGGTTTGTTGTTTTTTTTTTTCTGAGCTGGTTATAAACCTATCACTACATTTCAGATAGATAGAGGCATTCATCTACTGTCATTCCTGTTTGACCCCCATTACTGGCAGTGCAGAACTAATGCTTTTTTTTTTTTCTTTGGCAGATTCTTTCTTTGTTCTTTCCAGGTGTTTAATCTGGGCTCTCTGATTGCAGGCAAAGAGCAGAAGCTTCAGTCTTTTCCAGTAAGCTTCCCCAGCATGGCTTCTCAAGCAACACAGTTCTGCCAGATAGTAAATTTTCAGGCTTCCCTTACAGAAGGACCATGATGGACAATAACTAAATGGAAAGATTAGATGGTTATCCTTTAATTACCTCCAGTCATTTTTCTAGTACCTTAATATTGAACACTTCTGGCAAAATATCTTCCAGAAGTTAATGCTTTTTCCCATATTCAGTTGCCCTGAACTACATGTACAAAGCATACAGAGATCTGTACTTCCATGAACTCTGACACATATAGCTACAAACTCTTTTTCCTGATATTGATAAAACACTGGCATATTTTGTTGCAGTAATGGATGAAAGTGTTCATTGCATTTACCTAATCACTTCAGAGGACATTAGCTCTAGATCCTTTACCATTAAGAAACAAGTTTAAAATACTTTTCTAATGTCTCTACTTAAATCTGAAAAGTTTGAATGTTGGATTTTTGGTCCTTAATCAATAATATGGTAATTATTGTCATTTTAAAATTCTAAAGACCACTAGAGTAATAATCATTGAAACTGAGTAAGTTATGTGCCATAGAGGGTTCTTAAACTGTTACTATTCTTCATTGTATTGATAAATATTAAAACTAGAATAAAATATCAGCACTAGAAAAAGCAAATACATATTTCACTGATTTGAAATTACAGTTTTTTGTACACTTTTATGCTTTGATAAAAGCAAAGCAATTCAGGTTTGTCCTCAGTATTGCTTAGTATGTTATCTGTATCTGTGTGCTGTTTCCAGAAAGAAAAACATATCCTTACTTACCCCTGCTATAATAAGACAAAAGTAATCTTGTAAAATCTTCCCTTTCACACCATTTCCTAGGGATATTTAATGCTTTGCTAGTTGGCAATGTCTGTGAAAATTACTCAAAATTAAGTTATTTTAATTATAAGAAATAGAAAGGATGCAAGGAACAGAAAAAGAGATTGCATACTAGAGATTTACACATCTTACAAATTGGGTAGAGAAAAGGCCTTCATATGAGCTGTAGCAAATATCTGACAATTCTAGGCAAAGCTAATCTCTCTACAACAGGAAAGTAGCTGGTTGAAAAGAATTTAGGAAATTCTTTAAGATAATTGTCCTGACCATCTACTTTAGGAATTCTTGCAAAGTCTTAAACTGCTCCATACTAAAATAATTGAGTAAAAGAAAAGCCTGTTCACTTTATATGAGGGGCTGAAATGGTTTATGGCAAAAACATGGTTAAAATCAATGATGGACTATTGTCTACTGTAGCAAATAGTGCAAAGAAGCAACTTCTCCTTGAAGTGTTCCCCTCCCCATATATACATACTAATTTGGATTGTGACAGGCACTTGAGTTAAGATAAAGGCGGTACTATTGTCCAGTTTTCCCAGAAGAATATATCCACAGGTGTGACTGGAATGCTAAAGGCTCAGATAGGCAAGGTACAAGCTGACAATGTGCAAAGTAACTGCCCAGTTGCTGAGGGCATGCACACCCAACACCTCAGGCTACGAGCTGGTGTTGAACAAGATATGGAAGGAGGCAAATTGTCTAAGGTAGGGTAGTGTTTCTTTGTCCTTAGACAAATAACTCAGCTTTGATAACTCTTCTCCAGGAAAAGCCCTGGGGCAATTTACACATAGCCTGAAGATATTCATCTCTGCTGATTGGCCATAATTGACTCACCTGTGCTGGCATAACAAGCAGCTGTAACAATTTAAAAGGGTGTAAAAAGTCTCAAAATGTCCTGTGATACACTATTACATAATGCATTGTAAAACTCCCCCTTCCAAGGGGAGGTCCTGAGGGCATTCCCACCTAGCCTAAGCCCAATAAAAGACAACGTGGTCTTCCCTCACTACCTTGGACTTCACTCACCAGAAGACTTCTCTCACTGCATGAGCTGTCCCTTACCACCACAGGCTTTTTCTTTTATCACAGAGGGCTTTCATCCCCACCATGGGCTTCTCTCAATGGTTTCAGACTGCAAACATCACTTTGATAAGACTGAGACTCACCAGTGAGAAGACCACAAGAAGAGAATCAATGATACACTGCCAGAATCCATGGAGTCATGATATTTTTCTACTTATTCTGTCTCCCTGTCACTCTCCATCCTGCTTTCTCTCTTTTTCCTATTTCTTGTTATCTCTCCCTACTTCATATTTACTGTTAAATAAAATCCATACTATTAACTTTGGCATATGATCTCATTTGCACCTTAATTCAGGCAGGAAAAACTATAATAATTTTAAAGAACTTGATCATAACACTTTAGTAAAGAAGTTAGAGGTATAGATAACAGATCATAAGGTCTGCTTCAACATTTACCAAGTAAATGACAGGGAAACAGGAAAGGGAATGATTAAAAAAGTAGTTTAATCTGTAAATTCTTCTGAAAAGCCTTGTACTTTGAAAAGAACTTACTGTCTCTCACAAAACAACTAAAAGGTATTTGATTAACATATTTCAGACCAAATATACTAACAGCAACTTATTAAAACCAGAGGGATAGGATGTTCTGCAAAACTTACAGTTCCTGTTCCAAACTGCTTTCTATACTGATCTAAACTCCAGAGTTTCATTGCTATAAAAAGACCTTCAGGTTCCCTTTTTCACTCTGAACCTACTGAAATTTTCAAAATGTCTTTTTTTCTTTCTCTTTAACAGCTGATAAATATTTTTACCTCCACAGTATAGAAGGAAATGGAAATCAAGACACAGATCTTAAGAAAGTTGACTTTTTAGAATCAGAAAATGCAGTGCAACAAATTACTTTTATAAAGAGTTTTCTCACTTCCAAAAGTGCTCTTGAGTCACCAATTTGTAAATATTTCATTTATTCTCCTGCATAAATGCATCAAGGAGGCTCTTTACAAAAACTTTATTTTATCTGTGTTTCTCTCCCCATTTTCCATCGTGCTGTTTTCTGATATAGTACAAGCCTTGACCCAAAAGAATTTGATAAAATGAGAAAGAAGAAAGAAGTGTATTTCATGGCATGAAGATAGCCAAAAGAAAGAGCAAGCGGATATTTAATCACGTCTTACAAAAACTTGTGATTATTTGCATCTCTTAGAAATTGGTCCTTTTAGTTCTGAATGTAAAAAATGGTAGGTTCAACTAATGTTAACTAAATGTTTTTAAGTTATAAAAGAATAAAATATGGACCATTGAGAAGAGTAGATACAGCTCATTTTAGAAGGCTAGGCATAAGAAGGAATTTATTCCTCATATGTGTACAGATGCTGATACTTGTGTTTAGGATCACTAAACCAACACAATATATATAAGAGTTGACTACAGAAACAAACAATATAATTTTGTCTTCCAGAAGCTTGTTTAAAATTACCCACAAATTTTGACTAAATTATCCAGAAAATAGAACAAATATCAGAAAATATATCTTAATTGCTAAGAGATTGAGCCATGAAAAAAGTCAACTCTTCAGGTCAGAAATGGCTTTTCTGCTTAACATTACTCCTGTTCTCTCTAATGAGATTTAGTAGAAACGACAGCAAACAGTTAGTGTCATCCTACCCCTAGCAACTATCAAAATGCTTTTCACTTTTTTACTATTGACAGCATGACTTGATTCATTACAAATTCTTTCAACTTTTTATTTAAGTCATTTCCCCCAAAGGAGATTTAACAAGAGTAGACCATTGATATGCAATCCGTGATCTTAATGCTGCATATCTTCTTAGAGTTAAGTATGCATTGCACCACCAGCTCCTCAATGGCATATAGCAAGAACCATGAAACTTTATTCTAATTTATTTGGCCGGTTCCTTCAACGGCTTGAACACTTGCCAGACTTATTTCATTAACATTGAAGTTATACTTTCATTTGGATTTTTAAAAAATTAAATCCATTTATGCAGTCTTATTATGGTTTTATAAGGACTAGACTGCCTTAATACATATGAATTTTTTAAAGCAATCCAGACATTGAGTTATTCTTGTTTCATATTTACATTCTTTATCTTAGATCAGACCCAGAGTGAGATGTCTCTTTGTTTCTGTATGTTTCATAAGAACCAGACTGCCATGATTTTTTTTCTGAAAGACTCTTCTTTCATACCTATACTCTTGATCTTTGATAAAGCTCAGTATGAAATGTATTTCTTCTCTGATTCTTGTACTAATATCCATCTTGCAATAGCCTATTTCCGATCTGCAACAGTAAGATCTTGTCAAACAAGCCAACAGGAGGGTGCAATAGCTTCAGGCAGCTTCATCTCATCATGTCTTTCTCAATTTTTCTTTAAGCAGCAGGAGCAAATTCTCTAAAAATGAAAAAACACCTTTTAAATTCGGAACTACCACCAAAGGCTAATTGAAAGAAGTCTCAAAAAAGAATTATGTATTCTCCCTTTAGATAGGAGAAAAAATAGAAATAATTCAAGGCTGCAAAGTGAGAAATACATCAGAATGCAATCAAATATCAGAATTAATGATGGTTCCAATTTTTTTCCTCTTATAT
>VWZD01001866.1:94297-107243 GCA_013396695.1 Sakesphorus luctuosus
ATGCACCTTTTCTCTCTGACTTTTCCCAGAGTCACCTTGAGTATTACATGAAATTAGCAGCTGTTACTTTAATATTCCTGAGAACAGTGTTGTAAAGAAATAACATGAAAAAGCCACCAGTGATCTGTATTTGAATATAGATGGTCATTGTCAGGTGATTCCTGCAGATGATGCCTGTGGAATCATGTCTTATCTTTGATTTTGTCATTAGTTTATTTCTCGCTTCAATTCATCAGCTTGAAAAGTCAAAGTAGGAAGTTAGAAATATTCTAAATAGCTTTAACTCCCTTCCCCCTACATACTCCACAATGTATGTGTGGTCTCTGTAGAAAATATATTAAAAAAACTGAATGTAGTAGCCATAATTGCTTACAGGCTCTAGAGAAAAACATGTGACTGTTTATCTTGTGTTTCTGAAGCTATTGATATTCCTGACTGATCCCTAAACCTAACAAAGCTCAGTGCCATAATAAAGCTCTTTAACAGCACACTCTATACAGAACAAATAGCAACAAGAAGAAATACATTAAAATGCAGTGGTATGCAGAGCCTGTTGAGGCATCGAGTAATTGTTAAGTCCAGCCCTCGTCTCTGTAGGGAAAAATAAAAGAGAAAATGCATTGGTGGGTGGTAGATCTGCATTAGAAAGCAGTGTTATGGATTCAGATGTTAATAATATGCTGAGTTAAAAATCTGTGGATTTAACAGCTATAAAGGTGGATGAAGTTCCCAATAAGAATTTTGTTGCTATCATCTTTATCTGTTGATGCTTACCAATTACCATTTACTTGAGAAGAAATCCATTTTGAATCATTTTTGGAATTTTTAAACACACACACAAAATAGAGGAGCATGTGCATCCACACAAGAATCCAACCTAAAGTCCCAGCAACACCTGACAGGTTTTTTTGGGGTTTTTTTTGGAGAGTTTTGGAGAGTTTTACATTTCAGCTTTCTGAAATGTAAAAATTAGCTCTCTATTTTATCCTATTCATGTTTTAGGAAAAGAAAAAAAAAGGCAAATTTTACATTTTCACTGATACATTTAGTTCAGAAAGCAAAAGTTGAAGACCTAAATTACCAACACATAAAAGTCTATGTTCATAATTTCTTTTTATTTGTTTTACAAATTTATGTACCTGAAAAAGTCTGGTCCTTTTATTTACTTACACTTTTATATTATTTCCCCTGAATGTTTGGATGCTTTAAAGATGACGAAATACCTTGGTATAGTTATTAGCAATGAACTCAGGAAGTAAGAAAACAAAATAGGATTGGAAAAAGCTGTTGCTAGAAGTCTATTCCTTACTGGGGTTTGGGAGTTTTGTTTTTGTTTTTTTTGAAGTTGTTTGTTTGTTTGTTTGTTTATGTTGTCCTTGTATGTGTTTGTTTGGATTTTTTTTTTCCTTAGAGGGGCATGTAGGACATTGTTTGGTTTGAGGGTTTTTGTATTTGGTTTTTTTTTTCTTAAAGTGTGTGTGGGATGGAAAGGAATTTACTCAAAACTGTTCAAATGAAAAAAAAAAGGAAAAAGATAAATCTTTTCATCCTTCTTTCAATTAGTTTCTTTTTGTTGCAAAGTAAGTGTTCAAGAAATATGATTTATTTGGAAGAAATTTAAAAACTGAGCTACTCAATGAGGAAAAGAAAAAAACCTCAGAGACTGTATGTCAGGAATAGACTACAAGAAAAAAGCTAAAGGAAAAAAAATGTCTTCCTGACACTATGAAATATTGGGAAATCCACTGGAGGGAAATCCTGTCATTTTCATATTTCAGAGCTTTCATTTAACTTTGATGAAAATTGAATAACGTCCAATTTTCTCAATATTGTAAAGCTTTCCACACATCTTTGCCATTTTCAAGCGACAAGTAATTTTAAAAGTCAACAAGTTTATAGATGATATTTGACAGAAAGGGTTGTTCTGTAGAAACTGAAGTGTGGTCAAATGACTACAGCGGTATCTTGAGATTCAGAGTTCACAGTTTTGTCAAAGACTGTCTGTCTGATCTTCGACAAGCCATTTGATCTTTATGTTGCATTTTCTCATTTATAAAGTGTGAAAGTGTAGCATTTGCCTGTGTCAGAAGAAACTGCAAGGACTTCTTATTGCTAAGAAGTTCAGGAAAAAAGTTTTCAACTAGGGATACAAAATTGCTTATTTGAAATGTCATTGAGATTCAACCATTGAAACAATTGGCCTAAGATCCTTAATGGAGTGCCTTACGTGGCTTTAAATTGCTATAACTGGAAATAGATATAAATAGGTATAAAAAAATCTTCAGAAATCATAAAGCATTATTTTCCAGAATCAAATTTCCACTACAAACTATAATGAGATTAAAAAAATTCAAAGAATACTATTATGTATGCTTAAAATATCCAAGTGGGATTGAATGATACATTTAAAAATTAACACATTTCTGAATAAATGATATAAAATTAGTATTTCTAGATAAAGTAAAATAAAACTTGCTTTAAGAGTTTATTGTTGGTTGTTTCTGTGCACTTGTTGAACACCCACATTTTCTACAAGAAATCAGATGCTGCAATTTTTGATAAATTTTAAAATGTCAATCAAAATGTGCACCATGAATTCTAATCACCATGAATCCATGTTGGGTTATGGATTATAAAGGCCTGATGGGGTTTTGTGGAAGGTGATGAAACATGGCTTTCCATACCTACAATACGTACCGCAAATAGCAGCGCTGTGGAAGATTATGCGGAACTGTACTTTATAATTTGATGCATTAATCAGAGACCTGTGTGCCAGGAAAAAAACACAGACATAGCTACCCAGCATGAAAGTGTTCAGCAACCCTGCCTGTTTCTGCAGCCATGTGTTTGTCTGCTATATGGCCCACACTGTTTCTATTACAGCTAGGAGTATGCTCATTTTTGAATTGATAGTTAATGTTAAAACTGACAGTTGATTTTAAAATACAGCTCTGTGAACTGTACTTTACTGAAATTAATCTTGGCAGATTCTGGCACAATGTAGTTTTAGATAAGCACCTGCTTCATGTCATTCTTTGTGGAACTATGAGCCCTCTAAATATATAATACTGAGGAGGGGGAGTTCAACCTCACATAATGCAGAAACATGTTTATGCTCAGAGAAGTTTTGCAGAGCAATTTCTTCTTATTTCATATCTTGCATCCATTTTTGAGCTCCTTAGTTCACCTCCAGCTAGAAAGGTGTTCTGCTGCCAGTGTGAAGGCATGCACATCACCTGCCCAAAAGCAAGCTGGATACAGTTCTATTTTGTGCAGAACTGGCAACTTTGCCAGGCAAGTGTTCCAATTGACTCTGCTCTTTATGGTTCTGGATGAAAACATCAGTGTTTTTTTTTTCCCATTGGTTGAATTTGGCATAGATAGTAAGCAATAAATTGTACTCTAAAACATCAAAGTAGTCTTTAAACAGTGCTTAAAAGAAAAACATGGTATGTGTAAAATATTAGCTGATTCTTTATCTTAATACTCTAAAAATAAAATAAATAGTTAAGTATTAAAAATATACTTTAATATCCTTGTTCCCATGGTATCAATAATTAAAAATATATTCAAGTTTTCATTTATAGTATGAAAATGACTGTCTAGTGATTTTAAATAACAAAAATTCATGACCAAAAAAATATGTTTCAAAACAAAAGAGAGGATTTGCAACAGGTGCTGAACCACTTGAGCAAGAAATATGTATAGCCCTAATGGTATTGTAAAAGACCAAGAATATATGGAATATACTGCACTGAAATTTGCTTCAGACTGATTAGGATACTTAATGTGATGTAGGTCTACAGGCAGTGCTGACAAGAAGTACTACTGCAATCTTCCCTCCTACATGCTTTTCCTCTAGAAGCTTGGAATGCCACTCATGCGGTATCATCCGCAAATATGCCTTCGGCTTTGGCTTGAACATAAAGCCCAGGAACAGCATAGCTGTAGTGCTAAAAGTTCTTGCTGCATGAAATAAAAGTATGGGTTATTAAACTGATTTTAAGATTATTCAGATAATCTGTGAACTAGAAAATACCTGTTGCCTCTCAGTCAGCTTCCTACTGCATAGAGCGGACACAATAAATATGTGCTGGGGTACAAAGCAGAGATAGGTTAAAACCTGGTTTGTCATTGATGTTGTCCTAGTTCAGCCCCAGGGTTGAGTTCAAACAGTGAATCTGATGAGGCTCAGGGATTTCTATTGTCTCCGTTTGGTTCATGTTAACACACTGATGCATCATTTCTGCATTGTTAAGCAGTGCAGGTATTATCATAGAGTGGTGATGCTGTGAACTTTTCTAGCTGTGTGTACATTAGTTTGTTTTCACGTGCCTGTGTCCCTTTTGCCTCCGGAAAACAGTTTGCTCTGTGGTCCATTGTCTTTTTGGCTGCTGTAAGCCTGCTTATGAGCTGAGTCAAAGCTCCCAGACAATTTCACTTGTGTTACCGAAAACAGATGCTAAGTATCTGGCACAGCTAAGGCAATTATACAAGTGCAAGTGGTGTTTTGTCTTCTAAGCCACTCGTCCTTTGAACATCCAGATTCAAGCATTCATTTACATGATATACATACTACCTGTAAAACACAACCAGAGCATACTCAAAAGTGGAAGTTGAAAGAATATTGTTAAGAGATATTATCATCTTGACAATCCTTGTTGCTCTGTCCAATTTCTGAAAATGTAAGGTTTTCATTTTGTCATCATGTTGGAGTAGAAAAACTAACCAGACCTGAAATATTTTCATTGTTCCTGACACAGTTCATTTCAAGATGTCTATCTTAATTCCCGGTTATGCTCCTTTGTCTGTTTTAGCATCTTCTTCTCTGTTCTGTGGATTGTGAATGCCATCTACATGCATAAAATAATAATGTTTCATATTTTTTAACGCTCTGTACCTTCATGATGTGGCTTTAAAAGAACTGAGAAGTACTCTTTTCTTGTTATTTATTTTGTGTTTGAATTATCATATCTGTGTTTAATGTTGGTTCAGTATTGTACTTGTCCATTCCTACTCTACTATGGCACTTTCCATAACTTTCCTTCAGTTCAGCTGCTGAAAAACCTTTTCCTGTTATGGAACAGGGGATCTTTATGAGTTCATTATTGATGACATCTATAATTGGTGGGAAAACTGTTGAGTTCCATTAGTTGGTTATTCGTAGTTCCAGAGTTTTGCTTATTTGCTCCAGGTCCTTTCTTCTACGTTATTTGTAATTATTAAAATTGTTTATTTTGGTTCCCCTTCACCAAATGCCAAACTCACCGACATTTTGGTCACATATTTCAAATGATTCTTCAGCTGTCCTGCTTACTGGGTAAAAATAGACGAAAACATTCTATTGGCAAAATGCCACGTCACTCAAGTTCAAAAAGAAACCCCTCTTCCCCACATACTGTCCCTGTGATTGGCAAGAGGAAGTGAAACAGATACTGAAAATATCTAATTGTACTTTTTCCTGTCCACAATTCTGTTGCTGATTTTTTGCTTTGCATATGTGTACATTCCGGCTGTGTGCCTTTTAATATTTTGCTCTTTTTTGCTGATAAACTCCTGAAGATAGCTAGGTCATGCAGAAAAAAATCAGGGAAACAAAAGTGCAATTTGAAGTTAATTTGGCCAATTCTGTTAGGGATAACAAAAAGTCCTTCTATAAATACATTAATAACAAAAGGAGGGGCAAGGAAAACCTCTGTTCTCTGTTGGACTTGGAGGGAAATATAGTAAGCAAAGATGAGGAGAAGGCTGAGGTACTTAACACCTACTTTGCTTCAGTTTTTACCAATAAGACAGGTGGCCCTCAGGGCAACTGGCCTCTGGAGCTGGTAGACAGAGTTCTGGAGCATAAGTCCTATGGAGAGCGGCTGAGGGAGCTGGGGTTGTTTAGCCTGGAGAAATGGAGGCTTAGAGATGACCTCGTCACTCTCTATAACTACCTGAAGGGAAGTTCTAGTCAGGTGGGTGTTGGTCTCTTCTCCCAGGCACTCAGCAATAGGACAAGGGGGCACGGGCTCAAGCTCTGCCAGGGGAAATTTAAGTTGGAGATCAGAAAAAAAAATTCTTTCCAGAGAGAGTAATCAGGCACTGGAATGGGCTGCCCAGAGAGGTGGTGGATTCACCATCCCTGGAGGTTTTTAAACTGAGATTGGATGTGGCACTGAGTGCCATGATCTGGTAAATGGACTGGAGTTGGACCAAGTATTGGACTTGATGATCTTGGAGGTCTTTTCCAACCCAGTTGATTCTATGATTCTGTGATTCTTTGTGCATGATAGTGACATGTGTAGTTCTATTCTATTCTAATCTAACACCATGTGATGACATTAACGAATCAAAAGCATGACTTCTGTCTTTATGTTTCACTCTGTCATTTGTTTTTAGCTGTAAGACCAAGTTTCACCTATATGCAAAATCTTTCTAAACAGTGTTTGTTTAACTTACATTTGTTCCATCCAAATATTCAGGCTGGTTAACTTGGTCATGCTAGTTACCTAATTCAAACTAGTTAACTAATTTTGAGTCAAACTGCAGCCCCATTTTATTTTACTTTAGAGACTGCATGCACCATGATAGTGGAACTGGATATTTTTTCCTAGGTTCATAGATTTACAAGACAGAAAAGAAAATTAATTTGTCTATTGATTCCCACCACCATTAAGAGGACACTGGGAAAATAAAGAGCCAGTAAGGTACTTTAGTTTTTTTCTAACATAAATAGCAGCAAATTAACTGTAATGAAGACAAGAAATAAACTATATTTCTTGGATTGCTACCAGTTAGACTGGTGTAATTTAGTGTCTTCTCAAGAATAAGTGTGTGCATTTCCTGAAGACATGTAAGTATGAATAGATACTCTGCTACCAGAAGTCAAGCTAGCTTGATTGATGGAGGGTCAGACGACCTTTTCTGTCAAGCTGACGCTTTACTAAGGATTAGCTCAGAAGACCTTGGTTTCTATCCAGGCACATCCTCAACCTCAAATTTACTGTTTGAACTTGAGAAGATACAGTACCACGTAGATTCTTGCCTTTGAAAAGGAGATAGCCCTGATCTTCAGGACAAATGCATTTTACTCTCAGGCTCTGTTTCTGTTTGAGGGGCTCAGATACGACACAAGCTGTACATTCACAGTTTAGAAAAAAAATAAGAAAAAGACTCATTAGTTACTTGAACTTATGGTGGTATTTGATTTTATTCCTTGGGATTTATTTTTCCCTTCCCAATTGTTTCATTGTAAGCTCAATTCACAATAACATAATTAGAGCTGGTTCTGACTTTTTTGAATTATTTTCACCTGCTTTTCAAAGTCTCAGAGGCTGTCTTAGCATCTTCCAAATATTAAAAAATCCTTATAAGTTTAAAGGTTTCTGTAGGATAAAACAAATGTCATAACATCAGTTTAGAATAATAATAAAATATCTAAACATATTAGACAGTTCAAGGTTTTTAAATTTCATCATTTTTTTAGTTTTGGGTTTTTTTAATGTGTTGGGCACATTGCACTCTAAATTAACATTTAGGAAGCCAAAGCACCACTATTAGAAGGAAGATTATCAATAGAGGTAGTGAAACCTTAATTTTATAGTTTTATTTCGACAAAAAAAAATGGGAAGATCTGGCATTCAAAATAGATTACATAAAGTGGAGTTGTACACATCACATTTCCATACTCCTAATTTTTTGTTGTAGTCTCTGTAATCTGACAGTTTCATGAGTCCCTATACTAATTAGAATTCCATAAATAATGTCATACAAATCTCAGATTCTACTGTTTATATAAGTTACTCCAGATTTTGTTTTGGTTTTAGGCCAAAGACCACAGAAAACCTTTATTTTTTTCCTGAAGCTTCTGTTGATAACATTTCCCACTGAATAATATCTTACTATATTAGCTGTTTTCTTCCTCTTATAAGATAATTAACCAGAGTATCACACTTCAGATGTGCAGTCTTTTTTTTTTTTCCAGTTTTTGTCAGCTACTTTTTAAAAAGGCAGTATTTCATCATTTCTCCACCATTTCTCATTTGTATAATTACATTAAACATAGTTCAACAAATATGACTTTTCATTGCTATTTGATATCCTGTATATTCTGATATTTATATAGAGACCATAATGTCAAATTGCAATCCTAACCAGTACTAGGATCTACCCTATATAAAGAAAATTGTCCAATGCAGAGGGTGAGGGTTGTGGAAAATAACAGAAGTGACCTTGTCAGTCATATTGTTAGAGGCTGAGGAATAGCATAAAACCATGAAAAATTTACATGAAAAATTTACATGAAAAATCTGAGATTGTCAGAGAGATAAAGTTTATGAAACTAAGAAAGAACATGTTTTGTATATGATCACATGAGACCATTTAGGTTTTAACTGGGATAAATTTTCAAATATTTTAGTGTATGAGGGCATCAAGGTTCATACACATAATTTTTAGTTAGGTAAAAGAGAACAAAATGCAAATATGTATATATATTGGACTCTACATAAATAGACTTTAAGTAGATTACAAGGCAACTCTAAGCAGTGGCTACTTCTAAGATGTGCACTCATAAGCTGTTATGTTTGAGACAAAAAGAAGAGGATCATAATATTAAGAAATACATGAGGTGATCTGATGGAGTGCAGAAGAATAATTTCCTAATTCAGACAATAGTTATTTTCCCATTACATTTAATTGGAGAAGACTTTGCTTAAATAAAATCAAAAATCTCATGAAAACAGATGTGGTTGTTTCTATTGCAAAATGAAAACCTAATTTCTAAAGTGGGTCAGATTTTAAAAAGGCTAAAATACAGCAGATTACAATCTTTGAAACTATTAGAATTTAGATAGATGGGGACTGCTTTCTCCACTGAGAGGTGAAATTAGAAGGATCTGTTTCAAATCTGGGATTTTGACTTCCCCCAGTCTTAGATACAAAACCAAAAGATAATCCAAGGCCATTATTCTCTGAAAATCAAAATTTACAAACACATTTTGAAGAAAATATTTCTCTGAAAAAAAATCTGAATACTTTACTAGACTTACCTGGTGACATTGTTCAGGAGTTGTATCAAAGAGGAACAGAATCATAAAATGATTTGGATCAGAAGGGGACCTTGAAAATCATCTAGTTTCAACCCCTCTGCCATGGGCAGAAGCACCTTCAACTAGACCAGATTGTTCAGGGCTCTATCCAAGCTAGTCTTGAATATTTCCAGGGATGGGGCACCCACAACCACCCTGGGCAACCTGTTGCAGTGCCTCACCACCCTCATAGTAAAGAACTTTTTCCTAATGTCAAATCTAAACCTACTGACGTTCAGTTTGTGCCTATTCCCTTTGTCATCTCACTGCATGCTCTAGTAAATAGTCTTTTTCTTTCCTGTAAATTCCCTTCAGGTACTGAAGGGCTGCAATTAGGCCATTCTGAAGCCTTCTCTTTTGCAGATTGAACAATCCCAGCTCTCTCAGCCTTTCCTTATAGGAGAGCTATAATCAACTCTATAATCCACTCCATAATCAACTTGGTGTCCCTCCCCTTGATTGCTCCAACAGGTTCATGTCCCTCCTGTGTTGGGGACCCCAGAGCTGGATGCAGCACTCCAGGTGGGGTCTCACTAGAGCAGAGCAGAGGGGCAGAATCCCCTCCCTTGACCTGCTGGCCTCACTGCTTTTGATGCAGCCCAGGATGTGATTTTCTTTCTGGTCTGCAAGCACATATTGCCAGCTCATGTCCAGCCTCTCATCCACCAGCACCCCCAAGTCCTTCTTGACAGGGCTGCTCTCTATCCCTTCATCCCCCTCCCTGGGTTGATACTGGGGATTGCCCTGACCAGGTGCAGCACTTTGCACTTGCTCTTGTTTAACTGCTTGAGGTCATGCAGGATATTGATACTTACAACCAGAAAAAGATCTATTACAGCACATAGAAAATCAACTTAAAAGACAAATTAATTCAGATCTTACCCAATCTAGTTCAACCAAACATATCTGACTACTGCCGGAAGCTCATGATTTAGCATAATCTAAAAATTAAGTTTTAATCTGAAACAGAACTGTTGCATCTTTCAGTATCTTTCTTCAAGGCAAATTCACTCCTTGCCTCTATCGATACCTTCCAGATAATTTTTTTAAAAAATATTAGGGAAGGTCAATCTCAGAAAGTTCACAGGTGTGGCAAACTTTTCATTTCACTAGTGTTCTGGTATATTAATGTCAAATTTCCATGGAAACCCTAATTCTACACATGAGACAAGTGTTTCTTACAGTAGATGTAGTGCATAAATTGTAGCTAAATTATCAACTACAAATAATAAGAAAATGCAATAACACACAAGGCTGCTCAATCCCAAGGCTCCTACATAACTTAGTCATCAGTCCCTTAAATAGTGGAGAAATTCTGTCCCTGTATCTGGATCAGTTCTGTTGCACTTAAGAATAGATTGTTTGTCATGGGCAGCGGAAATTTACTACCAAGTCTTTAGAAGATAGAGAAGCAAATCAGTCTCATAAACACCATCCTCTGTCTCTGAAAAATGCATCTAAATGCCTTGTTTCCAAACGGAGTGGAAGTTTTTACTCCATTAGGAGATTCCCCTCTCCTCCTTCCTCTTGTAAAAATACTGTGCCAATACTCTGATTTTTTTCACTGTTTGGTGAGCTAAAAGATGAAAGATCTATTTGTTATATCAAATGATCACCTTCGAATCATTAACATTGTAAGATATAAATACAAATGTAAGCTTGTTTTCCTTTCTTCGCTCATGCTGCTTCTTTCCCCTTTTTTTTTCGTCCACTTTTCATTCTGAGAGGTATGTAGTACTCAAGATATTATAATCCCTTCTGGCAACAGAACAGAAACAGGGTTTCCATTATAGTTTATTACTTTTTTCCTTTTTAATGTTTTTATCAATCCATATGAATCCCAAATGACTCCAGCCTTTGATAGGAACTGTAGTCAAGATATATTGTGGGTCTAGTTCTCTCATGATTCCATATGACTTAGTCTGTGTGTTTAGTTCCCTTGCGCATAGTTAAAATTAAAATATAAGTACAATACATATCCATTTACTATTCTGAAAATGAATTTGTTTTGTTCTGCAAAAAACACCCTCTTTAGGTTTATACATGCAGCATGTTTGTAAGCCTTTTAAGATGAAAAGAAAATCCTATTTCATTCTGGAATATATTTTTATATGAAAAGTTTAATGTTTTAAAGCAAGTCTTTTCAGCTACTCTGCAGATGTATCTTTAGGGTGTTTCCTATTGCCCTATAGCCCAGACCAGCCAGGGAGGTCCCATCTGTAATCAGTGGAGGCAGCAACCTATTGTAGCTAATGCTGTAATTTCACAATCAACTCGCAGCAGCAGCATCTGGCACTGATGCCAAGAGAAGTGTTTCTATCACTCCCCTTTCACCTCCCTGCCATATTCTCCCTCTTGGGAAAGCTTTGCACAGCTGTACAGTGAACCAGGTCAGACAACTGATCTTGCTTAAAACTAACATAACACAAAAAACCAACTGTTTAGTTTTAACTCAAAGGTAAACGCTTGTGCTGACACAAGGGAGAAACAGAGCTGCAAAGAACAATGAAGCCAGTTCTTTCTGCAGCCCTGACAGCTTAATTTGGTTTAAACTGATTGTAAAACTACAGCATTGCATACCTGGCTTTGCAAATGGGTAATTGCCTTTGAATATGGTCATTTTTATTCCCTATCAAAGGTGCTTAAATGACTACTTTAGCCTTTAAGAACTAGGCAGTTTGTCTGAAGTTCAAGGGAATTAATTCCCTTAAAGTGATTTACACAATGACAGAAAGGGTTAGCACTCCTTTATTCTCTTTATTGTACCAATGACTGTGTTGTGAGACTGAAGGAGAATTCACTTACTTTAATCTGCTCACCTGCATAACCTGTATTAGAGTATTTACCTTTATTTCTGCATTTCCTGTAAAACAAAAACAGAGAATGTGCTTCAGTTGTACATACTTAATTGCATTTTTAATCTGTTTTTTACTGCTTTTAACTGTAGAACTGACTATAGTATCACTATAGTATTACCTTGTAACAACGCTTTGAGAATTCTAGTAAGGTGTTCAACAGTGTCTCAGATGTCTTTTACTTTTCTAGGGAATTAAACGAGTAGTTAATCTACAGTTCAGAGGTTTAAAGAATCAAAAGCTGTTGTTTCTGTTGCAGGCTCTAAAAAAGTAGAGCTAGTTTTGAACCAGAAAAGGCATTGTGAAAGTCCTCAGTTTATCTAGTCCCTATAAATTCTTACCTTAATAAGGGTAAGACGGGATCAATACCTAAATAACTACTTAAGTCAGCAGAATGGCATCTGCAAAGTATTTTATGAACTCGGTATGACAGACAATGTCTGTGGGTGAACATATACTATACTTCTTACTTGAAGTCAAGAAAGGCAATGAGGCCTGGCTTAAATAATTTGACATGAAGCATAGATCATAATGCAGCAAATCTTGACTTTGAATTCCTTATTGAATAAAGAAATTAGGAACTTCAGTGTGAAAAAAGTGCTTAAAAGGAGTTTTTAGGCCCAAATTTAATGGAGGGAGTCTGGGATGATAAGCAAAGTAGCCCACTAGTCTGCCAGGAAACACTACGAGTGATGTACCTCATTTAATATACCTTCAGCAGCCAGCAGTGGAGGTACCAGGGATTCTCAGTCTTACACAAAATGATTCCAAAGGTTATTTCAAATTCTGGAGATGCCTATTTTTCTGATGGCTTCTGGGAATCTGATAGTACAGTGTTACTTAACAATTCCGTGTTTTACTATAGAAGGTTTTATTTTTAATTTGTTTATTTGCATAAGTCGAAGCCAAAATTTTGTTATTTAAGAACTTAGAAAAAATTAATTTCTCTAGTACCCCTTCTGAAGCCTTTTAAACAAAAAGGTATCTTAGAGATATAATTATTGGCTATCTAGTAAA
>VWZD01001866.1:108489-131907 GCA_013396695.1 Sakesphorus luctuosus
TCAAAATATTATTCCCAGATAGTTCAACTTTTTATTAATATGCCCAGGAGTTGCATAAGAACTTCAGTGTTCTCATGTATTCTTCTCATACATTTCTCATTACCAATAACTTTGTTTTCTTAAAAAGTCTTGCTTTATTGAAAGTGTATGAATATTTTCTCTCATGTTTGTTTTAAGAAAACTTAATCTTTGTTGAAAAATCATTTTCTAACTTTCATGACTGATAATAAAGAGTTCTGTTTTGGGAATAATTTTTGTGTGTGTGTTTTCATAATATCTCTAAGTTTCTAGACAGTATATTATATATTATATAATTATATTTAAAAAAAAAACCCAAACAAATCACACATATAGTGAGAAAAGCTGAGAACCTGAAAAGTCTTGTTCCAAAATCAATAAAGATATATATGAAAATTAAATTCAAATATACAATAAAGTAAAAAATAAAATTTAATTTTAAATTCCTGGTATAAAATATGTATTTAAAAGTTAATACAATAATTGTGCATGTATAAAATTGCACATGGACTAAAGACTTGTACTGGCATGTCAAAACACTGACGTCATCCAGTGAAAAAAATTCATCTAATTAAAAAAGAAGAAAAGAATTAAAAAAGAAAGAAATAATTTAGAGACATTGTTTAAGATGATGAAATACAGATAAAAAATATTTTAAATGCAAAAGTACTGTTACATACTAGCAATAAATTTTTCTCATGCTGCATACACAAATTTTATCTTTCCAGTATTACTGAAGAAAAAAAAAAAACTTCAAATCTAACTTCTTCTACTTTTTCATATCCTTTCATAGGACACAGGTCATTTACCAGGAGCAGAAAATTAGTTTAATGAATCACAAGTAGCCTCAGCAATATGTAACTTTTAAAATTATTTCTGTACTGGATTAGATAAAGAACAGAATGTCACACAGACTGATTTTGTGCTTTCAAAATATATCTTAAATCAAGCCTGGACATGAGGTGAGAAGACCACTGAATGATATACTGATTAGGATAATATCATGAATGCCAGTCATGGAAAAAACACAGGTAACTGCTCACTTCATTTTCTCTTGGCACATGGTAATAACTGTCAACCTGCAGAACATCTGATAGCAGTGCGATAGGCGAAACAATAGCTGAGCATGCTGGAACTGAATGCAAAACAGCAGCTTTTTAAGAGAAAAATGTGGATTTGGACAACGAGAAAAATTTTGGTCTCAAATGACAGAAATATATAGGTTGTAAAAGTCACTTTATGAGTCTTTTTGTTTGAGAATTATAAATATACTTGTTTAGTTTAGCAAAACATGAGCTGAGAAACTTACATAGTGTAAAAATAGTTTAAATTTTGTGGTTTAGGAGAGAAATCTTGTTAATAATGAAATATCACAGGAAAATAAGCCTCAGTCATCTCCTGGGAAAATGTGTGATGCTTTCTGTTTGTTTTAGAAAACAAATTATATTATTACAGAGCTATCCACCCTTTGTGTTTGGATAACTTTGTGGTTATTCACATGACACAGACCTTTGCAAACAGAAAACCTTGAAAACATGGAGCCTTACCTGACTGGAAAAAAGAGGTTGTGTTTCCTGATGTTTAGCCAGAAATCTTACTATATGATTCTCTCTGAGACTTTGGAAGGACCAAGAAGAGAAATTGCACTCATTTCCACAAATATGCTTCTTAGGCAAACTCTGCAGAGAACCTCTGCATTAAAATGCAAGTGATGCAGTCACTGGTGAAGGCGAGGGCAGTGGCAGATGGATGCTGATGTGTTTGCATGGATCTGAACATTCAAAGCAAGCATACATCCCAGAGACAGTGCAGAGCACTCATTATTGCAGCACTGCACGTGCATGTGCACTTCCCTCAGGCAATACTTTTTTGTCAGATTTCTGCAGAATACCAGAACTGGGCTCTACTTTCCTTCAGCAGTGAAAGAATAGACCAGTTGGGACCCAAACCCAGTCTGTGCTATTTTAGTTAGGACATTCACTGCTTATTATGGTGGAAGTACTCTGAAATCTCATTTCAGTATTCATCTTTTCAATATTTACACTAAAATTTAAGTTTCCCATGTTGCACATACAGCTGTCTTTATGGGTATTAAAACCTGCTAGCATCCACACATCACAGTGTGCTAGCAATCTAACTTACGGCTCATCAGTCTGGAAAATAAAAGATATTATTATTGATGAGCCTGTTTACCTATTCACTGATTCCTTTGACCTTTAGTTGTGAAGTGTGAGACAGACTCATGTTCATGGCATCAATCTGATGTCATGCCAGCCTGCTGACCATACCATTGTTGAATCACCAGGCAAAGTGATGAAACTTTTATTTAAAACCACAAAAAACATAAATATCACCATTGGTTAAGGAGGGTCTCTGTGCTCTCCAGCCATTTGCAGTTCACAATACAGGGAGAATAGGCTCATTCAACCACAGTGGGGAGCACTGTCATGTTGCCTGCTGGAGGAAAGATTTAATGTTAAATTAGTGCTAGATCCAGAATCTCTGTTGTTTTTGTTAGGTGGCCATTGTATACCATGCAGAGTTAACTGACTTAACCGGCTTAACTGGCTTTAGGGGAGCTGCAGATGTTCAGGTGCCAGCTTCTCCCAGCACAATAATCACTCAGAGGATGCAGAGCATAAAAGGCCCCAAAAAGTGCCAGAGGTAACTGTGACTATTGCTAATGAGTGGCAGAAGAATAATGTTCCCTGTTCTCTGTGTGTATGTGTGTGTTTTCCTCCACAGCAATAACTTTCAACTCAATACCCTTCATAAAAATTCCACGGTGACTAATTATAAGAGAACTGGGAGCATCTACTATTAGCAGAAATAGGATTGTTATTCCATAACCTTGGGAGGCTGCACATCCAATGATGCTCTGAATCTGTAGTTATTAGATGGGGGGGTCTAGTGAAGGTTGTTTCAGATTGCTGTCGGCATCTTGCTGCTGAGTTCTGTATATTCAATGCCACAATGTCAGCAGCTTGAAATTCCCTGTGTGGATTTTATGCAGCTAATAATCTTCAATTTAGAACGGTTTGCAAAGAAAGAGAATGAGAATGAGGTGTTTTCAAAGTAGGAGTCCTCTGCAGTTCTCTGTCTAGGAGCAGTACTGATACCTAAGGATTTAATGAATTTTTGGTAGATTTTAGAACCACATAAGTTCTTCTAGGCTGCTCAAATCCTAAATTTAGTTATTATATGTCTTTCCCACAAGATTGGGTGCTTTCTCAGGCTCTGCCAAGGCCATGGTGTTTGTGAGAAGCCACCTGCAGATAACAGAAGACAAAATATAAGAAGGTGGTCTAACAGACCCTGGAAGATCTCCAGGAGGCAGTTCTGAAGCCCCCTATGGGTGGACGCACTAGGGAAATGAGAATGATGATTGGATGTTAATATCTTATATGCAGATTACTAGAGAAGTTATAAAAGTTGTAACACCCAGCGGGNAGGGGGATGGACCATTGTGGTCTGCACCTTAGAAGATTCTCATAAAGGTAACCTGTATATCCCTCTCCATTAACCTGTTTGTGAAGTGTCTGTGTTCACAGGGCTAAGGCAACAGAGGCAAGGGAAGGGGGAAAGGGGGCAAAAAATTAGNTGGTCTAACAGACCCTGGAAGATCTCCAGGAGGCAGTTCTGAAGCCCCCTATGGGTGGACGCACTAGGGAAATGAGAATGATGATTGGANTTAGGTTTAGGGTTAACGTTAGGGTTAGGGTTAGGGTCAGGGTTTGTTCAGCATGTCTCATTCCACTCCCCTGGGCTGTTAACAGTCCTCTCTCCTTCCAGATAGCTGCATGGGCGTGTACAATGCTGAATACATACTTGGAATCTGTCCAAATATTCACTTTTTGACCTTCACTCAGTTCTGTAGCTCTTGTTAATGTGATCAATTCAGCTTTCTGCGACGACACATTTGAAGGCAGGGCCTTCGCCTCAATTACCTTGTCTGCAGTAGTCACTGCATACCCTGTCATACTCTTATCATCTCGAATGAAACTGCTTCTGTCGGTATACAGTTCCCAACCTGGATTTTCTAAGTGTTTGTCCTTTGTTTCTGTCTGCTGGAGAATGTGTCCTGGATGGTCTGCATGCAGTCGTGCTCTAGAGCACTATCAGTTGCAGATGTTGAGGATAAAAACATAGCAGGGTTGACTATAGATGTTGTTTTCAGATTGACATCATCTTGCTCTAGCAATATAGCTTGATATTTAAGCATTCTGCTGGTGGACAACCAATGACCCCCCTTTTGTTCAAGTACTGTTAGGACTGCTTATGTTGTCCCAGGGTGAGTTTTCGGGCCTCTTGGATTAATATAACAGTAGCTGCCGCAGCCCTCAAACACCCTGGCCACTCTTGGCTAACAGTGTCCAACTGTTTTGAGAAGTGACAGGTCTTTGTTGACTACCAAGGAATTTGACAGTACCCCTAGAGCGAAAGTCAGTCGCTCATATGTAAGCAAGTCAAACGATTTGGTCAGGTCTGGTAATCCCAGCGCTGGAACAGTCATAAAGGCACATTTCAATTGTTTGAATGCAGCTCTGATATGACTCACCTACTGCAATGAGTCATGTACCAAAAAAACCAATTTGCTGAAACTGCTGTGATGTGTACTGATGTTGATTAACAGAATGCAGACATTTAGAATTGCCTTTGAACAAAAGGTAACAACAAGTAAACTGGTGTTCCTACCAGACATTTCTACAGACTCAGATGTTTGCCTCCTCCTGCTCTCTGAAAGCAGGAACACCAGTGGATTTCAGCACTACAGAAGGAAGGACAATATGTTTCATTTTTCACACTGTGTGGATGTTGAAGAGGGAAGAAACAAATTAGCAGAGAAGAAAACAGACTAGGTTTACTGAGAGAAGTCTTCAGGGCACTGGTTTAATTCCATTCCAGAAGGTGACAAGCAAAGCCAGAAAATTAATTTCCAGTGACTACATCTGTGTTTTTGTAATGAAACTTACCAGTCCCAGATGATTCTTCAAAAAATGACTTTGAATCATTTTTTCACTGCAAAAAAAAAGCCAGCCCTGTCCTTCCCTACACAGAAGTTTGGCTCTATGAGCCATGAATTGTTTCCTTATAGTTTCTTTAAAATTTGTTGGAGAAAGATCAGAAATATTTAGGGCTTATTATTAGTAGCAAGTGCAGCAATTGCAACATATGTCAACCTCATTAAGAAATTATATTTAAGTTAGAAAAGCCAGATGAGGGTGAAACACAAGTTAGAGACCCATTTTCTCAGAGAGACCTTTTTCACATGATAGCAATGCATTTATCACACACTGGGCTTGGGTGTATCACTGTTCTGAGATGATTGACAGGTGTGAGGATGTAGAATCTGCACTGTCCCATCCATCCAGAAAGCCTTCAGTATGATTTCAGGGAGGTTTCTTCGATGTGTATTCTCCGAGTTTTTCAGAATCTGCCCCTAAGTTGCTATGCAGACAGGCAGTCTTTTTTCATTGGCAACTGATCTCCTCAGCTTGCAAGCAGAGATTAGACATTCTTCAGGATTTGCTTCTTTCACAAGCCATTTTCGCTATCTTCCCATTCTTTAGAAGAACCAGCAATTAAGAGCAATTCTTCAGAGATTTTCATCCCTTACTTAGACCTGTTCTTTTTTAAATTGAACAATCATACCATCATTCTGCATATAGAAACAAAACCTGTGTTTTTATAAAATTTTAAGTCTGTTTTAGAAATACGAAGCTCTTTAATGTTCCTGCTATAAAATTACCTTTCATTAATCCTTCCTAAATGGCTATAAAAATCTTATCTGTAAAATGAGTTGAAAAACTGTTCACTCAAATAGGTTAACACAGATAATTAAAATCGTACCATGAACCAAAAGCACAGATCGTGTAATGCCTCCCACATGACTCATTGAAGGATAATGTTTATAACTTGACAGAACAAACAAAAATATATAAACACTGAAAAATATATAATAATAATTCATTTATCTGAGGAACCAAAGCAACCTGCTTCTGATTGTCTACATGGCTTTTGAGCATAATTCTAAGCCCATTCTCAAGTTTGGACTTGTTCAGCATCACACTGCTTGGAGGAAAACTCTCATTTTGTCATGGACAATGCTCAAGATTAGGAGGATGCTGACACTAGATCCTCTATTAATATAGACCAAAATAGCCCATCTGGCACTGTGAGTAGGTGGAAAACTGAGGGTACACAACTCAGATACACAAGCTGAAGCCTTTATTTCCTGTATTCACCAAATTTACTGACATAGGTGCAATCTATTCTACAGTATAGTGCAGAATGGAAAACTAATTCCTTTTGCAAAACTGCAATAATGTCCCAGGTCTCAAATATTTGGATTCTATACCTAATTTACAGGCTGAATATGAGTTAATGAACATTTCCCTTTTTCACAAGAACAAGACAAGATTGAATTCAGTGAGATTAATCTGACTTTGCAAACTGCACTTACTGAAGAAATTAAAAACTATTAGTTTAGTTCACATTGAATTAGCCTGTTTTGAAACCAATGTATTACTAGCCTGTTTCTTTTCAACTGTGTCATGATATTTGGAAATCTGTTTCTATGCACGTACTGTTCTATAAGATGTTCCAGTTGAGAATTAATAAATATATATAACTTCAACATGACAACTTTAAAGAAAATATTCCAAATAATTTTGTTTTAATTTATTTCTTATTTTATTTGGATCTGTAGCAGAGCTTTGTAGCTGAAATAAGAGCATAATTGTAAGGTATCTTTTCAATTTTAACTAAACTGTTAACTGGTACTTTTGACTCTTTATACTTGACATTTAGCATCAGTGAATAATAACATAGTAAACAGAAGCAATAGAAACTGCAAAATTTTTCCCTTGCAAGCTCTGAAGCCAATTCTGCTTTAAATTTTGCAAGCTCATTTGGTATCAGTGTAAAAGCATAATTTGTTCAAAAGTCTCCAGAACTCTGCTGGAGGAGAACTGTGTTCATAATTAAGTATTGCTGCAAGTAGCAAGCGCATATCATAGAGTACCACACAACAAACTCCAAATAGAATATGCTGAGTAAAGAACAATACTGGATTTGATAGTTTAGCCACGAAGCTAAATGCCGCTAAATGTGACTGAATTCAGAAAGTGTGAAAATAACAAAATGCAGCAATAATGTGGAAAAGCAGATAAAGAATAGCAGAGCTAAAATCAAGAAAACCTCTTTTCACCAAACAAGAATAAATAATGTTTGTTAACATCTCCCTCTCCCTGCTAAACTGAAGCTTGGTGTAAAGAAAAATGGATGTGCTGAATATGCAGAAAAGACTAGTAATAATCCATCCTTGAGTCAACTATTGGGCATATGAGAGCTAGTCCTACAGAACAATGTAGCAGAGTTTGTTTACAGTTGCTAATATCAGCAAAGAGACTTTGTTCTTCCAGGATGTGAAAGGAGATAACTTCTGCAGAAACACAGTTTCTATCATTCATTCTCATTTTAGGTTCAAATTTAAAAGGCAAATAAATGTCTGCTAGTATTGTTTATGATAAAATGGATAATGAAAAAATATATTTTTATCTCAATTTCACTTTGAGGCAAAATAATACGATTTGTTTCAAGATGGTAAATACAGCTATATAACAAGAAAATAGAATAATAGTCCAAAAGACAAAAATAATATGTTTATACCTATAAAATAATAATATGCTTATATCCAATCTTAAATTTCATATTATTGCATCTTATCATTTATGATCTGATGAACCAACCTCCACATGGATGAATTGTGAGCCAATTAATTCTTTCGCTTTGAAACATATTTGTGTATGTTGTATTATCATAATGTTAAAAATTATTCACTGTTACTTTCTATGAAGTCCATCATCTTCAAAGGAATAGTTGCTGGAATCTCACTTGGTTGTCTTCTCTCATTTAAGTAGTCCTGTTCAAGACCCCAGGATTGCTCAAGTAATCAAGAAAAAAAATGTAGGATTTTGAAATTATTTATTAATAACATGAGTGCATTCAATGTAGCTGCATGTTTTACTTTTCTTGACTGATTGCAATACATTTCCATAACTTAAAAAACCAATTTGGTTATATTTTCTAGTCAAATAGTTCTCTTCATAAAGCTCAGTGATAGCTCATATTGCATTTAAAGTTCATTTCCACTCTGATTTTGGCAAGCAGTTTTTTAATACAGAAGAATCTTATTTAAATTATCCATGCTAAATGACAGATTTTAATTACACTTCATACTTTTCTTTCCTCTTTTACACTATTGGTGATCTGGAATACTAAGCAAGCATGTTAAACCCCTGGCATGCAATGAGTATTCATTTAAAAGGTAAATGGTACTGGAATGGAGTATGTCTACTGTTTCCGTCAAAGTGTGCTGTTCTGTTCTGACACGGCTCAATCCCAGATGGTATTTCATAGTGATAAAGGTGACTCAGTTGAATTTGCAGCACTTTCAAACTATGTCTTTCAAGGACACAGCCATAATGCTTATTTACTCATTGATTTCAACTTCCTCACTTGAGTGACTAGAGACTGTTTACACAGATATCATATTACCAGATTGAATTTGTCTCATTTAACGTATCAAAAATCAAAGACATATGAAACATTGAACAGAACTGTTATTCAGCTCCTGTCTATATCTCCTTACTGGTTCTGTTAACAATTTCCCTGACATTTTCACCTCCATCTTTATCCTAAGGATAAAGAAAGAACCTTTCAGCTGTTTTATTCTGAAAAAGTAAGAAGACATGAAGGTAAGTGAAGAAACTAGTTTCATAGAACAAATTAGATATGCAATGGTCTGAAATACTATAATTTCTTACGAAGAGAAAAAAAATATAAGGGAATGAGGAGGGATAGCTACCACTTTACTGACATCACAGAAATCTGCTTTATTAAAAATCAAGTGACCTTAAATGCCACAGGACCATTAGAAGTAATGGGATGTGATCTCAAGCCAGTGAGTGATATGAAACCAATTCCTTCTCTGGGGTTTAAGCTGTAACATCCATATTAATGTATTAGTATCAGTAGATGACACATAATGAATACTACATCTCATTTACATAATGGATGAGACTGGGGAAGCAGTTCCAGATGGTTGATGAGCACCTTGAGCCCAAAGAGGAAATTTTTTTTCATAGCAGCATCCACAAGTCTAAACTGCTGAGATTAGATAATGCTGATGAAAATATGGATTTTGAGTGATTTGTTGCCCTTAAATTTCAAGAAAGTTAAATACTCCTCAAGAACAACAGCATTCCATGCAGCTGTGGTACCTTTTCTGCTTATTCATGTCATTTGCTCATAGCTGTCTCTCGTAGTTCAATGGAAATTAGAGATGTAAACCTCAGGGGAAATCTTATTCTCTGACCAGTCCTGCTCAACATGTCTTCAAAGAATCATCTCACATGTTCTGTCCCGTGGTGTAATGGAGAGCACTCCAGACTCTGAATCCCAAGGACCTGAGTTCAAGTCTCAGTAGGGACTGTCCCCTTGCAGTTCAATGCCTCCCTGCCATCTGATCCCATCACATCTCAGATGCTGAGCAGGGTCAGCCCCGGTTAGTACCGGGGCTGCAGACAGTCCCAAGGAGCTCACTGGCACTGTCCAGGCTCACTCATCTATGGCAAATGGACCTAGGACTGAAATGGTGGGGTCAGTTCTGTGCTTGCTGTGCCTCACCTAAAAAATCCACTGCACAAGCTGGAAGGGCACATCCACGTGGGGAGAGCCCTTCCCAAATCTTCATTCATGAACTTTGGCCATACATACATACATAGACTGGGTTGACACCTTAACATACAATGCACATTGTGAGTAAACACTGGACTATTCATGAACTCACTGCAACACTCAAATGTTCAAACAGTGTAAAGACAAATGAGCATGCGGCGTTCTTTTTTACAACCATAGGCTTTCTTTATAAATTATCTGTCCAAGTCTGGCACAGTAAAAAATTAAATGCATTAGATCAGCTTTATCAGTGTATTGAATTATGTGTTACTGGAAGAAAGAGTCTGTTTTGCCACTGAAATAAGAAACTCATGTCCTTGATGACTTATTGTTGGAGGAGGATGCTTTTGTGAATGAGCTAAAATACAAGAAATATTTACTCTGAGTCCTGAACACTGTGCTGTAGGCATTTCAAGAATCCAAGTCAATCTGGAGGAAGGATATTTCTGTGTACCTACTAGTAATGAGAAATTTTAACTGGACTGATTGAAGTGTCTTGCTTGCTCTGTTAGAATTATAATATGGTTAAGTCAAATTTTATTAAACCAATAATATGCTAAAATAAGACCAATTACCAGATTTGCAGTTAGGAAAAAGTCTTATCTTACATTTTTCCCTTTTCCTGGTTAGACTGGTAATGGCATTATTGCCTTTTTGCCTTTTTCTACAGCAGACAGTGAAGACTAGCTCCTAGGATAACTGTGGCATTTTAGGTCAATGTATGCTGTTCCAGGAGGCTATACCATTGACAACATTATTTTCTGGGGTGCAGTAAGGTATTCTAATTTCTTGTGCTCATGAATTAAATATATTAAGTATAAAAAGGTATTTTGAAGGAGTGATTTTGTCATTGTGAAGAGGTAGAGGTGAGACAGAGATGATGCAGCTTTCACTTGGTGTTCTTGTGATAACTCAGTGTCTGGAAGGGTCTAGCTAGACTACGATTTCGTAGCTTTTTCCACCTGAAACACAAAATCAAAAAAAGTCATGGAGAATAATAATTGAAACATAGATTTCTATGTGAGCACATGTGTGTGTGTTGAACATATGCTTTTGTTGGAGTTAGGGCTCGGAAGTAGTCTGGTTGGTAGAAGAACACTTCATAATTGAGGTACAATCTCAGAAAGTGTGTGAAAAGGGTTTGGATTTTAAAACCTTATCAAAATCTGTGATTTCTCAAACCTTGATTTGACTTTTAGTATTAAAAACAAACAAACAAACAAACAAACACAAAACAAACAGACAAAAACCAAAAAAAATACCAAACAAAAACACACCCACAAAAATAAAACAGGTTGACAACAAGTTCCCACCAAGAAATTGCAGAAAGAAATATTTCTGAGTAATGGAAAGCTTCATATGGAATTTCCAGATCTCAGAGACCCACACAGGTGAAATGCTTCTGTGTGGAATTTAGGTCATTTGCTGCTTTTCAGGTTTATACTCTGACAGCAGGTAGGTTATTGGATTGGTGAGGCTTGGAAAAACAGATTCTCCGTCTTTAAAGTTCTGTGAGTGTTGTAGTTTGGAATGATAATGTAAATTCTCTCCCTGTCACTAACTCCCATGCCATTTAGCTAACAAAAGAAGTAGTCAACTGCCTCATCATTTAGGTGCAGGGCAGACTGGGGTAAGGTGTGGCAAGAAACGGGTTTTGCTCTCTCTTTTGTTCTTGGGGACATCACACAGCTCTTGGGGAAGGTTGGAGATGCATGTGCTGGCTGTCAGAGAGAAACCTTTCTCTCCTGCTCCTCCCTGCTTGTGTGGAGTAAGCTAGTTTCTTCTTGCCACCACTGTTTTTCCTATTTTTTTCAGAATTGAGGCCCTAGCCACCACTCCGGCCTCACCGTCAATGGCAGTCCACCCCATCACAGCAGCAACCTGGGAGTAGAGGAGTCACAGCTGCTTTTCCAGGACACGCTGCAGTTCTCCACTTCCAGCTTTCCTTCTTCGTTTGGGACAAGGGACATAGAGAGAGAGACAGAATTCATCCGAGTGCACACCACTCATCTGTCTTGCTGGAGAGGGACTGGGAGCTCACCCTGCAGCCAGCCGGGGTGTGACACTGACACTGCCCGTAAGTATAACTTTTCTCCAGGAGGAAACCTGTTGGTTTGGGGGTTGTTCTCTTTTGTTGTTTTGTATTTTCTTGTGTTGTTGGGGAAGCAGTTTGCTCTGGTCTGTTTACAGTTATATCTATACCTACACACATATATACATATATATATACACACATATATAGATATACATATATACATACATATATATATATACATATATATATATATCAGTTAAGAACAGTTATCCTTCTTATATCCATTTTCTGATTAAAGTTCCTTTTCTTAAATTTGATAAAGAGTGATGTGATTATTGTGGAGGAATCCCCTCCTCCGCTTGTGGGTAAACATTTTGGTTTTTTTCCCCTTAAACTAAGACAGTGAGTTGACTGTTTCTGTTGTGGTTCTAAGATTTTCAGAATAATAAACATCTATATTTTAAAAGGGTTTTTTTTAGACATTGACACTAACAAATATTGAGTTATAGCTTGATAAGAAATCAAAATATGGGAATATATGAAGTTATTAATCTGGTTCTCAGATAGCCCTAATATGATAACAGACTGGAGGGAATTTACCCTCAAGGGGGAAAAATGAAATACAAATCTAAAAGTACTAAATTTAAATTACATCAGAATGAAAGTCTATAAACAGATATTTTACTACACCATATAGCAAACGGTTTCTTGATGGAACCACCTTTCAATGATCTTAAAATCAAAAAATACTAATGAAAGTATTTAATGAAGATTTTCTTTTTACTTTCTTCCTCCCTCCTTTAATTTCTTAAATGTTGGCAACAAAATTGTTGTTAACTTGATGTATTTTCATTTGTCTCTGGTCCGTGAGCGCAGTTATGGGCTGTGTATACTGGAAACAGGGTAAGATGTCATCAAAATGATAACAATGTTGGAAGGTGAGGTGAAATGAGGAAGGTATGATGCAAATGCATCCTTTTGTGCTGTGTGAAGCATAAAACGAAAGCATCCTTCATTGCAGCGAATTGGTTGTGAAACACTTTTGAGAATAACAGCTAGATTTATGTTGAGCTAATATTAACTTAATATTAATTGAGATGAAACAGCCAAAACATGAACAGATACACGAATTCATATTATTATGTACTTTTGGCAGCTCTATTTTTCTGTAAGCTTAATGAAATATATAGTCAGACTAATTCATCCCTAAAGGTCTGTCTTCTTTAGAGATCTTATACTGTCTGCTTTGTCTATCTTCTCTTAATTTGTTGAAGCAAACACTTTCTCGATCCTTAAATTAAGTTGGCTTTTTGCTTTTCCCTCAAGACAATTGCACACCATTAGAGAGGTGGTGAAACAAGTGCAATTGCAAACATCTGCTACTGCGGTACAGTGACGCCGTAAGCTGATCTGCAGTCATTGTGACTGTCAGGACTTCAAGTTTATGTAAAGGTCACATTGTTTGATTGTAGATAAATGACCCTGGGATTTCATGCCATCATTAAGGGCTTATAAACCACTTTTGATTATTCGGTAAAGTTGTTATGTGAAGGGAGAAAGTATATGAATTCGAGTCCAGATCTGTTCTTGTTATATGCTTAGTACTAATGAAATATTGTTGATCATTTATATATCATATTGTATTTGCGGTACTGATGCCCAGAACTTTGCAGCTGAGAGAAAATAGTAATGTAATAGTATGATATAATGAATTATTAAATTGTATTACTGCTAGGCATAGCTATTTATGTTCATACATAATGTGAATATTGCACATTATTCTTGAGTTTAAAACTCAGGATTTTTGTGGCTTGTTTTTGTTTTTGTTTAGGGGGTAGGTTGATTGGAATTGTTGGATTTTTTATTTGTCTAGTTTTTGGTATTTTTTTCTGTCAGTATAGGAAAATGGTTCATTTTTAGTTGCTAGTATCCTGGTTTTTACAGCCTGGTAACTTGCACATGATCCAACAAGAATAGCTTCCCCTAGCTTGGAAATGAAATTTCACAACTATTTACAAAAGGTAATTGTACAAATAAGCCACCTTTGCCTAAATCCTAAAATGTTCTCGCATTCTCAGCTATTGCTGTAGTCAGAGAAGCTGTGTAGCCACTTCCCTTTAGGAATCAGGTTCTTCATTTTGTTTGGACAAATCTTCCATTAGTGTAAATTGGAATTGTTTCATTGCCTTCAGAAGGGCGATAACAATGTATGCCAGCTCAAAATGTGGTGCTTAATCTTGGGACTGAGAGAAGAAAGTGAAAAAAAGAACACTTCATAACAACGTAGGAAAAAAAGCCTCCGGCCTTAAGGCAAGATGATTGAAAATTAAATACAAGTTATAAATAGGGCCATTAATTTGATATACAATGCTCTATCAATATACTCCATTAAGCATCCATATTTACTTACCTGCTACAGTGCTACTGACATGACAGAGCAAAGTTACAATGCGAAACCCTTCCATCATATCATATTACTTCTGTGTTCCAGACTTGGTTAAAATAGCAATACAATAAAATTTCTAGATTTGCCAAGTGCCCCCTTCTATCATAACACCCTATGTTAAAACAAGGATGAAGAAATAACTTATGTCTGATTCTGAATCTCCTTTGTCTATGTGAATTTAGAATCTTGACTCAAATAATATTAAAATTAAATTTTACTTTCAATTAGAAAACATGAAAACCGTGTGTGAAAAATAATAAAATCTTGTGTAAAAAACATGGAATTCTTAGAAAACCTTTTTTTAAAGCATATTTTTTAAAAAAAAGGTAAAAATTCAATCCACAGAGGAGTAAAAAAAAAATCCAACAAAAATCAAATTACAGGGTGAGATTATTGTGTAATGAAGATAAATTAAGTTGTAGTCACAGAAAAGGGCTGAAGGCATGAACACCCTTCCTACTGTTGTGATCAAAAGACAGACACCAAATATAGACTCACAAGAACCTCCAAGGTCAGTGAATTCAATTCCCATAAAAGCAGGCAATTATTTCATAGTGCCTTACACATGTAATTCATAATGTCATATTACACTGCCTACAGATGGCTTGGGAGAGGGGTTTGTTCTCACTATTCTTTCCTATTCTTTTGTGACTAGAAACAATTTCTAACTAGTGTCTTAATTTTATTAATTTTAGTCCCTCCTAAAATTTCCAGGTCCTCAGAGAAACTCTACTTTCATCTCAGTTCAATAAACAGTGCACAAGGTTTTGTGTCAAGGAATATCAACCTAAAATTGCATACTGAGTGTAGAGGTAATCCTACTAGATTCTGCATTGATCTCTTCTGGCCTGTTTTCACTTTTCCCGTGGATTAGTTCAATAGCAACAATTGTACAGAAAGTAGACTTGAAATAGCACACAGGGGTGTGGTCAAAATTTCATGGTTAACTTCCTCAATACCTTTCCCTCATCTCACTAATTTNTCATTCACATAAACATATTTTTAATGCTTAGATATGGATATATTATGAACATTTTAAACAGATCTGTAGAAAAGACTAGACTACATAAAAATATTTCATTTGGAAGGCACGTATGATGATCATCTATTCCAACTGCCTGACTAATTCAGGGCTGGTGGAAGGTTAAAGGATGTTGCTCAAATGCCTCTTAAATACTGACAGGCTTGAGGCATTAATCACTTCTCTAGGAAGCCTGTTGCAGGATTTCACCACACTGTCACTAAAAGAATTCTTCTTAATATCCAATCTGAACTTCCACTAGTGACTCTTAGAAACTTTTCCACAAGTGCTATTCCTGGACCCCAGAGAGGAAATCAACACTGTCCTCTCCACATCTCCTTCTCAGGAAACTTGAAAAAAAATGAGGTCTTAGGCATACTTAAGAGCATAAGCATACTCATATGTAGGATTTAGATGTATATAATTATACTTCTGTAGATGCAACTTTAATTCATCTGCTGAAGACTGGAAAAGAGTTGTGGCTTGCTGTGACTTCTGAAATTATAATGCTATTGATAAAAGATTGGCATGTTCAGACTATCAGTAGCCTTGTCTACAATAGGAATCAAAACTCCGGGTGTGCTGCCTCTACCTAAGAAGAACAAATCAATTTGTTCAAAATGAGAAATTTATTGAGAAAATATATTACATTTTATATATGTTTAGTGATATAATTGCAGTCACGTAATTGCAGATTTTGACCTGATCATTTCTGTATGAAGAACAACTCTGTCTAGTAATTACAGGGTTTTGTGCTCCTAACCCTATGCTATACTTTATGTAGTGGTATTTGACAATAAGATCATGCTATTGGAGATATCTGGAAATAACTGATGGAAAAATGACAAAGACAAATGGATCATAGCTTGTCTCTTGAGGTGACTGTGAGAAACTGCAGTTCCTTTGCAATACCTTTTTCTCTTTCTTTCTTGCAAGTTCTCCCAAATCACTAATCAATGTCCCAGTCCTTGCATGTTTCATCCAAGACAAATAAAAAGGGAGAAAAATAGCATTTCTTATACCAAATGGCCACTGAAATATTTTTCAGTGAACCATCAAAACAATTTATGTCCATTGTTTACACATCATGATTTTTGCAGTGTTTCAAAACCTATCTCCAGAGATGTGTGTTCTTCATACTCAGTATCACTTAAATGATATAGTGAAGCCATTGAATTCACTGCCAGATTTAAACCATGAGAAAAATTACTCTTCTCTTTTAATTGACTCTTTAATTTAGGTATTCCAAATATTTAAAGTCTCTTGAATCATACGTAGAAGAAAGCGTACAAACATGCAAAGAAAAACACTTAATATCTGTATTCTTCCATCAATTTCACTAGCAAGAAGAAATGAAAATCAAAGTTCCTAACTATAAGGAGCAAAAAAAATCATTTTAAAATGGTGCACCAAGCTTTGAGGTTTTTTGAATGTCTATTGGTAAATTCTAGAAGCTATTTTTGAGGGAATCTGAGTGATCTAGAAATCACTCCAAACAAGCTGCCATTCTCTGAATGCTATCTCACTCTTGGATGTGTAGTAATTGAACAAACAGAAAATTTTATTCAATCTTACTGAAACTTAACTCAGCTTGAAATTAGTTTTTGATCATAATTCCTGCTTAGAGAAATCAACACAAACCAGTAAGCAATTGTGTCCCATTCCACAAGAGTTTTTAAACACTGTATTCGTACTATATAATAGCCTATTTCATATCAATATGATCTGTGCTACAACAAGTCAAGTAATTCCAGTTCAGATAATGAAGATATGCTCTGAACACTTCAGAGCTATCAGCCAGACACAGTACATTTGAATAAAGTTATGTTGCCAAGACCTTCTGAATGCTCAAGGGTCTAGAAAATAGACGAAAGTTACAGAGCAAACAAATAATAAAATCAAAGCTAAAAGTGGGAACTGAAGTTGTAAATCAGCAGTATGCCCTTCACCTCTGGAGATTAGTGCTCCAGTTCTGCATCAGGACCCAGTGAAAATAATTTTAATGGCTTCAGTCTGATTCCCCTAGGTGCAGTTTATCCACATTACAGATTTCACTATACCATTAAGAATGACATATATTTTTCTCCTAAAGAAAGGTGTGGGACAGGAATAACAGAGGAAACTTCACAGACCAGGATTGATGTATGTTGGCAAAGCAATGTGTGAAAACTGTGGGCCTGTAATAGCCAGGGGATTAAATACAGATTAAGGTGCACTGAAAGGGGCTGTGAGAACTCTGAATGACCTTTGTCTGCACAATAGTGCTAATATTCAGGCCTTAGCTTCATGAACACCATTTTCATCAGTATATTTATTAACTATAATAAATTAATGCATAACTGAAAGATCAGGAGGCTATAGTAACATATCTCCTACAAGGCTGGGTGCTGCAAATCATAAAAAACCCTGTTATTTTACTTTTCCTGATCTAGAAGTGTAATAAAAACATGAGTAGGTTGCATTTTAGAAATATTACAATAATAATAGTAAACTAATACACTTGTAGAGTTTATTCAGCATTTGCTATAGAAACAATACAAAGCTGAGGCTCATAAACATGAAGATCAGTTTGATTTATCAGAGGTAATAATCCAAACCATTTTTTGGGGTATATTCTTGATCAGTGTTTTATCCTCATGGAGTGCATTTGGAGTATATTTCTCCTTTGTCTGGAGTGCATTTGGAGTATATTTCTCCTTTGTTCTGTCTTGGCATTTAGTTCAAGTCTAATCTTGTACCAGCTCTTTCACTCCCATGGGTTGTTTCTATTGTTCTTCAGATATTCATTCATGTAGCTGTCCTTTACAATTACGTTAACTCTTGCTGCATCTGGGAGCTTCTAAATGATAGAGTTGATCCATTTATGAATGTAACTACAGGAATTCCCAGAGGCTGAGTTTTTAAAGCAGCTGCCTCCAAACTGGTCCCTCGGCTGTCACTGGTATCATGTTGACTGAGAGACCCTCTGACACTGAATGTGGCTAAAAGGAATACAAAAAATGTACAAGATGGCACTGTCGACAAAAACAACTTCGTGATATTGTCTGTGGTGTGTTAGTTACTCACTCATGTTTCTGGCCCTGCTGTGCTTAAAGGATTTCTTGGGTGCTCCAGAAAAGTTGTTTTGGTCAAAACTGCAGCAGTGAAGCACTGAATGTCCCTCTCCTCAGCCCAGTAATGTGCCTTACATCAGCTAGAAATTTATCCTTGGTAGAACACAAAGGGAAATAGGGAGAAGTATAGCAAGTTCCTGCTACTGTTATGTTCCATAAGGATTTTTTATGCCACTTAGTTTACAGAAGACTCTTAATAGATAACAACGGCCTGCACATACTGGCAGAAGCCTTAAGTTTTTACATTTCTTGGAAGGAATAAATTATCCTATACAATGGATTCCACAGAAAAGCACTATTTTGAGTTTTCTACCAAAAACTTCAGAAGTCTTGAGAGATCATTGCCACATGTGAGGATAAACAGTTTTGGTATATTTCCTAAACCAAGGTGAAATACTGACACTACAGTTCTAAGAGTGGCCTCCATGCGGCCAACAGTTGGTGCTCTGAAAACTGGAGCTCTTGTTACAGTAACTGCTAAGCTGGAGCCCTGGCTAAAGGTTAATTTGGGTAAAAATGTTCTCATACCTTACCTCATCTACCATTCTGAAGCATCACTAGCTTTCACTTGAAAAAGATTCAAAGAATGATTCTTGTTTACTCTTGATGGGCAAACAGAAGATAAGAATGACAGGATTATACAGTATTTGGAAAGGAGAGGACCAGGGGAAGAGATGGGAGGAAGGATGGAAGAGGAGGAAGGGCAGCTATTGATTTCCAAGTCCAGGACGCGCTGACCTTTGATGAATTTGGCCATCGGCAAGAAGAGCTATTTTTTTCCATGTCCTTTGACTTCTACTCCCAATGTGCTCTTCATTGTAGAAAATAAAATAAAATAAAAGCAATTTACTTGAGCAAACAAAAAGGTGAATCGAGCAAGTCTCATTGAGTAAGTTAAAGGAATCAGTTTCTTTTTTATACTCTTAAACCAAAATATTTCCCATAAACATTTTGGTACTCTGAAACAAAAACTTAATAAAGAGAAAAAGCTGTTAAAATGAAACATTTTCTTTGGCAAAAAGTTTTCTCACTGAGCATGCTTCTGCTGAAATACTAGATGTGAAATCTTTTCCATGAAGTCAAGAGAAAGCCTTAATCTTCAAGTTGTTGGCATTTTGCTTATGCATTCGGTATATATTATTATCATTCATATTATTATAGAACATGGTTTAAAAATGTGCTTTGTCTTTGTTCAATGGTAGTGGTTATGAACAAATTAGAGTTTGAAAATTCATTTTCCACTCTTATTTGAAATTCAAAGATGCAATCTTTCATACAAAAACAGATTTCAAAAGCTATTTGGAAAAAATCATAGAAAAATGCTTATAGCAATAAAAATACCATAGTATCCTTCTTATACATATACTCTGGTTATTTTCAGTAGATTGCTGCAAAATGTCTACAACGTAACCTTAGGGTAACATGAATTTTGCTCCAAGAATAAAATGCAGCAGAAAGTATAGAAGCGCAAAAATGCAGAAGCTCCTGTTACTAATTCCAGGCTAATGTATGTGCTTTCACGAAAACCACAAGAAGCTTAAGGAATTGACATTAAACCAAGTGAAACATTGTGGGGTTTGACTGGTCTTGGTTTCATTCTGTCTTGAAATATAAGGTAAAACCTGTGACAATTTTAACCTAAACTTAAAGTCATCTTTAATGCACACCTATGGGGGTCAGAGATCTTTTCTGGGAGAAATAGATTAATTTAATTACACGTGGAATTTAATACCTTTGAGTATCAAGCTGTTCCCATCATTCCACCATTAAGAAGTAAGAATTCAAAGGTTTTTTCCACAATAAGTGAAATATTTTACACTTGTCCAAACCGTCAGAATTAAAAACTGCCATGAAATGTTAGCTCCTGCACGATGAAATAAAAATGTATCAGAATGGCTTATCTGTGGGAGGGTTTTTCTCTGATGACCACAGTAGGACTTAAGGTTTGCTTAATGTCCTGTGCATGGTTATGAGATGGAACGCTGTGCTGCCTAACTGTGAGAAAGAATGTTTCCCAATGTAACTCAAGTTATATCAGGTTTAGGTGATTACAGATAGCTCATTAGAAAATCTATTATTGTACTATTTCAAACATCTTTTGCGGTCTTATAGAATCTACTTAGATACAAATGCACCCCACTGGTGCAATATGGACAAATTGCGGTGTTCATGCACATTCTTGCTACTAACCTATTAGAGCTTGCCCTTGAGATGCTACCCAAATAGGATGACTGCATGTATTGCAAGTGATAAGCAATAGGACTGTATTTCTCAGTTCCACATACACAGAGAATTTTTTAAAATTTCATTAAAATCTGTGAAGTAAAATTTTAAGGATCAGAATCCAGAGAAAGCAAAAATAAGTGAAAGTGAAATTAGTGGTATTTTTTCTTTATTTCCTCCATGCTATAACTTTCCAGGGTGGGGGGGGAAGTGCCAAACTTCTGATAGTACTACATTGGATTAATAAGAGATAATAAAACTATACAGTTTAGAATTTACAGTTTTATTTTGCTTTGGTTTTATTTTTTATATTCTTGCCAAAACAGTATGGCCAGTTGCTTTCAGTGGAAAATTCTATAACCAAAGTAATCTCTGCTGCTATGTTTATGTGTCTTCTCTGTTTCATCAGAAATAATTTTAAGATAGGAAAGTTGGAGGATGTTTCCAGGTTTTCATACCTCTCTGCAACTGATTCTGTAGGAAAAAAACCCCATCTGTTTAAGTTTACAATTGTTTTACATTCTCCAAGGTTGTTGTAGCTATATAGACCTTTGAATTCACACTCAAACTTCAAAGTATGTTGTAACATGCAATACATCTAGGTGTAAGGATGTGTTTGTGCCTTCGCAGACATGATAGTAGCAATACTCAAAGTGACTGCACCCCAGTCATGTTATTGTACAGTATCTGGAGGAGGAATTGTTATTTTAGTTCTAATTAACTAATTCTCCTTCCCTACCTGTTGTCACAACAAATTGATTACAGACCTTCTAAATACCAAATAGATATGAACATCTGCAAAATAGGTAAAATACAAATTTTGAGGTGGGAAGATGTCAGACAGAAAGTGGGTTTGATTTGTGTGAAATTGTCCCATCTACCAGAATTTTCAGTCATTGCTTGTAATTCAGGTGGAAGTGACAGAGATATTAAGGAGAAGAGAGGAGTGAAGTTCACAAGTCATTTAATTCACCGCCTTCAAGAACAGGAACAGCAGTGATTCTTGCCTGACTGACTTTCATGGGTTTAATGAAGGTTCCTGTTTAGGATGCAACTCTTGGCTACGGACTTTCATACGAGCAGAAGAGGTTCCCACTCAAGTTAAAAGCCTTTATTATTTTGCATGTCCACCTGGCATGACATAAAATCTTCTTGGAGATCAGCTTAGCAGAGAGCAAGCTCTATGATGCAAAGACAAATTTAATACACTCGGAAAATTATAACTGAGATTAGGAGTTTTGTAATACAGCTCTGTACTCATCATCATCATCATCATCTTTCAAAAGAAAGAGGAAAGGTATGTACACGGTTTAGTTTCAGACAGGTAAATGCAGGTGTTTATCTCAAGAGATTGATTTCTCTAGGTGCTCTCTAATCAATGGACCTAAATAGCTCAGATGCAGGAAGATTACCTTAGTAGCTAACATAGCACAGCTAGATTTCACAGAGTGTTATTCAAGGTGAAGTTTGTTCCAGTCTCCTCTAGGTAAAATTCCTTGTTTTAATATTGATTTCTCACAGCTTCTTTATTTTATTGTCCTTCTGGCTGTGTTATCCCTTCTTTGAAGAGCAGTCGCTAGCCTACTGTAGCAGAAATGCCATGTGCATCCCTGTTTCTGTCATTTGTAAGAGTTGTCAATTTTCTTTTGTATGCTTTAACAATGTAAAATATGATAGACTAAATACAATAATCATGGGGGAAAGGGAAATTATAAATGAATTTCTGAGTAGATGCCTTTGTATTGCCAACAAAAATAAAGAAAATTATACCAATAAAAAAAAAGGAAGGACAACTCTATCAAGGAAGAATAATACATTTTGTCCTACCTTGGGGTTAAATGCTCACGGCTGCTTGGGAAAGCTTCTGTTTCATGCTGTGTATGTCTGTGAATGTTTTATGAACCTAACTGAGCTTAGGAATCAAGTTTCTTAGACAGACACAGTTCAGTCAGAAGAATAAAGATACAGCAGAAAGTTATTGATTTTGAGGACTCTACGCCTTGCGAAAAATCAACTAGACATTCCTATCAAATCAATTCTATTACCCTTGCTGTTTCAGGACTTCTTAATCTGATCCATAGAGTGTTTTCTTGGAAAATAATTTGTATCATCATTTCCTTCATAAAAGCTGATTTCTACTCTCTCCTTTTTCTATATTCATATGTCCCACCAGTCTTTCTGAGTATGCATATGTACATGTCTCTGTATAGGAGCACTGGTGTTCACGAGAAACAAAGAGGTTGTCCTCTCATGTTTAACAAATCTAAAGGTGTGACAAATTCAAGAATCTTTGTCATAAAGACCAAGTCTTCCTCTACGGATGTAACTGAAAAGTCAAATATCATACTTTTCCATGATGCTTAAATGTTGTTTTGCAAGAAACAGTGCTAGATTAATGTCCTTTCAGTTTCCATTCCAAGGGTTTCTCTCTTGAAACCATCATTAAAGCTCACAGGTGTGAGTACTAAATCTTGGTAAGATTTGCCATATTCAAAGAAACATACTGCAGTTGTCCATATACTAAAGGAATTTTAGTTAGCAATTGACAGCTATACAGCATTTAGTCAGGGGATTTGCTTTATAGACCATGAGCAATTATTTCCCTACTGCTCATGAACATTGTTCTGTAATTGGTCTCCTGTTTCAAACTGTCTTGTTTTAAAAATTGCTTTTATTTTATTTTCATCATAGTAATTCAATGTTAGCCTTCCTGAATTTGAGAAAACCTGAATGTTTTTGGTTTTGAGATAACTTCATTGAGTTGACAAGAGCAAATTTTCCACGAAAAGCCTGAAAACCTTCATTTGTGCTTAATACCTTG
>VWZD01001866.1:141427-170596 GCA_013396695.1 Sakesphorus luctuosus
GGGGGTGTTATGATGAAAAATGATAATACCCTGTTATCATGTTTTTAATAGCCCAACCTATAACGATTCTTTTCTAGTTAAAGGGACTGAGTCCTTGCTTATGTTTATAAAATTCAATATAGTCACACAGTTCAACAATATTGACTATATCCTTGTGTCCCACTGTTCAAAACAAATAACCAAAAAAATGACAGTAAACTTGGTCAGTTTATAATAAAATAAATATTTTATATTATATATATATATTATTTTATATACAATATATATAAAATATATATTTTATATAAGCTTGATTTTAATGTCTGAACTATCCCAGCTGAATTTTGTGTGAAATTTTTAAAAGAACAAAGCCTCCACTGAGACTCTATTTCTTCAAGACTTCAGCTGCATTGACAACATTTAGGAGAAGCACTACTCTGAAAGTTCAGCTCTCATTAAACAGGCAGGAACAGAGCATGCCTTTCTGAAGACAGAATTTGACCTTTGTTCTCCCAGGGATTTGACTCTCACATCAAATGAATACCAAAGCAGAAGCACTTTAAATAAATACACTTATAAACATCCAGCGTACCTGTAATGATACACAGACACCTTTGAAACAACTTGAGCTGTGAATTTCAGCTTCACCTTCTTAATTTGCCTGAGTTTTTTCTATTACTTTAGTTTTATTTCTGCGTAGGGGTTTGTAGATTTCACATAGATATTAGCTAATGAGTTTCTCACACAGCTCATTTTTAACTTGTTTTATTTAGTTGAAAAGTTATCATTTGTCAAAGGAAAGCAACATTAAACCACTGCACAACAATGAAATGCTAGCTTCCTAGAAATGAGCATCTATTTGGTTGATAATGTCTGGAAGTACAGAAGAAATTTATGTCAAGATCCCTACACAGTGATTCTCTAATGTCCCTTGCTGACTGCAGAAATAGCTCACACTTCTTCAAAGATGGCACTTTCTGCTTCTACACGTCTCTTGCAAATGAAGCACAAGATTAAATCTCCGGCAAAGAGCAGAAGCAGCAATAGGTCCTTGGCAAATAAGCCCACAATAGGGATAGAAATAAGCACGATCTGGGAACGACAGGATTTAGACAAAGTATCATTGAAATTCTTTCATGGAAATCAGCTTAAAAGTTTCCAGGGAGAATATTTTCTCTCTAACACAGCACCATAAGGATTTTAACTAGAGTGAGAATGTCATCAGTTCCTATCACTTGGCATTTAGTTTAGGAGAGATACCTGAAGGACAGAAAAGAACTGAGCCTGAGGGAGGAATGGTAGAGAGCTGTGATTCTGCTAAAGCAGAGAATGAGGTATCTGACAGCGAAATCCAGGCAAAAAATATCAAGTGACAGTTCACTTTGGCTTCTGGTCTGATTTGTCTGCAACTGCCCTGCCCTGCTCTGGTACAAGGCCTTCTTGCATTTTTAAATGTCTGCTTTATAGTAACACTTTTCTTTTCTGCACATGGATATTTACCTGAAGCTCCTTAGCCTTGTTGTATGTATTCATTAAGTCTTACTGAGCCTTTGATGAACTAAATAATAATCCTGTTTGACAGACGGATAAACCAGGCTATGGAGAAAAAGTGACTACCTGTGATTTCCAAACAAGTCACTGCCAAACATTACACTCAATTTGAGATGTATTTATTCAAAGCAACATTATCAGGTAGCAATCATTTCATACTCTCAAAGAGTTTAGTAGGGTGTGTGGGGGAATAGAAAGAGCCTGTTGTGCTGATTGATCTGTATCAATTCGACTGTCGGACATCAAAATGCTGCAGCATTGTGGACAATAAATTTTCATCAGTGACATTAAAAAAGAGTTTTTTATATTCAAAGAGATTTTAAGAAAGAAAAAATAACAGATTTTGCAACATTACTTTTTTTCAATTGGTATTTATTTTTCCACAGATAATTCTGTAAGTGAACTCCCATGTTCCTGGTTAGNTCCCTAATTTCAGTTTTTCTTCAGTTATCCTATTATTTTTATTCCCTGTTTCTAAGTCTGAGTACCTTGGGTTTGTCTATGCAAAAAGGGGCTATAGGAGAAAAGTTTTTTTGCTGAGCACTGCTTGTTATAGTCATGATCAAGAAAATTGATCTTGATTCATTTCCTTTCCTCTGTACAAAGAAAAATACTTGTGAGAAAAGTACTTATATTCAAATATAAGTTAGATGAAGCAAAGTTTGAGAAAGATACTAACAATTGTTGAATCTGCACACTCAGTAAAAATAAAAAAAATTAAAAAAATATTACTTATATTCAATCAGAAAGATGTCACTAAAGAGATTGAAAATTGTTACAAAGTATAATAGTAGGTTAGAGAACGGTTTGCTTCCAGGTCAATTTATTTCATAATTTATTAAAAAGAATTGCTAAGTCGTCAAAAAACCACTATTGAAAGCAAAAGAATGTCACTGTAATAAAGGGTAAAAGAATAACATTTGATCAAATTAGAAAGTTTGAAATTGAAAAAGTAAGCAGAATAATAGTTTTAAACTTTTTTCATACACATAGCCTGATCAAAAAATCTCAAGTAATGCAGCAGTAGAGATCCCACTTCCTCCAAAATTATTTAGAGTTTTTATCTTTGCTTTATGTTCATTCTAATGGTCATTTGAGCATAATTTCATTGTTTGTTCAACTTGGACACCATGTCAAAATAATTTCAATAATAGCTTTATATTTTCATCTGTAAACAAATTTTAAAAAGGTTTTAGGCAGATGTTTGAAGACAACATAGAAGCTGCAAACATTTCCCTGTCCACTTGGATGCTGACTGGCTGAAAAGTAGCTTGGCAGAAAATAACCTGGGGGTCCTGGTGGACACCAGGCTGAACAGGAGCCATCAATGTGCCCCTGTCAGAGAAGTCTAAAGGTATCCTGGACTGCATTAGGAGAAGTGTTGCCAACACTGACAGAGGTGACAAAGGTGATCCTTTTCCCTACTCAGCTCTCAGAAGGCCACACCTGCAGCATTTGCCCCAGTCTAGGCAAGAGAGACATGGGCACATTTGAGAGAGTCCAACGAGGAGCCATAAAGATTATTAGGTACCAAGAGCATACGAAGAAAAGCTGAGAGCCATGAGGCTTCTTCCTGGAGAAAGAAAGGCTCAGGAAGATCTTGTTAACGCATGTAAGTGCCTGAAAGGATGCTGCAAAGAAAGAGCCAGGCTTTTTCCACTGGTGCCCAATGACAGGATCAGAGACAATGGGCATAGACTGAAACACAGGATGTTCCATTCCAACATCAGGAAACAGTTTTTTAAACGTGAGGGTGGTCAAACACAGGAATAGGTTTCCCCAGAGAGGCTGTTACATTTTTCTCCTTGGAGGTGTTCAAAGCCCCCAAGGTGTGCTCCTGGTCAGCCTGTTTTAGGTGCCCTGCTTGAGAAGGATTAGAAAAGGTGACCTTCATAGCTGCCTTCCAATCTCCTCCAGTCTGTGATTCTGTGAAATTATAATACCTGCATTGTGCAAAAGTGCAGGGATTTGGAATTATTGTTCTAATTGTATGAAAAATATTGAATGTAATTCAAAAGAAAAAGCTGCAAAGTTTCATCAAGGTGTACTGTTTGATTAGTATGAAAGTTAAATTTAGACTAGGGCTTTTAAAGCAAAGAGCTTTTGATATTAAACTCAATATGATCCTAAAGTTCTATTTAGTTTCTGAAGATATTATCTTCAAGCCTAACTGGAATGAAGATGACCACATCTAATTAAAGTGTTTCCAGTGACCTTCTAAGTCTTTTGCATTTGCAGACCATTGAGACCTTTAACAAGATTTCATGTCTCTTTTTAAATTATAATCATTACAGAAAGCAGTTCAGTGTTAAGCAATGATTAGTATTCAAAACGTTCATCATTTGAGTACTGTTAGTAAATTTTATTCTGTACTGACAAGATCTTTTGGGAAAAAACCACCATTTTGTGACAGGGATTTATGATATGAATTAAGAAGACATGATTACTTGATAAGGCTTTAAATAGTTCCCTAAATTTACAAACTCAACTAATTTTCCATTGCACAGCCTCCTGCATTTTTAACATTATTTGAGCTCCTCTTCACCTGATGCTATTTCCTCAGTAAAGCATATATATCTAGTAATAGTCTCAATTCCACTTTTTTACTAAATGGGAAGTACAGTGGAATTGTTCAGATTCTTTTCTGAACATTTTTGAGTGAAATGATCACTCATTTCACCTGGTAGCTATTATAGTTCAAGATATAACTACCTCTTACATTCCAAGAATCTCATTACTCCTGTTATCAAGATCAAGCACATTTTGGCACACTATAGGGAGGCTTTTCATTAAGGTGAAGATTTCACACCCAGTACATACTGTTTTTCTTCAACTTCTGTGGAGCACAAAAATAACACTACACATAGATCTACAGTTATCCTGTGAAGTTTTTTGTTACATCTCCCTCTAGGACCTAATGCTATTCTTTGGTTCCTGATTTCTTCAGTTTCTAAACATACTTCATGTACAGCCCCTTCATTATAGTGACTATAGTTGAAAATTGATAAGTTGTCTCATTCATGGAGTGGGAGTGCGTGGGAGAGTTCAGATGAGTATCTCTAAATAAACCATGTGCCCACAACTATTTGGAGAACTTAATTTTCTTTAACTTACAAACTATATTTCTTGTCCTAGGGAAGACCCACAAAGTGCCAAACATGCTGAGGTCTTCAAAAGGGCTTTGACTTGAAGGAGTTGCTAAGCTGATTTAATACATCAGTGTGGTAATAGATCAGAATTCATGTAGAAACACACTTTGGTTCCCTAAGGACATTTTCTGGGGAAGACTTGAGTGTTTAAGTAAGTCCAGTTCCTTGTGGTTTAGTCAGATTGCATGACAAACTACCAAAGGGGAGCTTGTGAATTCAAGCAAATATATTTTGTTTTGTGATATGGGAACCTATAACTGTTTATCTTCATCTGCCATCTTTGGTCATGTCAGAATGACAGTGCACCTCTCATTACAGCAAAACTCACCCAAACAAACATCATCAGAGTTGACTTAGCAATATCATTAGTGTTGGAGACATCAATAACTAATTGTCATGAGCAATTAGGATCCTTGTCCCTCTTTACATGCACTGAATATGTGCTAGCAGGTCAGGCAACTCAAAACATGCAATCATCGTTACCAGATAGCAGGAGAATTTCTGAAATGCTTTTCCAGAAATTTAATGAAAGGTTTAAATCTCAGCTTTTTGTAGCAATGTAAATTTATAGCTTTCCCTTCTCAAAATGTTCCTCTGAGTATCAAATTCTAAAATTATGGGTGAATTCAGGGACAAGACAACTTGCTTTATGAAGAGTCCAAGAGTTGCTAACAAAAANCAAGTTATGTTCACTTAAAGAGTCTTTCTCTTTCTGTTTTTCATCACCATTCAGGACATATGAATGAATGGAGACTTGAATTGAGAGATTCTCCTAGACAGCTGAGAATTGAAGTTTGTTCCAAATAGCATTCAGAAGGCAATTTCTCCAAGAATAACATTAAGGTTTTAGATGTGATCTATGAGATTAATGCTACAGGCTGCTAATAACTTCAGGCATGCTTCAAAAGAAAACAAACCCTACTTGAGCACAAAATAGTCTCTTCTATAGTATTTATTTAAGATTTTCAAGACCAATTGCTAATGCATAATTCCTAAGCCTGATCCTTTGACAGACAGAAACTGCAATGCTAGATTGAAAAAAGAAAAGTAACTGCCTGAAACCGTCTTGGTTGACTTCTTTCCCTATTCCCTAACAGATCAATGATAATCAAGTAGTGAAAAGTATAGTGCATTTTACAAACCAATACAAAAAATAATTAAATTTATTGATTTGTATTTACTCATTTATTAACTTGGTTTGGTCTCTACAGGAATGATAGAGAGACCTTGAATCCTCTTCCTCTTGTCTCATAGACTACCTTAGGGAAAATCTAGAGAAAAATTAATCATCAGTAGCTGTCTGATTTGTAGTTTTGCTATTTGCTACATGATTTTTTTTCCTATTGCTGGTTGTTTTGCATTTTATAATGATGCATTAACCTGGCAAACAGTGACATTAGTTGTCAGACTGTACAGATAATAAGGGTCCTCCAACAGGAAAGCAATTCATGAGGGAATATTGTCTTTCTGTGGATGCAAGCATGAATGTACATGTTTTCTACTTTTCAATATTTTTTTATCTTGTCATGTTTAATATATGAAAAATAACCTTTCTGTTTGTTCTACCTTGCTTTTGATTTAAGGGCCTGTCAAGGACAAATAGTCTCTTAAATTTATTTGCTTTTGGATTGGTCCTGGGATAGAGAGAGAAAACTAGAAATACTTAGTGAGAAATATCTTCATCTGAGAGTTTCTATTCCAGTCCCCCAGCAGCACTTGGCCTGCACTCAGGGAGTTCTATTAGTTTATATACTGGACATGACATTCTATGGTATGGAATATCCCTTTGGTCAGTTAAGTTAGTTGTCCCGGCTGTGCTCTCTCACTGCTTCTCGTGCACCTTCTCACTGGAAAAGCATAGGACTTGACATTACCTTTGACTTCGGGTAAGAACTACTTAGCAGTAACTAAAAACATCAGTGGACTACCAACAATATTCTGCCTCTAAATCCAAAACACACCTCTGTACCAGCTACTAGCAAGAAAAATCCTCTATTACAGCCAAAACTAGGACAGTACTCACCACTTATTCTATATCACTCATTGTATGCCCAGGTCCTACACTTTCCAATACACCGTCATCTTTCCTGTCTTTAGATATCGACACACAGATCTCATTCCCTTAGTCTATGTGCCATCTCTATAAAATGTTAATTCAGTTTATTTATTCCATGACTTTGGGCTCTATCTCTCATAACAGTGCCTCAGAGCAGGAAAGATGGTGTGTGATGCTGGATTACTGCATGCTAAAGCCAGTTGTGATTTTATCACCAATGCATTTTTCCAGTTTCATCAATCTTCATTAATCTGGCTGAGTTTTACAGTCATACCCTTGATACGGTGGTCAAAAGGGAGTCACTTCAGATCCCCAAATCCAGAGTGGCAGGGATTGGCTCCATGAGGCACCCAATGCAGTGATGGACATCTAGCCATCTGGAAGTGATAATATACAGTGTTATATAGAAATTAATATCATAAAATCTAATTCATTGACTGTTGTCACCCAAAACCAAATCTTCCTCAGATACACTTAATAATTCCCCATCCTACTGCTTGACACATCAAGTGCACCCAAGTCCTTGAGGAAAAGCAATCACACAAATGTGTTTGCCTTTGCCAGAAGCAGGAATAACCCAGACAGTTTTCCCCAGCACAGATTTTTATGTTCACTACTTGTGCACTTTTTATGTGCCATGTTTGAAGGTCTGGTCACACACTCCACTCAGTGTAGTCTTTAATAGTCTTTGTATCATTTATTTTTCCATAGGATGATGCACGATAGAATACGTGATATACCCACTCAATGCCATGTTCTTTGACTGAATGCTCTATGAGGTTGTTTGGGAAATGTGTCCCACTGTCCAACCCCATTCTTTCTAGTGTGCCATGTCACCATATGATTTGTTTTCAAGGCCCAGGATATTGTTCCAGGCAGTGGCATGGGACACAGAATATGTTTCAATCATTTGGTGTTTCCACCATTGCAAGCACAAGGCATTTTCCTTGGTGTGTTTCTGGGAGGGTGATATAGATAATCTGCAACACCTCCTCATATGTATATTTCAGCCATTGTCCTCCTATCAAATTGCTTGATCTGCTTAACTGTAACACATTTCACATTCACAAATAGCCGGTGTGGTAGTGTCCATGATCAAGACCATACCTAGACCATGAAGTTGTCTATATTTTGTATTGCTTCTTTGATGGACTAAGATTTCATGGGCCCACCGAGCTAGAAATAATTCATCTTTATGTTGCCAGTTCAGATCCACCTGAACCACTTTAGATTTAACAGTCAGATCCACCTGTTGGTTGTTTTGATGTTCTTTAGTGACCCAGATCATGGGTAAATGAGCATCTAAGTGACATACCTTCACAGCCAGATTCCCCTCCCAAGAAGCAGTATCTTGCCACAATGCAGCAGCACGGATGGGTTTACATCTGCACTGCCAGTTACTCTGCTTCCATCACTGCAACCACCATTCATCCATCAGTTTAGAGATCTAGCATTGGCCATTTTTCTCATTCATCAATGTCTAAAGGCAGCTTTAGAGCTTTCACTTCCATAAACTAGTTCAATTCTCTTTCTTCTTCAGCAATTTCTTTGACTTATCATTGGGAACTCTATGCAGCCACCTTCCATCTCCAATACTTTCCATCTCCAGTGTTTTATTACAATATGTCAGGACCCATTAATAAACAAGGCATATTGCTTCCCACTTTCTGGTAATATGTTGTTAGTGAAGACTCTTAAGCATGTTTCCTCTCCTGCTCTAGTGATATTCCAAAATCTTTGTTTTCTAGCCAGTTCATGATCATTTCCAAGATCCCTGGACAGCTGTGATTTCTTATTAGAGATCTTTGTGTGATCAGGGAACCCACTTACTCCATGTAGCGTCAGTTGCATGATGTGCACAGGATACCCTCTGAACATTCAGCCTAGCACTGGCAGTTGGTGGACAACTGGGTCAGTCATTCTTGTTGGTTATTTCTTTCCCTGAGACTCCCATGCTAGCCCCTGATGAGTAGATGATGAATGGGGGTACAGACTTTCATGACAGTCAATTTCAGGTAAGTTGTTCACAGACTACCTGAGTCTGTCTCAGTAGTGCTATATTTCTCTTGTGACCCTGTCACAGTGAGTAAACTATGTGTTACAAATGCTGCCTCATGAAAAAGTCTTGCTCTTTGCCTCCACTCCTTACTAGATTGCAGGACCTGATATTTCAAGAATCACATCCCCTCACTGGATTACAGGAGGATATGTAGGCTTTGCTTTTGTGGGGAGAGGTGGCCACTTTAGTGTTCCAGCTTACCTGACTTTTATTATTATTTTTATTATTATTTTATTACTATTATTTCTTATTACAATGTGGAATAACATAAATGAAAATTTCATCAAATTGTATATATAAATGAGCACTTCTATAGGAACAGTAATCCTTTTAAGAAAATGAGAACAAGCACTGCCTAGAACACAAGTATACTGGCTTACTGATTTTCCAAAATGAACTTCCCAAAGTTTGACAGATGAAACTAGGCTTTTATGAATGTATGTGAATATATATAAATAAATAACATCTTTTCATAGAGAAACATATGAATAGACTTTGACAATGGTGTTGCAATACTGTAGTGAAAGCTGCATTTGAAATCCTCAGAGTACTTGCATATGAAATGGTATGTGCAGCTCTTAGCGTGTCATAAACACACTCATAGACAGTCACGTCAAGACACTCAAGTAGGCACTTTATCCTCTAAAAATCACCAATGCCAAAGTAATTTAAGAAAAAGAGTGTAAGAATTTTTGGTAACTTTTCATAATCAGGAAATAACACTTTCACAATGTAAACTCCACTACCCTGGACTACAGAATAAAAGTTCACTATTTCTACTCTGTGAATTAATAAAGACTGTTTTCTGTAGTAATATAAAGACAAAAAGGTATTTCAAGTATAAAAAAAATCTATTTATGATAAAAGAAAATGTTTATCATTTGCTCCATCTTATGAAGATGAGTCTCTAAACAAGCTCATCTTTCATCACAAATTTGTGGAGAAAAATATATTTTCACAACTGGCATCTACACCAACAAGAGAAGAATAGATGCATGACAGGGCATTGACACCTTGGTTGTGGACAAGGATTTCAAGAAGTCAAGGACAACAGACATGGACATAAACAGGAATTGTTTAGTTTCAAGCCTAGAGTTGTATTCTAACCATTGGAAAACACATGTGTCTAATGGTTTAACTCACCCAATATGCTTGTAAGGGTATTATTTTCATATTTGACTCTTCAACATTTAAATGTAGAAATAACCAGGAAGTTATTATGCATTTCAGTTGATTATTTTATATAGACTAGGACAGGCAAAAAAAAGTATTTCTCTCTTTATGGTTTCAACAAAGCCCAAGATAAATGGTTATCTTGCAGTGCAACACTGCTGAAAAGTACACACATGAAGATCAGTCTGCATGAGAAAGAATGGGTGTATGGGGAAGAATGACAGAACACTGATCTATAATGCATCACGACATCTGAGTTTTTTCTCATGATATTCAAATGGGTTCAAAGGTAGTATGAAAACTGCCTGTGTTCAGGTAGTGTTGATTAGGCTCAGGGTACTGGGTTATAGAAGAAGGTGCCATTCTTGGCAATGCAAGTGAATCTTAAGGTCTTGCACGTTTCATGAATAAAAGGAGACACTTCCCACAAAGCTTTTAGGCACATGTAGGATCTTATATATGATATACCCAATTCCCACTGGCTGCTCTTTGTTTCCAGTGCTGGTCAGCAAGCACGAGGACATTCCTCTTCAATACAGTATATGTTTTTCCATGGTTAAATTGTTTTGATTCTAGCAATAAGAGCGTTTCTCCCCTTTGGAACGTACAAGAATTGATCATCTGGAATTTCACTTAGAAAGCAAGCCCCCTTGGTAGAGAGAAATACATGTCCTTTGTCAGCTCACGGGCAATTTGTTGACATTCCATGAGAATTTTGATGTAAGTGGAAAAGCTGCAGACCTGTAAATCTCTGGGGTATTTATGTTTGTCTGAAATGAAGCCAAGAAGTTTGAAAAATTCTAATTCCTTGCTATCCCCGATAAAATGATTGCTGTGAGGTTTGAACAAAAGTGGAGCAAAGCATTTGTTGCCATTTTATACATGGGAGTTGTTTCACAGCACCGTATACGTCTCAGTGTCTCAACCTTAGCATGGTTAAGGACTTCCTGTTTACAGCACTGCAACCCTACCACTTAGGCCACTGAGGCAGTGTAATTTTGGCTGTAATTCCACTGTGGCTGTAATTTTTCTTTGCTGTTCTCATGCTATTTTTCTCATTGTTGCTCTCATGGGCTTACACCTGCAAACCTCTACAGTGTTATAAAGAGCTCTCCCGTTTGTTCACAGCTGAGCATAGCTCAGAGAGCCTTCTATAAGTAATTCCTTTCCACCTTAGAAAAAATGTAAGGACAAGTTTTGTCTTACACCCTGATAACACCAGTGCCAGTGAGATCAGGCACAGTAGGTAAACAGAGATTTTCAGGACAGGTAGCTGAACTGGTGATCCAGTGACTAATTTCTTAGCCTCTTAGAGCTTTATGAAACAATAATTTGTATCTACAGCACAAAACTGAGATCCAGCCCAGACAATGACTACTGAATACTCAAGACCTCTTTAATTAAAATAGGCTTTTTAACAAAACATGTGCTGTCTTTCCAATTAAGCTCTAAAGCTGCTAGCACTTTGTGTTAGTAAATGAAAAATACCATTTATTACTAGTAGGTACTTTCACCGATATGTCAGAATGAATAAGAAAAAAATTTCTTCACTGTGATGAGGAGGCAATTCAGATGTGAGGACTAATCTGACTCCTTATGTTGAGTTAGGTACCTTTGCAGCTATTCTTGCAGGCTTTAGACTGAAACTCATGTGCTGATGCATAGCTGTGTCTGTTGTTTGTTGAAAGGTACAGTCTGGAAACATATTTCACTGAGGTAAGAAAAGATACCTGTGTGCATATCAGATTACCATTTAAGCAAAAATGTACTGAAATAACCTGATATAAGACACTGCATTGGTTTAGGTTGGTTTGGTTTTTTATTACAGTATTCTCTGTAACTCCTAATGTAAGGCAACTGTCGTTATTTTAAATTCGGTAAGCATAGTTGATGGCCTTTTTACATGGATTTTTGTAAAAGAAGAAAGATGCAGAAGAAATATGCTGTGCTAAGTAATTTTCAAAACCAGAAATCCCAAATAACAAACTACAATTTCACTGAAGCACTTAGAATAGGCAACATGGTTCATTTACTCTCATATTTTCTGACCACAGTTGAGTAAAGATGCTTTAGAGGATTCTTAAGTAATCTTTTGCTGACAGTTAAAGAAGAATTTGCAGCTCTACTTTTTAGCCTATGAAGTGCTGGATATTGTATGCCATTTTAATGTGTCCTATTTTTTTAAATTTTAGTGACTTGGCTTTGTTATATTTCGAAAGTTTATGTCACTGTTCAGCTATCCAATTACTTACATGTTTATCCTTATAGTAAGCTTTCAACTGAATTTCATTTTCCTTGAGAGTTAACTATTATACAACATTTTTAACACCATTCTTCTTGTCCTTTGTGGTGGTCTCTCATCTTCTGCCATTCAGTTATCACACAATTATCTTTTTATTTCATTTTTTTAAGAAACAGTAATTAATTCTCAGAGAATTTAGATAACAGTGTGTGGGAAAAGGAAGAAATTCACATCACTGTACCCTTCAGATCCAGATTCCAGGATCCCATTATATAGGTAACCTGCTGCCGTATGTAAAAGCAATACAACAGCAACAAAAAGAATTTTGTGGCTCACAGCTGTAGGATGAATTTAAAGATACAAGGACTCTCGCTGGGAAGCCTGCAGGGCAGTGTGAACATAGAGGAATTCATACACCCCCTTTCTTTCTAGGTGGTCTGACCCCAGCTGGCAACTAATCCCCACACTGCTGCTTGCTCATTGTCCCCTGGGTGAGATGAGGGAGAAAATCAGAAAAGTAGAAGGGAGAAAACTCATGGGTTGAGATAAAAACAGTTTCATAAATAAAGCAAAAGCTGTGCACACAAGCAAAGCGAAACAAAGGAATTCGTCAACTACTTCCCATGGGTTCAATCATCACCAGGGAAGCAGAGCACCATCCCATATAACAGCATGGAATACCCCTTTGGTCAGTTGGGATCAGTTCTACTAGCCGTGTTTCCTCCTAACTCCTTGTGTGCCCACAGCCTCCTCTCTGGTGGATGGGTGTGGAGAAGAGGCCTTGGCTCTGTGCAAGTACTGCTCAGTGATAGCTAAAAGATTCCTGAATTACCAACACCATTACCAGCACAAATCCCAAATGCAGAATCATACTAGCTATGAACTCTATCTGAGTGAAAATCAGCACATTAGGGAATATTTTTACAGAAAAGAATAAATATATTTACATAAAAATATGACCCAGCTCAAACTTCATCACCATCCAATGCCACATCTACTAGTAATGCACTTTATTTTGGGTCAACTCTATGTACCATCCAGCTATAATAGAGTTTCAGTTTTACAGTAGTATATTTTTTTTGAGTAGCTTTACAAATGTTATAGAAATTTTTTATCCCCTAAGAAAAAGTTCACAGAGTTGTTTTGTGACAATTTGATGTCCGTCTTTGATGATATGACTTACTAGGGAGTTCCCAGTGGCTTAGTTGACTGACCAGGGAACTAGCACATGACTCACTTGGATTATGGTGGAACCGGTGTTTCCTACCCCATGAGAATGTTTTCATGCCAACATAGATCTAAGCTTGTTTTGGATGTACAGATGTCAAAGTAGCTGTTAATCAGAGCATATGAATTTGTCTTTAATTAAGATAAAAAGTCTCCTACTTGAATAAACCGTAGTCCAGAAATGACACAGGGAAGAGAAAAGAAATTTAAAATGCATATATTTTATCATAGAAACTCATGAGATTTCCATATGGTGAAAACTATTGTATTTATTGTATTTACATTCTTTGCTAGACTAGGACTTCATCCCTACTACAGAATTATTTCAGCATAATTAGGTTGGAAATCAAAAACTATATCCACTTTTTAAAGTGAGATTCTGCAAATTTTAGGTCCTGTGCATTTTCTTCTGCTATATTTGGTGTCATTGCTTACATACAGGTGGGAGTGCACCAAGAGCTCAAACTGTGATCATGGAATAGCAGAAATGTTTTCTCCTGATTGTATATACACATATACATATATATAAAAAATAAAGAAGCCAGAGAAATTTTTTATGAGTGTATTAAATAAAACAGAATACTCTCCTGAAGCAACTAACATTCAATAACAAAAACCATTAAGATTATGTAATGTATTTTGAGGAATTCCCTTGTTATATTTGTTAATACTTTTAACATAACTCATATCAGACAGATTCTTGGTTAATTTATAACCTAATCAGTGCTCTCAAGCACTATCTGTGTCAATGTAATGGTTCTATAATGCAGCAAACAAGAACTTTTACTTTTAAAAAGAAAAATATATTAAACTATATTAATCTTAGTGATTATGTATAAACAGATTTTTCAAACAATAAATTAAGGTTAGATACTGCAAAGTGACTCCTCACAATGCAGTTCTATTGTTTTTATAACTTTCTAGAGGATTTTGTAAGTACCTTTTGATAATTAGTGAAAAACTCTATCCCCACTATTTCAATTTTAAAATATAGCTAAAATCGCCATAACTTTAAGTGTCTAGCCTGATGTTAATAAACATGATGTTAATAAATGCATATAGAATTTTATTCAGTTTATTTAGCAGAATAACTTTCACGTAAGGCATATTTGAAGATACATTGTGTTTCATGCAGGAATACTTACATTCATTCCTGTCATGATTGTATTTCCAAGGAACTTGCTACTTGCAAGACAGCAAACTTTTTCTATTGCAGAAAACTTTTTATGTATTAGCCATATCTGACACACTTTCACTCATCTGCCAAGCCAAAGCATAAACAGTGATCTATCATTATATAAGGAAGAGTTGAAGCAACTGAAATTCAAGGTAAGCTCCCTTTATCCATTCAGAGCATTACCAGCTTTACTTTTCAAATCACTTTTTGGGTAGGACTACCTTTGAGCTCTCTTCCTTTATTCTGTTAAGACTCTTTCCTCCACATAAGCTTACAGATGGCTGCATTGAACTGTGACAGGCCTGGATAAGAACTGCAAGGTAAAGTTATCAGTTGGCAGAGTGTGAAAAATCACAAGTAAATCATCAAGTATCTAAATGTATGTGTATTGGTAACTAATTCTTCAGCAGCTGGTGGAAACAGCAGGGCTTAACACAACAGCAACTTTTGGTACTATATATAAAACTGACAAAATTTTTAAAATATTTTAACTTTTTATAGCATTCCTCCCAATGCTTCCTCATGCTCAGCCTGGTATGCACCCATATTCCAGGTCTTTTTCTGCCAACATGCTTTTCAGCTGCTTGAGTTGGCCCCAAACATGCCTTGGCACGTGGGGTTGCTCCTCCTTAAATGTAGAATTTGGCACTTCCTTTTGCTGAGCTTCCTTTTGTTTCCATCATCCCAGTTTTCCAGCCTGAAGTCCTTTTAGATGTTAGCAAAACATGCTGTCCTTTTCAGTCACTCCACCCCATTTTGTATCATCAGCAAGATATCTACATTTTCTCTGTGGAGAACTTCCAAAAGGTACTTTAAGAGATAATTATCTCACAAATATACATACTTGGAATGAGCTGTTATTTTTAATTACCTGGAATCTCTATTGACTGTGGTGAAAGCCAAACGACCAACTACTTAGTATCAAATGTTAAACTTGTATACAGATAAATATGTGAGACAAATTTAGATCCAGCGATCCAGCCTTGATCTCTTTAGATCCAGAATTAACATTCTCTGTGCCTTCCTTATGATTCTGATCATTTTTCATAGAATCATAGAATCAACTGCATTGAAAGAGACCTCTGAAATCATCAAGACCAACCCTTTCTACAGGAGTTTTTCCATCCAGAAGTCTTAGATAAACAGTCTTTCAAAAACGTGCGTGCTTGTAGGTAAGACCTACAAGCTGTGAATTACAATCTTATTTTTTAACTGTCTCCAAATTTCATCGCAGAACCTTTAAACTTTCTACTTAATCAAATCCCCTTTCCACTGAGAATCATTCCCTTTCCTACTCCTGTTTTACCACTGTATGTTTAAATGCCTAATCCCCTTCCACTCAACTTTTGGTAGACTCCGCTAACTCATGAAATGCAGCCAAGATACAAAGTCATTGCAGCTATCTTTCAGAAAGATATCTCAGTATCTCATGTACGCTAACATTTAGCTCTGCTTAAGTGTTTGAAAAAAAAAGAAGCATTGAAATGCACACTAGAGAAGAATAATGGAGCGAAAAAAAAATGGATTTCTTAAAATGTTTTGTACAGATTACCCTTAAAAGATATCTATTTAGCTACTTATGTCTCAACTCAGATACGGGATACCCAAAACAGAGGAGTGAACACTAGCAGGAGAGGCCTATAAGCACTTTACTTTTAATTTAAAAAGAATGCCACACAAAAAAAAAAGCCTACAAATTTTCTAAAATTGTTCTTACCCTCATAATTATTTTAACATAATGAAAATATGTAATTTAAATATAAATACCTGAATAGGCAAACCAAATCACTGCATGTAAAATGAAGAATAGATTTTTAAAATTTTTCAGGCTATTTTCACTGCATAAAGTTGCAGAACTTTTGATGTAACCATTTTGATTAAAATTACATTTGCTATCAAATGAAGTGATATATCCCAGATTTTATTTTTAGAAGAAAATTATGAAAGTAAAAGAAATATGATAAATAAAATAAAATAAAAGAAAACCTTTCACAATATACTTCCATAGAAAATGTTGACTTTTTTCCTCCCTTTTCATTCCAATTTGAAAATAAAATAATTAACTGTTCTGCTACTCTCCAAGCACAAGGAAATAAAACTCACTATTATTCCTATGTTTTACATTCCTCATTTACTCAGTACTATTATGACTAAATCTCCAGTATTGTGGAAGCTTTAAGCTGCTGATAAAAAAAAAAATAATATCTAATCCTTACTTTTTATAATATATTTCTTTCCACACATTTTCTTACCTTCTCTTTAATTTTCTCGTGTTTTTTTTTCCATAGCCCTGAAATATGGGTGCAAAATACAATGCACTATTTTATTTAGTAGGAATATGCAACTCTAAAGAAAAATTACACAAGATCAGTTGCTGTTGATCTCAGAGAGAGAGGTATCAAATCCTGAAGTGCTGCCTATGAGATTTTGAATGTATACTATGAATTTATTTTTGTCTTTGGAATAATGCTATTATCTTTATTCTAAAACCATTTCACAGGTGCACAGACTTTAATGTCAGAAGGAATGAGTATGACCATGAGGTTTCACTGACTACATAATATACTACACTGTATTTCAGAAATTTGTGCCACAAATTACAAAAATTACCTCTCATTAACCTGTGCACTCAAAAGTTGAAGCAGACAAGATCTTTAATGCCTCTTTTTTGTTTGCTTTAAGTTACTTTTAAGACAAACATTGCCAGAGCTTTAAAATATGGTAAATTATCCTCTCAGAAAAAAAGCAGAGGTTAATGACTGTATTAAAAAAAAATAATAATCAACATATCATTGACCTGGTAAAAACAAAATGCTAAATAAGACTTTAGAGGCTGAGGAATTAGAAACAATAAACTGTAATGGCTTTAGCTTCCTAATAGTTTAATAATAGTCTGCTTCAGACTAATGCTGTTTAATTTACACTTTTTCACTTAGGTTATATTGATCACTTTCAGGTGGTGCATGTTCTAACAGCACTTTACACTCGTGCCACGTTATTTTGTACTCAAAGATTACGTGAAACCTGTTAGATATGAATGAAAACTGCAGATAAAAGCTGCTGTGGCCTAATAGCTCCCTACTCTACACACTTCTAAAGCTTATAATGGATTCAAATTTTGCTTACAAGGTATCCCAGAGTTCATTTATCATTGGGTGGAAAATATGTATAAGTGGAATTAAATTAAATAGTCTCACAAACCCTAATTATTATGGGTGATTAATTTTCTATTCTGGATTTCATTAAGTGCCTTTACAGATATTCTTTCTACATACCCAGGTATCTAATTTATTTCCCCCTTTGCCTTCATGACCTAGCAGTGCAGGGTTCTGCTGGGATACTCATTAGTTTTATGTTAGCAATTCTGCCAGGCAGCCTCAGAAGCATCAGCATCACCTCAGAAATCATTAACAGAACTGGTGCTGCAATCCAGAAGTGACAAGCATAGAATAATCATTTAGAGGCTGAAACATGTTCTTCCATAAATAAGCATTTTGAAAGAAAAAATAAAATTCTTGCATTCCAGTCATCCTCTGGAGACAAAAAGAGATCTTAATAAATCAGATCTGAATCCGTTTTTGTACATATCTGCTTGCCATATCTGAAAAATAGCATCAAGTTTTTCAGACCTATGATTTATTTTTTTTTGCTGCCAAAGTCCAGAAACATTCAATCACACATGGCAGCAAAGTTGCTGGATCAGGTTCATAATCTGACACTATATTGGCTGGGCCTGATGACATTATTTGCATATTTGTCATGATATGTTTCATTTAAGTTTTCTGCTGCCTTGCTTACCAGGACTATTTATGTGGCAATTTTTCACAAAAATAACATGAAAGAATTGGCATGTTCATATATATGAAGATTGATCTGAAATAACTAGCATAGTTTTGAGAGACTTCACCTCATTAGATACTGATCCTGAGTGGATCAGTGGGTCATTTGGGGAAAACTCACAAAAGTCAGGTAAAAGGGCCTAGGAACAAAAGGAGATGTCTTGCCCAGCTTAGTGACCTGGCCCTTCAGACGTCCCATTCTCTTTCTGACAAACAGAAACATCTAGTGTTTTCAGTTGATCATTCACTGTGGACACATGTACCCTATCAAATACCCATCTATTTCTCACTTTTAATCCTCACAACTCTAACTTCATGGGATTAGTTTAGAATCATGTTTCCCTTGCTCTGCTCGGCTGAGGGATGAGTAGGCAGCTACCCACTGGTCCATACAGCCACACATCCATCGGTGATAATATAAACCCCAAAAAGACTTGCCCTCATTAGTCATCATATCCAACACTGAATTCCCTGATTTTCTGACTATAATGGTTAGGCTTAGTTTTTTTATCTCATTAAAAAGAAGATTAGTAAACCAAGAGTTTTTGAGTTAAAAGTACTAAAGGAAAGAACACTAAATTCTGCTGATTGCAGCAAATTATATGTATTTTTATGAAGCATATCAGAAAAATGAAAGGAATAAATAACTGAGTGCAAACCAGTCAAGAGATGAAGATCAGCAATCAGGGTCTTCATGTCAGCATTCACCTTATCTCTGTCTCCACTGTGGTCCAAGCTTCCATTTTAATCAGGGAAAGCCAAATCAGAGAATTCAGTATGGTTTCACACTGACATTTACTTCACCCTAAAGTAGACTTGCAAGCACGCACATCTCGGAAGACAAATTACAATCTTGATGACACTGATTATTTGTCAAGTGATCCTGAGAGTTTGGTGCCAGATCAGAGTTAGACTCCTAGGGCTTCATTTGGTTGTGTACATCTTGGTGTTCAGTGCCACTTGAGATCATTTGGACAGGACCTTTGGGAGCCCCCTTTATGGTGGTTACAAATGGAGCTCAAGGGGGATACCCAAGACCCACTCAAATGTCAATGTCAATGTGAGTAAAAAAAACCACAACAAAACCAAAAAAACAATCGAATCAACCCCCATAATGTTAGGCAACATTACTTACAGTCCATGACTGTACTAGTTGTAGTTCTCCTAGGTCTTAACACTTTTTCTGTGCCTCAGTTCTCCATCTGTAAACTGGGTTTAAAGCTATACCTCATGAAGCAATAGAAACACTAAAAATCATCAGGTAGACACATCTGAGTGGGGTCAAGGCATACACAAAGCTGGAGAAAGTATATGATCGAAACAAAACTCTGTGTGCTAAGCTGAATAATGCATTACATGAAGGATTTAAGGAAGATTTTAAAACAGCTGGGGTTTGGTTTTTTTGTCTGAACTCTCAGGTTTGTTTCCTAAAAACTGCAATACATTTTTCCTTCTCTTTTCAATGTTCAGACTGTCTCTCACATTGCTTTTAGTGGCACTACTTGCAGAGTAAAACACTTCAAAGAAGCAAATGAGGCAGAACACTGACTAGTAAGAAAAGAGACTCATTAGGAAAGTTGCTTTTTTTGCTCAGGGTGGATCTCAAAGCTTTCTGTAAAATGTCAGAATCCTACTCAAAATCCTTAGTTTCTGGAAAAAAATATCCCCTACTACTCAGTTCCTTAGTCCCCATCCCCATGAGAAACGCACACATGTCACTACTGAATCAAAAGGTGATAGTACTGCGGTTGAGGTAAACTTTGAAAGCATACCATCTTACATTTTGTGAGGCTCTTTGGAACTCCATAAAAATGCCATCAGAAAATTGTTCTGTTTGGCAGCAGTTTGAAGACATCATCATTTTATCTAAGATGCACAAGAAAACAGCTGGGTAAATTCTGTCAAGATAGATAAAGAGATAGCACTTAAGGAAAGAGTGAAAAAAGAAACTTTACAACAAACTGACTTCCATCTCCAATTATGACTCTTTAGAAATTATATCTCTCACAAAGGATTCAAACAAACTTCCTAATGCAGATAACTATTGTCTTCTGGTAAAACTCTGTACTTTCACTTGCGCTTTCATTAGATGGCTTTGATACAAAGCTGCCATATACAAAGTTTACTAATATGATGCTGCCAATGACATTTCAAGACCTGTAGTGCAGCTCTCTTTTACAAAATGTAGATATGAAAACTACACTGCAGTGTTCTCTGAGAGGCTTTTTGAAGAAGCAAAGCTATATGCTTTCTGGAAAAATATGATATCTTATGACTAAGTTGATAAAATTCTAACAAAGTATTCCAGGTAGTAAATTCCTGCAGCACACTGCAAAAAGAAAGGGATGAAGTTTCAAGTAACATGGGCTTTATTTTCCTGTCTCTGAATCATTTTGTTGAGTGAATTATGCCAAACCATCTGCACTGCCTTCAGCTCACACAGAAAAGAGGTGGAGAGGAATTTATGTAATGGTGCCAAAGAGAGGATTCTCATTTGCTTTTATATGCCACAGTGGATTTCAGAGTTATCCACAAACACACCCACATTTTTATTTTGTCTGTTAAACTCCTGTATCAGCACTATTAATGGAAAGAAGATTTAGTATATTAAAATGCAAATTAAATGAACTTTGGCAGAGAATTCCTGTGATACTTCTATCATTACAGTAACAATTAGCTTATGAGCTAGAGTAGTGGTTTACTAAAAATAAATAATGTTTAGATGGAGTACTTTGATATGTCATATCATATTTCACTTCAAGTGTAAGTGTAAATAACTTCAGTTGCACTTGAATGATTTAGAAGCAACATCCAGACAGAGATTTTGAAATTAATAGCTATGTTCTTTATGAAGCAGCAGTACATTTCTAAGTGAAAATGTCGATCTAAAGCAGTATATAACACATAACAAGCCTGCAACAATTAGCAGTAGCCATGAGGTGTGCTAAGGTGCAATTTTCTGTTCCTAAGTAGGACACACAGCATGTTTCATTCGAATTAACAAGTAGAAGAAGCCTAAAATGGTTTCAGCTTTTTGAACAAGGTTTTCAATGGTTGTAATATGGCTTTCATTTGATTAAGAAAAAGGAGGCAAAAGATGATTTTTGACTCTATAATGCTGGGTTGGAAAAAATAATTAACCTTTTTTTCCACAGTTTTATCTGAGTCAGACTGGAGATTCTGAAAACAGGATATCTGGGGTATTTTGACAACTTAATTGAGGTTTGCTTCAGATTTTCAGGGAAGGAAGGGTTATTTGACTTAAATGCTCTGTCTAGCAGTACTTTTTTTTCTAAAAATGAGGTAATAATGATGTCAGGATTAAAAGGATAATTGAATCATTCTCCTTGCTCTGGTACTTACTCAAAAATACTTTAACCTGTCCTGGGCAACACTGACATGATTTTCTTACTTTTAGAATAAGGTCTTGGCCACAGGATTTCATATGTTATTATTGTATACCAACAAAAGCAATGTCATTTGGCAGTTCTAGCCTCAAGTAGTTTGTGACCAGAGGTGAATTAGTAGCAAAGACACATTTTTAAAAATATAGTCTCACTTTAAATGATAAAACAAATAAATTAACTAATTATATTTAAAATCCCAAATACGCTACATATCTATACTAAGTATAATTTACTAAGGTGGGTCTGGCAGCTTCTAATATCAGAAAACTGTTTTTATTCATCTGATTAGATTTTTGTGAACTGTCCTCTTTAAGTTCTGTATTCTTTAGCTTTGCTGGTTCCCTGCTGCTTGATTTTGAATGGGTAAAAAGTTTTTTAGGTGACTGAAGGCAAACAGCAAAGACTTCATGGTAATAGCTCAGCCATCATCTCATTCAGCATTCAAAAAGCAAGGGCTTGTCTTCACATTCTGCTTACCCTCCATTAAATTTAACCATTATGTTCATATGAGAAACATCTCAATAATGTGGTTATGTATTGTGTTCATAAATTACTATGGAGCAGACATACACATTCTGAGAATTATTAATGAAACTGAATTGTTTTCATATAAGATAATACAGTGAACATGAAGTTGTTCTCACACTATATTCCACCCTTTTTGTCTCTTTTACAACCCTTACTTTGAGCACCACATTCTTTCAGTAATTTGTAATTACTATTGACTTTTGGAGCATTGAGTAGTCAGGAATTTTACAAAAAAAAAAAATTTCTTTCAGAAAGTGGTGATGCATCAAAATTTATTCTTCTATCTTCACAGATTTATCAGTTTCTGAAAAACATTGGTATAGAATACAATTTCAGATTGAAAATAGAAAAATAATCACTTGTTACTCTTGGCTGACATCTGAGTAGTCACCATGGACTTGGATATGGATATTAAATATAAGAACTAGATGTTCAAGCCGTTGGAGAAGAAATTGCTTATGTCACCCCAGATAAGTGCCCTAACCATTGCTCTAAAGCAGTTTTTAGTCCTCCTCTAGAGGAAAATTAACAAAAAAAATGTTGGTTTTGTACCTAAGTGGCATTAAAATTCTCTTTACAGCTCAGTTTATTTCTGTGAAATAGTAAAAGCCTTTAAAACACTGCAGTTGTCTATCTGAGGACTAGTTTACTGTCCTAAGACAAAACTGATTTCAACAATGTATTTGGCTAGGTAAAAATTAACTCTAGATCCTTGAAGTCTAAGGCAGTAAGAAATCAAGATGACTTTCAGATCAGTCACAAATTCTGGCAGAAACAAGAACCAAATCTTTCATTTTGCCACATGTTGGTCTTCTTTTTTTTTTTAAAGAAACCAAGTGCTAAATTTGGAACTGAGGAGAATGCAAATCTAATTTTTGAGTCTCCGTGTAATGTAAAAACACAATTTCACAGCAAGATTTAGTTCCTTTCTAATCCCTCATGCCTACATTCACATTACATTTTGCTTAACATGTCCCTTCAATCTTACTGAAGAATTGTGTGGGCTTTACTATGAGTTTATATTAGAAAAAACTACTATATTTATGAATATCTCACTGAGAAATGAGCAAAGATCTGGGGATTTTTTGCTGTCAGTCTGAAGTGTACTCCCAGCATCCAGACTGAGTGGAGAGTTTACAAGTGAAGCCAAAATGAAATAAAATCCCCTAATGGAAAAATCACCTGTCAGAAAAGCTCTGCCAAGGAATGTCTGCAGTATGACACTTGATGATGTTGTTGTCCACAAGCTATAAATATGAAGAGTATCTATGAGCCAGAGATGGGAAAACCAGCAAGGATGCAGAATCAGCACTTGGACAAAGAAATGTAAACACACTTAAATCCATGAATAAAAAAGCCATTTAAAAGTGAAAAGACTACTATCCCTTTGAGACATGGAGACAGGCTTTCCCTTAGCAGCACAAGCAGGCTTACAGGCAGAGCCAGCTGGCTTGATAAAGACTCACTTCATCACTGTGTGGGCTGCTGCATGGGAAAGCCTGCCCTGACAGCAGAAGAATGAGGTTCGGACTTTACTTTCCAAGACTATCAGATTGCAGACTTCTATATCTAAATCTGAACCTATTGTAAAGCAAATAGGAACCTTACCGGAGACTTACAGCTGAGATTCTACCCCTCATTAGTAACAGGAAAAAGTATTTCCTGAAGATTCTGATAACTAACCCCTCCCTCAATCACTTCTTTTCACATTCTAAATATCTGAGCAGCATCAAGCACATTTGCAGTGGAAAAGAAACCTACACTGAAAAATTTCTTTCCTTTCTACCAGGACTCTGTAGAAGAATCCAGTTGCCTCTCGGCTAGAGTTTGGGATTCCCTTGCAATGAGAGCATTCAGCTCTCTATGAGATTCACAGGGCTTGAAAAAAATTTTGTTTGTTTATTTTTTGTTTGTTTTTTTAATCTGTTTCACTTAGACTATCTCAGGACTTTTACAAAGCTTTTTGATGTAGTGTTTACTGTTCTGTTGATGCATAAAAATAACAACATTAACAAAAGCAGGCATCTCATGGATGGAGGCTACAGGGAGTACAGGCTCCATACATCCATTTGCCCCTTAAAATCCCAACAACCTCCAATCCATATGAATTCCTTGTGGGCTTGCTGTGTAGCATTCCGAGGCCCAGAAGCAACCCAAGGAACTCATTTTTTGGCATGCTCTGTTTTTATTATTATTCTTAATAGTTAAATAATTAGTTAGGGGCTCACCTAGGTGTTCTATCACTCCATTGTGGAGCTTTGAGAGTCCAATGCACAGTACTGCAGGACTTGCACTCACAACAGGAGAGGGGGAAAGGAGAAACAGTAGCAAAGCGGAAAAAAAGGTTCATCCTGGCCTGGGGCCAAAATTGTCCCACAGTATGATGAAGAGTAGGAGTTTAGGATTAATACTAGATGGAAATCGGATTTGGATGAGAAGCAAAAAATCTCCCCTTTCTCCTTCTGTTTGACTTCACGCATCCTGTGCACAACTAGAGTAGCAAAAAAGGATTTAACTTGAGCTGAGAATCTGATCACTAGGATCTCAGAAAAGAATAGCATATTCAAACAAAGAAGAAAAAAACTCCTTAGCTGTTTGCCTGCAGTCACAAAGCTTAACTGGTTTCTCTCGTTTCCCAAAAAGATCTCACCTGTTTTCACTTAAATAACTGGAACCACTGATAAAAACCAGAAAGAGCAATATGCAGTATGAGAATAAAAATCTCAGTCTTCTCACATACATGAAAAGAATATCTTAACAAAGACATGATCAATAAGTCAATAAGGAGGAGAAAGTGAGGGGAATAGAAAGGCTGAATATAAGGAACAAATTTTGATAACCAGCACCAGATATGCCTGATGGAGATGTGGCTAATTATTTAATGACAAGTTCATGGGATTTACAATATATACTGCAAATCTATATACCATTTAACAGGCAAACTGCCACAGATCCTATCTCGGATTAACAGAGCATAAAACATTTACATGGCTCTGACTGTTTACAATTTCACAGGAAAAAAAAAATGAAAGGAAACCATCTCTGATTTGGAATTTTCAAACAGTGGCAAAGTTAGCAGAAACATACTTTATCTGCAAGAAAAAAGTACAAATAGAGCTCATATTTTTGGACTCTTGATTTTACTATTAGATTCCAATTCTTATACTGTTGCTTTCATCTGTTTTGTTTTTTTTTTTAACTTGAAAATTCCATCTGGATAAATCCAGAAAGAATTGCTAAACATATTAAATGTTACAACCACTTAAATAGCATGAATATAATTGTCTGGGTTTGCTTTGCTAAAATTATATTTAAAGATCTTTACTTAGTATACTATGAGATCTCTCAATTAGACCTGCTGAAGTTAACAACAGTGTTGAGACTAGATGGAGAGAAAAGAACACTGATGAAAATTGTAAAGAAAGAAGGAATAATTGAACCACCGCAGCTTCCTACACTTAAGTACCAATATCCTCTAGAGTGTACATATTTAATGTCATTAGACAAAACTTTAGATGTTTCACCCTTATTTTGCAAAGATACAAAGTGTTCCTAGGAAAAGGAAACTTTTCTCTGTTTAAGTGACTATAAATGGCATCTTTTAGTTTAGTGTCATTCACTAAATAGACTGGCAAAAGTATATAAATACATATCCAAGTGATTCCCACAACCTGTATTTAGCTGCAAATGAGTCATGCACAGTCAGTTAGGGGGAAGTAGCACCCATGGAAATTGTAGGACCAGGGGTTATGAGTGACTTGACTGCTGCACCTACAAAAAAGTCATGGTAATTTTGGTTCCATAGTATCCACTAAAATCATATACTCATTCCCAAACACTTAAGAGATTATTTCCAAAAATAATCACAGCTTGAAGAAACCCACACCCAAAATATTTGAGAGGAAGAGATGAAAAGAAAAAGAAACTCTGGTCACAGAAAGAGCATCTGGACAACCATTCCACAACAGATTTGGGAATTTGGGTTGTAATTTATATACACCATCATGGTGGGAATTTTATTCAACTGTTGGAATGTTACAGCTGCTTGAAAAGTCCCAGTGAATTAGTATATTAGGTTTCATAAAGTGCTGATGAGCTGATGGTCATGAAGAATATTTGTAATTAGATATTTGTATTCTGGTACATGAAATCACATGTTTTGGGGTGCGTTTTTATAAGGCTTTTATACGATGACTGAAGTTGTAATGAGTACTTGAAGAAAAAATGAGTCGTTTGATTCTTTTGAGGAGAGGATTTAGTAGATGATAAATAAATTTATACAATTTAGAGCCTTTAAGATCATCTCTTATCATCTTTGAATTATGTTAAGTTTGCTCCACACCTACACCTTACATTTAGAAATAACCATATTCCTTTCTGAATGAGACAGTGAGCAAGATAAAAGCCAGATGTACTGGCTGTCTGAGAGACTTAACATTCATTTTTCTCTTGACACATTCACACCAAGCAATGAAAACGTGCGGTTCAGGTTGTGAAAGCTGTGGTTAGAGCCTGATTCTGGACATTGAGAAAATTTCTGTTTCCAATATCCCCCATGACGCAAAGCAACATGATTTTTCACATACCTAGCAACTAAATGCACTGAGCTGAGCGTCTTTTTTATGTAGTGCTACTGCTTGTCACAGAATCACTTGTACAAGGAGTGATGTGGACAAAGTAACTGAGTCTGAATTTTGCTTATTCATCAAATTAAGGGATTTTCATAGAGATATGTCACTTTTGATTAAATTCTCAATTTTTTTCTGATTATTTGCCAACTCACCTTTATTTTGAGTTGCTTTCTGGCAGCTGGTCTACCAGACTTACACCCTTTCAGAAGTAACAGATCCTTGAGAGCTCAGCAGTTATCTCTTCACTTACAGATAGAATCCAAAATCTTCAATTTTACAGCCAGATGAACCTGAAATGGAAAGTAAAAAATAAAAAAGATGTTATTGATAACAATTAATTTTTCAAGTTCTACTTTAATCCCAATCCCATGTCTACTAATTTTTTTATCTGCCAGCCTTATTAATGCAAAGCATTGATCTCTTTTTCCTTTTACTAAATTACTGCACCAAGGCAAAAGAAAACATGATATTTCATGGTGCAGTTTTAAGACCTTGCATGGAAATGAGATTCTTAAATGCAAGACTCCAGATTAGGAATATCATTTAGTTCTTAGAGGGACCTATAATTCAGGGACCCAAATCCTATCACATCATCTGTGGTTTAAAGCTTTTTCAAGAGATCTAGAAGCCAAAAATTCAAACACTTGTATCCACTTAGGAAGGCTGTGGATGTGAAGAGTAACAGCATGTGTGTGCTTTCATCACTGGCTCAGCGAACGTAATTAAGTTATCCCCCATTTCAGTCAAAGGGGTGTCACAGTGAAGAAACTGAATCAAGATTTTAGGTCTGAAAACACAAAACAGTATGATCACTTGAGATAATATTTCTCTATGCCACTGGGTGTACTTCAAAGCAGAGATTTGTGCTCCTCTCCCAGCTCAGAACATTTGCGTATTTTCCCAATTATATGTTTTCTTTGAAAATACATAAACAATCCTCAGCATAGAAAACAGAATCAGATTCTCCCTCTTCTTGGGGAGTGCCCTAAACACAAACCAAGAACATTTTATTCTCTATTTCTAATGTCCAGTTTTTAGTGTTGAGGGGGGAGGTGGCAGTGTATGCTCCGGTAGATTCAAAAGAACAATTCTGAGTGGTTTAATACCAAAGTACAGTAACTAACCCTTTTTTTGTTGTTCTTTTGTAAAATGATTGTGGAGACTGAAGAAAAGTAACTTTCAGTCTTCTAAATCTTGATGGGAAAACTGAACTCTGCTACTCCAGAGCCTATGCAAATTTCAGGAATTTCTTCACAGAAAGATGGGAACACCATTTTAAAGTAAAAGCTGTTAACTAGTTTAAGGTTACTCCTTCCAAAGTTTGGTTCATAAATTCAGAAAGTGATGAGAATTTTGTTCATAAAGTACCTATGATATCAGGTTTTAAGGAAGGGAAATGCGTGTCTGCTTTCAGTTTTAAAGCACGAGCTGTAACACCTGTCTCTGTGTTGCCACAGTTAATGTGCTTCTGAAAATGAAAGCAAAGGAAGTGAAAATAGATCTCTCTTGTACATCCAGATGAAAAACTAGTGGCCATATGGAATTTTGGATCCTCCAACGATAGACAGCAAATATGCAGAAGGATCTGACCCTTAAATGCCATCTCAGCCCTATTATGTATAACTGTCCAGTTTTTGGTTGATCTTAGTTTTAGAAAATGAAAATTGAATCTTATCCTATTATGTTCAGATATTGTCCTGTTGTGTTCAAGTACTGTTTAATTTATTACTTCATGAGTTCTTATTGGAACATACGGGTTCTACTGGAATGTAAATAAATACTTTTCATTTTTATGTTTATTATAATTAACATTAGCCTTGTTACTGTTACTGTTATTTTTAACAATTATTTCTTCTTGCTTTGACATCACCGCAAATGAAACTTTATTTTGCTACTGTTTAGAGCTGCTGTATTTGTAAATCTCAAACAGGTTTATCCTAAGGAAGTGGTTTCTTTGCAAAGTTAGACAGAGATATGTAAATTAAAGGAAGATAAGTTAGCAGAATGTTTGGAGGCAGTGACAGTTTTCAAAACTGAAATGGTCAAATCCTTTTCATACAATCTTATATACGATTTTACAGTCCAAAAATTATCAGAGATATCCTGTATAAATTCACACTTTTTTGTACAAATTTTCAGATACACTCTCTC
>VWZD01001867.1:0-20000 GCA_013396695.1 Sakesphorus luctuosus
TCTCCTCAAACCAAGACACCTCCTCTGGACACATTCAAGAGCCTTCACATCCTTCTTAAGTTGTGGGGCCCCGAACTGCAAACAGCACTACCAGTGAGCCCACAACAAATGCTGAATACAACGGGATAATCACCTCTTCTGACCATCTGGTTGTGATGTGTTTGATTCATCCCAGGATGCAATTTTCCATCCAGGATGCCAGAACCCACTGCTTCCTCAGTATATACTGAGTCTGCTGCTGGCCAGGACTGCTAGGTCCCTTTCTGCAGGACTGCTCTCTAGCTGTTCCTTTCCCAATTTATACTTACATTAATGGACAGAGTAAAGCTTTGAAGAAAATGACAGTTGATGTTTGAAACAGCTCCCTTGTTGCCAGATTTTAGACTTCGTGAGAGATACTAAAAGGTTTGAGAACTCATAACTTGCTGAAGTGTTGATATGACAGATCTTGCAACAGAGAGGTGATCTGTTGGATGATGTTTTTGCATAGACAGTCATGAAATATAGAACTATTAGAAACAGTTAAGCCCAGGAAAAAGGTTAGAACTGAATCCTCTGTTTCATAACTTGTTAGTTTATTCTTAAAATAATTTATAAACAAAAAACCTATGTGTGTTTCATGAATGGGACTTGCTCAGAATTACAATTCAGAAATAATCCATGTTGGCCTGAGTATATAGATCGTGTCTTATTTTATTATTGCTTCTTCCTCATTCCTCTGCTAGTGATTTTGAAAGAATGCACATTAAACAATTCTTTTATATACATAATTTCAGTGTGGTGCTGAAGCATCATGATCTGCAGGCTGCACTTCGTACACATTTAGGCTGATATTGATTGCTAATACTGTAGAACCAACCTGGTGAGTGGACTTTACCTGTCATCTTTTGTTTTCTTTGATCCTTTTACATGTTTCTATATGCCCTGATAGCACATACAAAAAGTGGTAGAACTAATTTTCTGTCTCAATACTGCTGCAATGATTCATACTATTTGTATTTCCTTTGCTAAGTTTGTCAAAGAAGAGCAGCTGAAAAAAGTTGTTTGTTGAAGAAAGTATCACTATCTTATCTCTAAATGCTGGATAATGCAGAAGGAAGTATGTCATTGATTCACATAGTTTGGGGAAAAATACTAGAAAAAGCAACATCATCAAAGGCCGCCTTCCCTTATATCAATGAAACTTCTTACTTTCAAGCCAAGAATGCTTAGGTCTAGTCTTCGGCGTTACTTATCTCAGAATAGAGGCACTCTATGTTTCCAATATGATGCGTTCCTCAAAAACAGGGTGGTTGTATCAGAGTTTATGTGGTCTGAAGGAGATAGACAAAATTCATCTAGAATCACCTCAAAATCCCAGTAAAATTTTCACAGGGGAGAAAGAAAACGTTGCTCTTGTGGCCAGACACATACAGAAAAATCCTTTTCTAATGTAAACTGATAATTGATGGTTAAAAGCAAGTTTTGAGTGATCAAATATGGAGAAAAAACCCCAGCATTCTTACTAGATTATGAAATTGGGACATAATCAGAATTTGCTCAGTCAGCTACAGTTGCAAATGTCATCTCAACTCTCTTTTCTGCTTACTTCTTCAAAGTCCCACAGCCTCACAGCAGGAGGCTGGATATCCCTGTGAGCTCTGCTGTAAGTGGAGCATCTTTTGCAGAGCCAGTTGTTGTCAGTTATGCTGCTAAGTGTTTGCCATGCTGGCTCATGTCACTGAGCATGGTGCCCTGAAAAAAGAGGCTAGATTTTCATAAAGGGTTGGGGTTTTTTTCAGAAATGAATATATGAAAGGGATTGTAGCTGTTAGAAAGTGGTAAGGATCTGTTTTAGCTTGATGGTTCACTCCTTACACAAACTGCTGACAAGTGTATGTAGCTAGACAAAGAGGGAAAAAGAAACTCAGGAGTTTATACAAGTTTTCTTTCAAAAACTAATTTTCGGTTATATCCAGATTATTTTTCTGTACTTTTTTTTTTTATTGGAAGGCTTCTCAGAGGCTTATTAAGCATCAAAAACCCCAAAAATGTTGTTATTGAAAGCTCTGCTGACATAAGATGGGATAGCGCTATGGGGATTCATGTCATGTACACTGCAGGGGAGTAAGACACCATTCCTACCAGCAGCAAAGCAGAGGTACCAGAGAAATGATACAGTAATTTCTAGCCAGGATCTTTTAAATCCTGCTTAGTCACTAACTTGGAGAATGATTTCAGGCAAATAATTTCAAAAGATATTAAAAAAAATAGAGAATATGCCAACATATATAATCAGACACAGATGTTAACATTTCTCTGTTTGGACAGCGATTTGTCAATTAAAAGGAAAAACAGAGTTGAGAGGCAGAAAAGTACTGCTTGAGGACACTATAGGACAGAGTTGTCCCAGTACAAGATGAGTAATATCTTCTGCTTTGTAAATTGCTGAAGCTGGTGTGTTCACTTCTGGCAAAGGACAGTTGGCATAAAGTAATCAATAAATAGAATTTTAAATAGTAAGTCTTTTGTTATGGACACCACAATTTTTCATGTATTTTTTTCAGGGGAATTCTATTAGCCAAAAGACTTTTTAAAGTACTTATGTTAAAAGAGATGTTGAGATATTCTTGCTGAAATTATTTCTTTATTCCTCATAAAGCATACATAAGAATTGTCCAGGTGTCCTTCAACACAAATAAAAAGTGTGATTTTTTATGTGATCATCATGGAAGCAATTACTTGTATTGGAGAGGACAACTGTCATATGAACTGAACAGTGAGACCCTCTGACGGAATAGTCTTATTTAAAATGTTAGCAATTAGTTAGACTGGAGGGATATGATGGTTTTTTTGTCACATGGCTCACATGTTTCTGTTAGGTTATGTGTCAGAAAGTTGATCTGCACACACAGAAGGGAGGACAGAGAGACAGAGGTTGCAGGGGTACTAGAATTGTGGACTTGGAGGTTACCCTGACCAGGCCCCTGCCAGCGCATCCCACATAAGTCTCAGCTATGGGCCAGGATGACACCTGTAAGGATGAGCCTTACAGCACCTTGCAGATGGAGGGGGTTACTGCATAGAGGTATTGGACATGTTATGTGGTACAAGGGAAAGAGAATTTTGGGATTGTGGGAAACTTATAATGGGATGATGAAGGAAGGAAAGAAGGCAGTGAAGAGATGAATCAAAGTGATTTGGGGAAGAGCAATCACAAGAAAATAGAAGGATAAGGAGATCAGAAGGGCCAGTTTTAGGTAAACAAGGTTGGTACCCTTGTCTGGCCATGCCCTGTGCCTGTTGCTCTGTGCAGTCTGTCCTATCTTACCAAAATCCATTTTCTAACCCTTTTTCTGGGTAAGGGGCTCAATGTTATGAGTGGACGTGCCTGCGGTGCCTGTGAATGTGTGAATACTAGTGAAGAGAAAGCTGGACTAGCCAGCAAGTATGTGCAATGGCTGAGGAGCCAGTTGTGCCTCTCAGAGTGAGACCATGGGGAGTCCCAGGTGGGTCCCAGCCATCTGTGTGTATGTGTATCAGTGGATGAGGGAGTCTGCATCAGCAGCTGGAGTGGGGCTGTGAACTCTGTTGCCAGCAACTGGGGAGTCTGGGATCTTCGGGGAGCTAATGGGCAGACTGAATGCCTGAGCCCAGCTGCTGGAGGGACCCACGTTGTACATATGTACATATAAGTTTCACCTTGCTCTGCCAGAAAGGGGAACAGGATGAGGCTATTGCTGCTGTTTGTGTGCGTACTCTGTATGTCCACAGTACAAGGAATATATTCTCAGCCATGCTGCTAGTTGGACCTGGGGGCTTGGATCTGTGGCAGCCTCACCTCTGTCAGGCTACTGGATTCATCTCCCACTCCCACTCCAGTTTCGTATTCATCATTTATTCTTTCATTTGATGACATGGTTTTTTATATTTCAATCACAGAACAGAACAATGAGCAATCACAGATCACACTGATGACTGAACTGCTTCAGGGACTGTGATGCCAAATTCACTGTTTGCACTCTGGCGTAGAAGTGCTGTACTACACATTACATATGTGAGAATTACAAAGGTAAATAAATTGAAAACATGCCCTATAAATTGCTAAGAATTATGTTTACTACTTTCTGTGTAAAGCTCTACTTCCAGTCTTATCATCTTCTGCTGTTATCAAATCAGGCTTTACAAATTAACTCAGGTAAGGCCATATAGACCTACAGGACTGTCCATTAATTTCTTAAATTTGACTACCATTTCCTTTAAACTGCATGGTCTGTCTGCTGGAAATCTGCAACAATAGTCTGATCCTGTTAGGTTGTACCTAGTAATACCCTATAAATGTTTATCAGCCAAAGACAATCCCGGTGCTAATTTAGATACTGGAAGAGGTATGCTTTCTTATGCCTCCAGGATAAGAACTTTTGATACCTTATCTACCTAACACTACAGTGCAATTTGTTAAATATAATCTTATATTTCTCCACAAATAAACAACTTCACGTTTTTATGAGTGCCTTTATCCGTGATGAATAACACTGTTTTGAAGTAATTTGCATTGTAATATAAGATATGCTAGTGTTGTAGGTAGCACGCTTCCTTACTTTGAAGAACATTTGCTTTTCTCTACAAGTGCATGATCATCAGATGATCAGCAACTCGTCCCTTTTTTTGGCAGAGTAGAACAAATGCCTATTGAACATTTTGACTCATATTCTTTTTGGATGAAGCAAGCAGCTCCAGGAGAGCTCAGGTTGCCCAGGAGGGCAAGCAATCATCACTGATGACTGTGTTGAAAAGAGAGGACAGAGATTCCACCAGGTATTAGGGAGATATTAGTAAGGGATGATGCACATTGAAATTAGTTACATGACATTCACGTGGAACTGTACACTTTAGGAAGCTTCAGTTATCTTGAAGGGAGGCAGAGGACAAAAGCTCACATAATCTTCTTATATTCATTCTAACAGCCCTGAAAAGGCAGAGGATACCAGACAGTATCACTGTTTCCATGGCTGATATGAAAGGGAAGGTTTCAGTTTGTCAAACATTTATCCTAAGAGATGGTTGGATTATAAATATTGCAGCTTACTTCTTACAGAAAGAAAAGGTGATAATCTTCTCAACTGGAGATTAGTTGGAGCAACTATGAGACTATTAACACAAAAATAAAAAAGGAAACTTAATAAGAATGCAAATGCAGTATAAACACAAACTCAGGATGTTGTGATCAAGGTCAATAAATGTGGGAAGAATGTTTTTTTTCAATTGCTGTGTGGTGCTGTTTGAAGACAGTAAGCAGAAGGAATTGAAAATTCATATTGATTAGAAGAAGTTTGATATAACTTGTATTCCTAAAAGCTGGTGAGTTGATTTGAATGATTAGAACATTAAAAATCTCTGGTTATTACCCACTTTCGGAGAACAAAATAGTCAAAAGAGATAATGGGGTGTGCTATAAAAAATTACCATGCTAACTTGCACAGTGCAGAAGACTAAAGAAAAATACATTGTCAGTTAATGCTGTAATCTTTAGAGACATGTTAAAGATCTCATATAGGCCTTAAAAAGCCTCTTTTAGTTCTTTTAAATGTCATAGATAGTCTCTGACACGAAAGATGGTGCTACCAGTTGTTGTTTCTCTATTTTGGTCACTATTTAAGCAGGTAAAAATGAATTAATCAAGACTGAATCAAGACTAGTCATTATGATTACATACAGTCTGGCAAACAAATGAGCCAGAGTTGGACTTGATGATCCATGTGGGTCCATTTCAGGTCAGGATAGTCTATGATTCAATAAGTGTTTTATATTAATCAGAAATAACTAATGAAAATTTACTAGAGGACCAAAATTATTTAATCCCACAGTGGAGACAAGCCCCCTCTGAGTCCCTGGTAAAGTGAAAGTTAGAAATAAATCACAGTATGCAACACATGAAATAATGAATAGATACCAAAACCTGTCTGCTAAATTGTGAAAAAGAAGCTGAAGTAAACTAACAACGTTGGGAAAAGATCCATGAGAGTTCAGCTAATATTAATAGGTAATTTTTAAAGGATATGGAAGGACATTCAAGCAATACAAATACACTGCATTGCTCACTGTTGATTGTTGCTGAATATTTCTTGCCTGCATTTTGCAAGAAATGCAATATAGGGCTTATTTCACAGGAGGGTTATAAAGTAATTCCATTGTTAACTAAGAAGATTATAAACATACACTGTGATAGACAATTCAGAATTCAACATGTCTGTATGGAATTCCAGAACATATAATTGAAGTACTGTCTGACCAGCTGATCTGCATTCTTAAGAAATCCTGGAATAATGGATACATTCCAGAAGACTAAGCAAGTGGATATTTTGTGACATGACTAAATAAGAGACTTTATCCTTGAAAGAAAAATTAATAAAGAGGTGCTTTAAGAGTGAATTATTTAAAAAATAAGTAATGTGCATCACTTTGGATTTATTGAAACTAAGTCATGTCAAATAAACCTCATTTCATTCCTTTAGATTACAGATATGATTGCTAAAAGGAATGTCTTGGATGTAAGATACTTTATTTTATAAGTCATTTGACTATGTCTTGCATCCTATCTTGCTTACAGGATTGGCGCTACACAATGTTGACAAAGTATGCATTTAGTGAACTAATGAACTGGCTAATGAATAAGCTATGAATAACTTGTTATCAACAGAAAATCAAGCCCTGTGAGGTGTAGTGCAAGAGTTGAGAGTGTGCCTGACACTCCTCTGAAACTGAAACAGTGTTAAAAATGAGAGCTTATAAATATATTGTATGACTTAAATTTCTTGGTAAGACACATTCCATCAAACAAAATACATTTAAATGCAACCAAGATTGAAAACTATAAACACATAAGGCATTTATTAACATTACATACAGTTAAAACAATGCATACACAAACTTTCAGGTATCTACCCCTTTCTGTAATGTCATGCTCAACCTTCTACTGTCCCTCTGAGTTTTACAGCAAGTTATCAGCTTCACAAGTCCCTCACTGGGAGGAGCATAGTGATAGTGAAGTCTTCAGCCTCACTCTAGGATCCACTTGCTGTCATTTTTGTGTATCCTAAAGCAACCTGCACGTGGCTCTTTTTCCATTGGTCTTCAAGGCAATGTTACATCCAGATTCACAGTATTTGATGTCATTTATATATCTTTGACACTTTTTCTTTGTTGTCACACCTGAAACTGGTTTTACCAAGCTTTGAAGGCTGCAAAACATTGAAAACCAGGAACTGATGATCATTGTGACATTGTCAAGCAGCCTCTGGTGTCTTCTGTGCCTTCCATTTCAAGACTTCTACTACCATCACCTCCGCTACACAGCATTTCACACTGGAGTCACAGATAAGTTGTTGCACAAGCATGATGTGTTCTTACTATTTATTAGCAACAAAATATATATAACAATAGAAGCCATTTGTAGTGAGGATGCCTCAGAGGTTTTTCTGATTTTTGATTTTTAATGTTTATAGATTTTAGAAGTAATTGTAATGAATGTAGATTTTAGTGTACAAGTATCTCTAGCAGCTTAAGTTCAATGTTTGTACATACCAACCCCTACCCCACATCAACCCCTCAAAATTTTGTTATCTGTTTAGTCTTCTTTACAAGGTAGAATGGTTGAGAAACACCTCAAGGCCTGCACCAAGAGATATAAACCTAAGCGGAGTGACCTCCAAGCCCAGAACACTGGAAAGTCTCCAAGTACCCTACATGATTTGAGGAAGATGAAGATGATGAAGAGAGGGTCCCAGAATTCCCCCAGACTGAATTCTGGACAGGGTGTGCCTGGGGCATAGCCAGGCAGAACTGAGGGATGGGTGAACAGGGATTGGATGGACATTATTATAAAACCCATGAAACCAACGTTCGGGGCACACATGTGGATACATATTCCTGGTCAAGCCTGGGTGCTCATTAAAGCTTCTGTTCTCCTATCTCCTACTAAAATTGGCTTGGAGTATTTTTCTCTGCAGTCTTTTCAGGCAGCAGTAGGATTGTATGAAGATCAGTAAAAACTAAAAGAAACTATGTGGTAGTGACCTGGTCATTGAGTAATTTTGGTTATATTCTGGAACAAATCTCCAGGCAGGCCAGGACTAGTCTACACAAAGGATGACCCACCCTGGTGCCTGTGTTATTAACCCTAAGCCTGTTGTCTGTTGCAAGCAATGTTACAAGCCCTTGCTGGGCTACAATATTGTGCTAGAGATTGCAAGGGAAAACTACTTACAATTCAGTATTAGGGTTCATATTCAGATAGAGTTGGGGTTATTCAGCCTGAAGAAAGACCTTGCAGCAATCTTCCAGTACCTAAAGGGGGCCTACAAGGCAGCTTTACTGTTAGGGTGGTGAGACACTGGAACAGGTTTTCCAGAGAAGTAGTGGATGCCCCATCCCTGGAAGTGCTCAAGGCTGGGTTGAACAGGGCTTGGAGCAGCCTGGTCTAGTGCAAAGTGCCCCTGCCTACGCCAGAGTGGTCAAAACTGGATGATCTTTAAGGTACCTTCCAACCCAAACCATTCTATTATTATTTCATATTTCACATTTCATATTAGGTTCTATTTGACTGAATCTAATAATAGTAATTTTAAAAGTAATTTAATGGAGAGGTTTTCTTCTTGATAGATTGAGATATTGCTGCTTTTTATCTTGGAATGCTTTCTTCTGTAAAAAGCAAGCAAGCAAACAAAAAACCCGCATCCTTTTGAATACATTGTCTAATATTTCCATGGCAACATTAAAAACACTCTGTTTAGTTCTGTGAAAACAGAAAAAAACCAATATTGTTGCCTAATGGCTTGGCTGAAGTCAGTATAGCATGATTTTAAATCATCTAAAGAGAAATTTACCATGAAATGTCTTCAAGTCACTTGTCAGTGATTACATGGGTGTTACTGAAACAGATAAGTTCCACACATCAACTTTTTTTTTGACTATTGTAACAGTGTGTTCTCTGGTTTATGTTTGTGTGCAGTCAAGGTGTTGGGTTTGACCATTACTTCTCTAGTTCTTTGGGGTGTGGTGGCCACAGCTGTCACAGTTTTTTATTCTGCAGTGCCTTGGTACATAAGAAATAGTTAAATACTGTCAAATTTCATTGATGGAATAACAGTATCTGAAAATGTTCCTTAATTCTCGATGTTATTTTCCCTTCTAGTGTCAGCTGAGTGAACTTGACTTATTTCAATAATCACTGTGTGAAAACGCAGTATATCAGTTATTGTTATTAAACTGTATAACTGATACAATCCCTTCTAAAAGCTGATTTAGCACTGGCATCTTTTGGAGAATCAGGCACACCTGCTTGTATCTGAGTAGTAACAAATTCAAGCTTTCAGCAGCAATTCTAGGAGTCAAATGACCATTAAGAACTATACTTAAACATTATCCAGGAGTGTAAAACAAGTGATAAAACTTACGTGCTGGCTTTGAGTGGGGAACAGTTAATTTTCTTCATAGTAGCTAGTATGGGCCTATGTTTTGGATTTGTACTGGAAACTGTTGATAACTCAAGGATGTTTTAGTTACAGCTGAGAAACTCTTGTGCAGCATCAAGGGTTTTTCTGCCTTACACCCCACCCCACTAGCTGGAGGGCTGGGGTACTCAAGAAGCTGTCAGGGGACACAGGTGGAACAGCTGACCCCAGGGATATTTCATAACATATGGCATCATGCTTAGTATATAAAGCTGGGGAAGAAGAAGGAAAGATGGAACATTCAGGATGATGGTAATTTTTCTTCTCATTTCACAAGTACATGTTACAGACCCTTCTTTCCTGGGGCTGATTGAAGAACTATTCACCTATGGGAAGTGGTGAATGAATTACTTCCTTCACTTTGTTTGTCTGTGTGGCTTTTGCTTTACCTGTTAATCTGTCTTCACCCAAACCCATGAGTTTTCTCACTTTTAATCATCCAATTTTCTCCTGGATTCCACTGGTGGGGGAAGAGCAAGCAGCCGCATGGTATTTAGTTTCTGGCTGGGGTCGAAGCACAACAAATACTGAAAATTAAAAAAAAAATACAAAAAACCCAAGCAAAAGTCAACCAACCAACCAATCAAAACCCCAAGCCCCCACAATATTTCATTAAAGTATATATTGAGCAATTAAAGAGAACAACAACAAAAAATCAACATAGATTTTAACATTCTTTTTCTGTTCATCCATCTGTCTTGAAAGAAGAAATATACTTTTGGTTTTATTATGCATTCAGATTCTATGCACCTAATTTTTTACAGCTTGCTTTATTCTCTACAGAAGAGGAGAAAACACGTAAAAAACCCATTTTCATGCAGGTTTTTTTCTGAGGAATAAGGTCATTAAGCTGAGATGCCATCCCTATCATTCTTTAAATGTCTCTGAATATTCTGTTCAGAGGTTTTAACTGTTTTATTTATCCAAACTCTTGTCATATGATAAATCAAACCATGGTAATTTTGTCTTGTCATTCGGGAACATTTTCTTTAGTGTATGTATAAAATTCTCATCAGCCATTACCTTTCGTTCTCTCTTTTTTTTTTTCTGTTGGCAAATCACTTATTTTTCTACAGCTCACATTATGTTTCATTGGTAATATAAATCATGGATATCCAGGGACATAGTTCTTTCTACCTGTTGCCATAGTCATGAGGATTAAATGGCTGTATACATTTTCACATTCAGTAGCAGTATTGTCATCATTAGAATCCCAGATCTTCATGATGAGACTTTTTGTTTTAACTGATACAGATGTTCATTATCTTTGTTTGTTTCTGTCATAGCGTGCCACTTCATTTTCCTGCACAACTACTGAGCTGTCAGCATAAACTTTTAAATATGACAGAACTCAATGTAGCAATAGCCATGAAAATGATTGTTGACATCTAAATAACAAAAAACCTTACTGTAGACTGGTGCTTGCCAGTCAGAAGGACTGGAAGTATTACCATTACCTTCAATTCACACATGCTTGCTGCTGACTCCACACAGTGATTTGTGAAATCCAGCATAATTTAGAAATCAGCAGGTTCTGACTTTTGTTGTCACTGGTGCAGTTTAACTAACATAATTGACTTTAACCAGATGACCACCCACTGCCACTGAGGAATAGAAGTGCAAGTTTAGCCCTATTGATTTTTGCCAGGTCGTATCAGTGGCTATTTGGCTCAGCTTTTCCAGCTTCCCAAATACAAACTGTGTTATTTGATTTGCTTCATTATAAATGTAACAAGCACTCCTGAAGTGATCAGCTAATCAGTGCAGGTATCTCTCATTAATGGATACATTAAGCTTCCGATTGCTGTTGATAGGATTGACTATTTCTTTTTGGTGCCTCATTTAGCCAAACACGGAAAAGAGAAAAGTTTCTACAGATCAGATATAAAAATGAAAATAAATATGTTGCTTCATATTTAAGAACCGGGATGCAGATAATTAATTTACTCTTGAGTTCCATAAGAAATTCAAATTTCTGTGTTTGCATTATTGTAAATAGCCTTTTGTTTTTACTTCTGAAAAGTAAGTGGGGTCACACTATTATGTCTTTTATATAGTTTCTAGTATAAAATGGAGATATTGTTCACTACACTGCAGTTTGTCCTTCAGATGCTGGCACTGAAGTGCCTGCTCATTTGCTGTTTCTCAGTCTTAGAAATGTGTGAAGATCTGGCAGTATTACTGGGAAGCCTGGCAAAATGACAAAGACTTTAGTGGCAGATAAAGACAGCAATACCCTGAGCTGACTATACCTGGCACACTCTTGCAAAGGGCTAAATTCTCCCACTCCCACTCTCATTTCGAGAGTCCAAGCAGCCCATTTGCAACTGTCCTGTTTAAATTTCTACTTAGTTGAAGTCATTGGAGTCTATCATGGATAGATCTTTATTAATGCCTGAAAAAAGAATGCATATGCTGAACTCAGAATTGTGGTAAGAATATTAAAAACACAAGGAAAGAAATTACAGAGGTATGCTTCCAAGTTTCAAACCCTTCCAGCCTGTATATTTGAAGCAACTGAATGTGCAGATAGGAAAGTCATTTGCGTTTCTGATTTAGCACATGTTTCTTGGAATAAAGGAAGCACTTTTCAGAACAAGAAATACACTTGTTTTAATTGCTCTCTAAATGTCTGAAAAAAATGAAGGGGGGGGGGGGGGGGAGAGGGAGATTCAAATAACAGTGCTCCAGTATGTTTCATTCATTGCTGTTTTCGCAGAAATGAAAGTCAGACTATGAATTAAGTTGAAATATATAACTGCTGGCTGTACCTGTACTATCTTCTTTAGGCTTACAAGGCATGCCATTGGTTTTCACTCCACTGAAATAATATCTTCTGGCAAGCCTGCTTTGTCTGCAGAACTCCTGCCTGCTTTGACCTCTCAGCATCTACACTTACATCCTGGTCACTGCCTAAAGAGGTGGCCTCATGCTGTGTCTTTTGGGTTGTACCCCCTCAAGCTTGTACTTTAGAATGTGGCCTTACAGACAGCAAGGAGGACTCTGGGTACCTGCTGTAGCTGTGGATGTTTTCGTGGCCCAGGGTTTGCCTGGGGCGTATATGTTTTTCTGCAATTGAACTGGACTTACCAAGAGCACAGGTGATCCGAGATTGTTCAGCAGAGAAAGTGCCTTACGTAGATTTTATGACTACACTTTTTCTTCTTCCTGCATTGGGATTCCTTTGTTGTTTGCATACGGGGATATAACACCTTAAACAGTTTGGTACTGTAGCCTAAATGGGTTAGGATTTTAAAGACCATCTGAGCAAACTGCTTTACAGCATTTTAGTTTTCTCTCTTGGATCACTTGTGTCAGGCTTTATGGATCACAAGTGCTACAAATAAGTTCCCCATTTTTTGTGTGTATATTCCTCACTCAAATTTTTGCTCATGTATCTTCTTCCATATTGCTTTAGCTATCATGTCTGAGTCTTTGTTTTTAGAGAACTTAAAATACATCTGTTTACAAAAGGTTATGGAAAAGTTGGGGGCAGTATGGTATTTCTGCCACTGTCTTGTATTACTCATGTCTGAGCCTGAAAAACCAACAGCAGTGCAATTCTCTGATGTTGTCAGGGGAACTACAACTCTTTCAAATTACCTGGAGGTGACAATTACAATTCTCCTGTCCTTTTCCAAACTGCAAATACAAATGTCTTATGTATCTTTCATATACAAAACACCATTGTAGATATGAGCTTAGACAAAATCCCTAGCAACTATAGTAAGCAGGATGGATACTCCTAAGCAAAAATCTGATGTTCTTTGTCTCTCTAGACAACATTCTGCTGACTCTGAAGGAACTTCTATATGTAAATTAAAATTTACATACTAATGTTGCTAATATGTAATAATAGCTTATGTTGACTGCTCTTCAGCACTGATACATTCACTTCAAATAACTTTCATTCTCCTTTGAACATGTAGTACTCAAATGTGCTTTTATTATAACAACTTTTGTGTACAAGGGGGCGGTCCCGTGGCGTAGTGGAAAGCACTCCGGTCTCCGACTCCCAGGGTCGTGAGTTCGAGTCTCAGTGGGACCGTCCCAGGCAGTTCAATGCCTCCCTGCCTTCCGATCCCGTCAGATCTCGGATGCCAAGCAGGGTCAGCCCCGGTTAGTACCAGGTGCTGTAGACAGTCCTAGGGACTTCACATTCACTGTCCAAGCTTGCTCGGCCGTGGCAAATGAGCCTTAGGACTTAAACGGTGGGGCCAGTTCTGCGCATGCTGTGCCTCACCTAAAAAGTCCATTGCGCAGGCTCGGAGGGCACACGTGGGGTGAGCCCTTCCCAGATCTTCGTTCGCAAAGATAGGCCATTATTTGTGTACAAATTCCTTTAATTTTAGAGACTTTTTATGTAAGCAAAATGTTAAACATTATTTCCTGTCACTGTTTACAGAACAATGACAACAACAACCACAACAACATCATATTGTGGTTCCCATTCCTCTACTGTCTGTTGTGTTTTTTTCATCCCATATCTTCTGCAAGGAGTTTCCTTTTCTGTAAATGCATGGAATGCAAAATGAGATACCTGAGCAGAAGCTTTTCTTTCAGAAAGTAGGGAGAGCACAGAAAAATGGCCTTTTTTGCCTGTGGGGTTTTTTTCCCCCAAATTGATTGCTATTTTCGCTTACAAGACAAACATAACAATTTTAGTTTAAGTTTTGATTCCTCTGGTCAGACTTCTTCATATAATTTTGTCTTTGCTTTTATGATACCAGCTGTTTCAGGTCTTAAGTGACTGAAGAGTTACAGTCAATAGAATCTAAGTAACAAAAAATTACTTTTAGAAATGGTTCAAACTGATTTTCTCTCCCAAGCAATATGTCAATTTCAAGCATAATAGAGGAGACTAGAGGCAAGACTGGAGGCTCATGGCTCTACATGTCACTGGAATGTGAAGATTTTTCTTTTCCAATGGAATAAAATTATTGATGTAAGGTATAAGACATTAAAAAGAATGTCTTTAAAGATTAAAGTTTCTTGCAAATGTAAAACTAAACTGAGTCCTGGCACTTTTTTACCAAGAAAGTAGAATTTTTATGTTTGGGAAAAGTAGTTTGGTCACAGAGGCATTAATGAGTAAGTGTGACAATGTGTTGCAGTTTTCTCCATACCTTTTTTGTGGATACTATCAACACACACACACTTTAATAGGTGCTGAAAGTGTTTTTCATGTTTTCTTTTTATTTTTTTGAACACTGAACTATAAAATTGACTGTGAAATGAAGGATTTATTTAATTATTTTGTAGGAATATTTATATATTACTGCATCTCCCTGAAGTAGCAATGAACTTGCTCAAAATTCAGTGATGTTGAATGATTTAAAATAACTATGAATGACTATCTCTGTTTCTGACTTGTAGGAGATGAGCTCTCAAAGCAAAGAGTGCTGCTTCTATGCAGTCTCTGGCTTGCAGCATTCCTGATATCTATCCAGAATACTGGCAGGTGACAGGAGACACTGATTGCTTGTTTCTTGATTAGCTAGCTTACAGAAGATTAGATGCTGACAGTAGTTGATGAAGTTGCTAGTGTCTGCTAAAGATTTATTTAGTCGTAGATAGACTCCTGCATGTTTTAGAATGGGTGATCAATTTTCTGTCAAAGGAGATGTTGGTCATCTGCCTAGAGTGAGGCTCAACTTTCCATTTGCCTATTACCCTGGAAGATGACTGTGGGTCGTAAGGGCTATTCTTGGCAATTTTTGTGACTATCATTTAGAATGAGCTGGATATTTGCAAAGGAGGTACAGTTTCTCATCCCACACTCAGACTTTTCTTTCTGTTGGGCAGTCATAGACCTCTGCTAATAATTTCAATTTGTCAATCTCAGGATAAGATGTAACAATCATATTAATATAATGAAATAATACTGATAGTATTTCACTGAAATATTCATGGTTTCAATCTTCCTTCCTCAATGTGATGCAGAATTGATCATAGTTGCCTGTTAATAGGAATAACAGTTCAAAGACAATATGCATACTGAAGATACAGACTGTTTTTCAGTATTATAAACTCTCTATCATTTAATTATTATCAGCTTCTTCAGCAATGCTGTGTGACAATACATTACTTGAAAGGTCATGTAGTATCTACTTGACATTATACATATTGCTGGCAACATATCTAGTCATTTGTGCACAGAGTGGGCTTGTGTAAACCTCAGGTTTAAAGATACCAAGTTGGCTCTATACATGATGAGCATACAGAAAAAAAAAACCATGTTATCTCAGTATGAGCCTGGCTAGTTCTAAAGAAGGATATACATGTTTTCAGGACACTGTACCTGCTCTCTGTTTTCAGAAATTAGTGAGGATACTGAAAATTCTTGCATTGTAGTGTGTCCTAAATATGATTGTAAGTTTGGATGGAAGCAGCAGCTGAGGACTATCATAGGACTGGTACTCAACTATATAGGGCATTGTGTCCACGTAATGCATCATTTGACATCACAAGCAATCAGCTTGTAATTAAGGATTGGCTTAGGTATGTTCAGCTAGACAAGTCAGTGGTAATGAATCATTTCAGCATTTTATCCTTTCATCATGTGGATTTTCATGCTTTCCTTATTAGAAAGAACAGTCAGAGCACTAGCTCAGTGATTTATCTGGAACTCACTGAATTTTTCTTTCATTGCTGATGAATTCAACACAATTTTTTTACTCTCTGTTATCTTCATGATAATGGAAAGCCTCTCTTTTTTTTTCTCAGTACATAACTTGCATGGACTGTATATGTCACTACAATCACAGAACTTTTAAGCTGCTTGTTTACATCTAATGTGTGGTGACAGCTGCAGGTCTGACAACACATTAGGGTGTGTCCCACTGGTTCAGGGTCTGGCAGAACTTTTCTGTCCAGATAGAGGAGAACTTGTTCTAGATACTTTCTGTCTGACATTGAGACCATGGATAATGTGTGATGGGATCAAGAAACTTGAGCTCACAGAGAGCCCAAGAATTACTATCTAAAATTATAGATTTACATAATTCCTAAATGCCCTGATTTTCACTGATGTTGTTCTGTAATAGGTAAGCCATTACCTCTGAAAACTCTGAGTGTTCATGCATAGATAAGGTTTAAGGCAGTCATACTTCCATGTTCCTGGCAAACATTTTGTTAGTATGTGGGTTATCATCTATGGGTTGGAAATGCTATTTTTTCCCTTCCCACCTTGACCTTCATCAACCACCTTTACCTATTTTGCACTTACAGCTTTGCCAAAATAATAAATGGGAAGTGCTACAACATCAGTTTGGTGGCATTTGAAAATTTTCCAAGTGTTTGAGCCACTTTTGCTAATACTCTTCAGTTGAATCTCTTATACCTCTAGGTATCTCTACTTTCCTCAGTGATAGACTCAACTATGTCACTTTGTTTTCTTTGTCTCTCTGCACTGCAGTGTTGCAGTGAGCTGACATACAGTACAATGTTAAGATTTTCAGAGCTGCCTTGATGGGAAGCTCTGATTGAAAGTGTAGACTTGTGCTTCAAGTAACTGTGTGGCACATGCCTGCAGCAGGCATACAGCCCAGAGGCAATTCAAATGCAAGTTAAATGTGAAGGCCAGAGATGCTCATAACTCTGTATTTCAATCCACAGAAGCTTTGAAAATGCAAAATTAAGTCTCTGAACAGATGATCATTGGAGATTTTTCTGAGTTTGTACTTCTAATGTTCAAGAGCAAGTAGCTGGTGTAACAAGTATAAATGCCACTCCCCAAGCTGCTTTTGGAATTAATCAGTGCTGTTTCAGTTCAGATAACATTTACTCATTCAAAATTTATATTGCACCTGCCATTTTTACTGGAAATTTTATTTTAGATTAGAGAATCTTATATTCACATGATTTATGACTTCTTTCATTTTTCCTTTCCTTTTTCGGAAGAACCTGTTTAAAAAAAAATTATGAATGTAGAGAAACTGTCATTAATCCTCTGGGAATGATGAAATTATCTGTTCAGCATGTAAGATAAATGTATTGTCCACCTTTTTATTTATTTATATGCTATTTAAGTCTTGCTTATTTCAATCATGTGATGGCAATCATCTATCTATAAGAAAGTGTTAGCACTATTTGACTATAAAGATGTTCTCAATCAACATAACTTCCTTAGTTTTTCTCTCTGTAGATTTCTATTCCTATTTGGTTTATGACTTTAAAGCAGAAATTCACTCTATGTGGTTTTTTTACCCACTTCATTCAGGTAATATATAATTCTATTTCACTTCGTCTGATCTTGGCTTCAGTGTATCTGTCTATGCAGGGAGAAGATGTCACAGCTTCTTCTGTCAATATCTCCTTTGTGCAGATGAAATAATTTGCTTGCTCTCCCTAGTGAGTCAGTGGCCCTGCAGTGCCAAGGCACTGGATTTGAGAGTCACTAATTGGATAATCATGTAAATAATTGATATTCTTTGTTCCATAGCTGAGCCTTGCTTCCAAAAAATGTTCTGAAAGCATAAAATTAGAGTGGGAATCTGTCAATTTTAAACCATCTTATTTTTTTTTAATAATAAAGTTGGGTTTACATGAAACCCTGAAACATTCTGATCAGTTTTCTGGACACTATGAATTGGTAAAGCTGCTGGCCAACAGAAGAAAGATTTTCAAGCAAAGTGCAGTAAAAATGAGAAGACAATGGCAACTGATACAAAGAATGACTAATGAGTTTCATATTTGTATTAGGAGTGTCACTTTCAAAACTTTCTTCTCAAATTCAGGTTCTGAAAGAAACAAGCCCTGTAAATCTTTTCTGTACAGATTTTTCTTCTCTTTTTTTTCCCCTCCTTTTTTTTGGCTCAGTGGAAGCCCTGCAAGTAGAGGATTTCCCTTTCTTTTCAAATGCTGTTAGTTTCAATGTACTCTTCTCCTTATGTCAAAGGGAAATACACCTACTTAGATGCTAACCAGACAAAATAAAAATGCCCTCTAGTTTTGCTGTGAACAATGAATTCTCTGCATGCTGTATGCTAAAGACCTATACTTGAGGAGCTCAAGAACATGTTTTTCATATACATAACAGTTGCTTTATACTTTAAACTAGAACTGTTTCAATGAAGTATAATGTTGGTTTTGGTTTTTGTTCAGTTTCTTTTTATTAAATGGAATTTGTGTATTGAAAATGCAATGCATGATTATGGGAAACTCAATTACAGTTAAAAAATAAGGTAATTTTCTGTTATCTATTTAGTACTTGCATATGAAATGTATCCCCACATTTTAGACCTCTAAAACACTAGGATAGAAACATATATAGTTGTATGTTTTGATATATGATTTTCTAAGCAGTTTAGTTGTATACAAGTTAAAGGGCTTTATCATTTGTTCAGTATTTACAAAGTGTTATCTCCTGGGAAGAAATTTTTTTGGCCTGGTTTGCATAACTAACTTTTTGTGGAAGAAAAAAAAAAGAGCAAAACAGAGGATAAAAACATATGGTTTCTAGGAACACAGTGTATGTTTAGAGAAAATTCTATAGGAAGGTGGATTGCATCAATAGATCCTTAATATCCCAGATAGATGATGTATAGTGAAAGAAGTGCATCTTCACTTGTTTGAGCACTGCTTAATTCACTGTATACTGACTAATCAATGTATGATTGTGGTATTCAACCTGTAGGAAGACATCTTTTCACACCCGAAAGGTTCCACCTGAATGCAAATTTCCCATAGCAAAAAGTATTGATTAACTTTAGTCTTTCAGACTGAAGGAATTGATTACATAACTTGAAAGTGTAATATAGCTTATGGTTAGTTTCGCCTGTTTTCCTATATCTTACTCTAAAATTTAGATGGCATAAGATGAAAATATATTCTTGCAAGAAATGTTCACAAAATCACAGAATGTGGAGGTCATCTGGTCCAACACCCTTCATCAAGCAGGGTCACCTAGACCTGTTGCCCAGGATCATGTCAAGCTGGCTTTTGAATATACCTGAGGATGGAGAGCACCTCTCTGGACAACCTGTGGCAGTGCTTGGTCACCCTCACAATAAAAAGTGCTTGCTGTTGATCAAAGGGAACTTCCCGTGTTTCACTTTGTGCCCATTGCTTCTTTTACTAACACCAGGGAAAAGCCTCATTTTGTCTTTGCACTTTCCCTTCAGGTATTTATAAGATTTCCCCCTGAGCCTCCTCCTGTCTAGGCCAAACAATCCAAGCTCTCAACCTTTTCATAAGAGATGCTCTGGTCCCTGCATTATCATCTTGGCCATTTGCTGGACCTTCTTCATTAGCTGCATAGCTCTTAAGTATTTATTCATTTTTATTTATCACTGTATCTATCGAAGCCTGTCCTTTTATTCAGGGTATGTTTCTTCCATGTTACAGAAGGTTCCAATGAACTCTTGTATCTATTTATATTTTTTCAAATACAGACAGGAGAAAAATGTAAATGGAAAATATTTTTTCTGGTGCTCCTATATTGATAGTTCTGTCATGTTTTTTCTGCTTCTCTGTAAACTTATATACTATAGCTTGGTCTGTGTACTG
>VWZD01001867.1:25000-44811 GCA_013396695.1 Sakesphorus luctuosus
GACATTTCCAGAATAGTTAATGTGGAGATTAGTAATTAGTAAGTAGAAATTAAAAAAAAAATAACAGCATGCATTAGGTGATGGAACAGACAAATCAAGGATTATGTTGTTCCTTAGGAACAGAGTATATACTGCTGTTGTCTTAGTATAAATTTCTTTACAAATATTAGTCAGACTTCGGAGCATTTTGCTTTACTGATTGTATTTGTCTGATGAATAATGAACTGTAGTTCACATTGTTTCTTGTGTTGCACATTGATAAGATTCAACAGGAATTAGACCAGAGAGCATCTGCATCCCTCCCATCTGTGCTCTGAGTGAATGACTTACTGAGTTAGGTGCATTTATGGAGAAAGACAGAGCCTGTCTGTCCTCAAGAACTATTTGAATTTCACAAGATGAAGTTATACCAGCATGTATATAAGGGAAACAATCTATGTTAACAGCACTGCCGAATATCCTTTTTCTCCAGCCTGTCAGATCTTGCCAGCTGAAATGAATTACCTTAACAGACTTTAAAGACCATGATGGTTACTGATTACCTGGTCTGCCCTCCTGAATAACATAGCCTAGAGAATCTCCCCGCAGTGATTCTGCATCAAGCTCTTAACTTCTATTTGTGGTATATGCTACAGCATAAAGAAAAATGTCTTCCAAACACTGTCCCCCACAGGTGGGGGATTTCCCATAAATTTAACAAGGAGCTGCAGAGTGTGGTAATAGTGCCTCACTAGGTGGCACTCTTACTTCTGAATCTATAGTAAATTAAATCCCAGGCATCTATTTTAAGGATTTTGTATTAAGTAAAACACTGGTTTGAGGGAAGATATTATTCACAGTCCTCAAACTCCTTAGTGCTTATGATTTCAAAGTATTATTTAGAAGAACTCGGTAATCTGGAAGTCCATTATCCTTTCATTCTTATGTCTTTTTTTTTTTTTTGCCACACCCTGTGGCATTTTTCAAACCTAATCATTTCCAAGGAGTTAAAATTGTAGAACTCAGCTAGATAAAATTAGCTACATTTGGGCTGAGTAGTAGGCTTAAAAGAAAGGAATCCTGATTACCAAAGGTTGCGTAACCTGTCTTTGAATGGAAGCACTTTGCATGTGGGAAGTCTGGCCTACTTGCTAAGACAAATTAGATATGACCTAGGTAATTGCTTTTCATTCTCTCCAAGAGTAGGGGACCTGTGAGCTATAGCAATTGGCTTCTCTGTTACTGAGTGGGTTAAAATCTCTGCTGGGCCAAAGTCTTGATCAAGGCCTTCTATTTGGACCAAGAGTCCACTGTCCATCTGAAGAAGACTGTAACACTTAAAGTTGAGGGATAATTCCTACATCTATTGAACCGTGCAAGGAAACTGAGGCAGGGTGATAGCATTGCAGAATGATAATGTCCTCCAGGAGCATGTACATTGAAATGGCATCTGTATACAAGAATCCTCCCCAGGATTAGTTTGTATGAAAGCAAACTGATTTGTTCTCACTTTGTAACATAGACTGTAAAATACTTTAGCAAGTCTAAGGTGTGAAAAATGCTGCAATTCCAACTTTGTAAGAAGCTGACTATATTAAATAGGTCATTCCAGTAGAATCATTAGCATTATTTGCAGAAGTGAGAACAAAAGGAGATAGGCTTTCTATCCTACCGTGTTACTAATGTTCTTAGTTTTTAAATTTTGCAGTGTACCAGTATGAGCAAATAGTGTAATTGGAGAAGATCAGATAAAAAAACCCAAAACAACAAAAACCAGATGAAGATAAGGACCCAATATCCACATCATATTTATCTGTATGCTGTTGTGTTGCTTCAGACTCCCTTTATACTGCACTGAAAGTTCCTGGACTGAATGCACTGTGTATGTCACTTTGGAGTACACAGCTTCTGTTTTTGTTTCATCTGAAAACAATAAAATTTGTATGCTCCAAGACAGCTCCGCAATATGAATGTAAGCAGGGATGATCAGAAACAAAAGACACTCATTTTCTGAACTAAAATGCTGATGGAAGAGCACCTTAAGTATCTTCATTTTTAGTGCTGTCGTTACATCCACAGGACAGTACTATGAGCTAATGGAAGAGTGGGTAGCCAACAGTTTTAGACTGGCCTGCTTTTTTTTTTTTCATTTTTTTTTTCCTGGAAAAATCTTTTTCAGCAGGAATAATCTGGTGGTCTTCTGGATTTTAAAGGATTTTTTTTCTATTTTTCACTAATTTACTCTTACCTTAAAAGAAATCTTTTGATGATGAAATCATGCCTTTTAGTTCCAAATGTTTAAAAATATTGTTTCTCATTAGACTTAAATGTTGCATTATTTTCCTTAAGTTGTCATAGGTAATGAGATTCCAGGTCACACTGTGTTTTCTGTTTTGACATACATGTCTTTATAAATATAAATAGTTCATATTCCCAATGACTGGCATCAGCTTAATGTATTTTTGCTGCCAGTTTTTTGCTTAATAAATGTCAGTAGGTGTAAACCATATTTTGTAGATGCTGTTGTGTATTACAGTGATTTATTTGTTCAGATATAACTGAACTCACCATGTAGCAGGACAGGAGCTTTGTTTTAACATTTCTGGTGCTGCAGGGATTCAAGGTGACAGGTACAACTTAATACCACATACCCTAAGTCTTCCTAGAAATCTCTAAGACTTGTACCTACTCAGTTATAGCTCCACAAATCACTGTTGACACATTGAATATATAATTTTTCTTTTGCCAAAAAACTGGATTTGATTCTGCTGAGCAGAATTGCAGTATCTTCTGGCAAAGCTGTTTAAGAGTAGCCAAACCACTAATACAGGAGAATCAAGATGTCTCTCTAGTGAGAGGAACTGATGAAATACGACACCTCTTTTACTGATACAACACTATAGAGAAGCTTCTGTCTTTCACATGTGCCTTTTTTTTTTTCCTTTCTCTAAAGGTAACTGACAGAACCCACTGATACACTAAAGAAGAACTTTTTTTTGTTTTTTGGGGGTCAAGTTTTGTGGTTGTTAGTATAGTGGCTTTAGTTTTCTCTTTTCCTTTATTGGACAGAGTGTAAGAGGGCTTACTTGGGTTCTGCATGCATTGCAAAGGTTGTGCACTTTTGATCTTTTTCACTGTAAAAACTGTAAAGTTCTGTTAATAAAATGATAATGAAAACTTGAGGGAGACAGAACTATTTTATGCAAATGTTCTGCCTGTTTTAGCCATTTTCACATTCAGTTTGTAGATTCTTGTTGATAATTTTGCCCCAAGGTTGGCACCTCGTAGTCTGCCCTCTTCTATTTTCTTTTCAACAAGCTCTTTTCAGAACAAAATTCTAATTAAAAGAATGAAAAAAAAAATCATGAAAATGGGAACCTAGTTAATAGAACAAGAACATTCATCTGGTAACATTTAAATAATTTCATTGGAATACTGAAACTAAATGAAACTGTCTTTCTTCTTTGCTCTATGCCTGCCTGAGATGAAACTCTCCCAGGCAGCCATTGTTTTATTCTATTGCAGAGTACCTTGCATAACTAGGCCATAGGGATTTTTCTAGTGAATGTAACCAGGATAGTAGTTCTTGAACCCAGAGAAACTCTAGGAATTGTAAATTAGGTTTCACACATATGAGACACCAAAATGAGAACCTGTTCAGAGCCCTGAACAAGATTTTATCTTGTGCATTTTGACTTCTTGGGCTCACCAGTGAGTTTTAAATGCAGCATGGGCTCAGAGTGGTTCCCTGCTTGGAATGGGTGAATTGGCTCACCCTGAGTTTCTTAATTGTTTTTTTTTCCTCAGTACATTAGGGAGTAACAATATTCATGTACCAAAGTGAAATTCCCCCAGAAAATTATTCTGACCTTCATATTATCTCCCTCATCCTCTTATAGTGCTTTGATCAGTGGCCAAATAAGTAATGTTGACAAGTTGATCTTTCAGTTATTATCAATGCACATCTGAGTTAACAACCCATTAAGCAATTCACACATCCCAGAGCCCTGAGTGCTAACTCATGCAGATGTTACAACTGTCCATGTTCTGACCTTGTTTTATCTGCAAGAGAGGCGTGCTTGTTCTAATAAAAGTTTGTAATATAGAAGAACATAATAATAGTGCCAGGAAGCAAAAGAAACAGATCTTACTTAATTAAAGAATTTGTTATTAGTAACTACTTCCTTTTTTAACTGGATCTCAAACTGTCCCTTGAGCCATCCAACTGTGAAAAAAAATTTACTTTTTTATGAGAAGTGCTTTAAGCCACATTTTGAACTCAGTTGGGAAAAAGGAGAGGAATTATCTATGAGTTGTAATGAAGTGTGGTAATTGAGATGTCATTTGTGCTAGGATTTATTAGGAATAAAGAACTAAGCAGAGATAATTATTATATTATGTTAATGTGTAAGACTGATTTGCTTGTAAATGTTTTGTGCAGGTTTGCTAAAAATATTAATCTCTTTGTATCAGACTAAAGGCCAGTCAGGCTCACTTGTCTTGTCTCCATCAGTGGTCAACAATGTCTATCTACTTCAAGGGGAGAAGAGGGAGAGCATATGTGATCCTTCCTTGGAGTTCTGTCCTATCGTTGAGCAGTTTCTGCCACTAGAAATGGTTGGTAGACATTTAAAGCCTCTGGTGGCCCCCTCATGAACTTGTCCAGCCCAGGTGCGACTCCTCTGACACCATCATTTACCGCATACTGTGCTATAGATTCTGCATACTATAATGTACCTGCCTTTGGCTGGGAGAGAGTTCATTTCCTTCAAAGCTTCATATGATGCTCTGTTTTGGATTTGTCACCAGAACGGTGTTGATCAGTGTCAAGGCCTTTTCTACTGCTCATACTGCCTCATCTTCAAGTAGGGTGAGGGTGGACAAGGGGCTGGGAGGGAATATAGCCAGGATAGATGATCCCTACTGACTGACTAAAGGGGTATCCCATACCATGTGATGGTGTGCTTAGCAATAAATGCTGCAAAGGGGAAGGAAGAGAAAACGGGCATGTTTGGAGTTATGGCATTTGTCTTCCCAAGTAACTGTTACACATGTTGGAACCCTGGAAATGGTCGAACACCTACCTGCCTGCCCATGGGAAATGGTGAATGAATTCTTCATTTTTCTTTCTTTGTGCACACACCTTTTATTTTATTTATTAATCAGTATTTATGTCAACCCACAAGTTTTCACACTTCTACCCTTTTGACTCTCTTCCCCATGCCACTTTGGGGAAGTGAGTGAGCAGCTATGTGGTGCTTAGCTGCCTACATAAGTTTAACCATGACATATATTATATAGCTATAAACTGAGTGAAGAAACATTGCATTTTGAATAGTTTTAGCCTACTGTCTAATGGAGACATTTGTTGCCCTGTAGTTCTTCAATGAGAAAAAAGTGGATAATGGTTGAAAATAATTTTCTTTCTTTATGGGAAACTTTTTATGCTTTGGATCATCTTTGCTCCCTTCAAACTTTTGCAGATCTACTAAATCCATTTGGCTATGAGGTATTTCCATACAGCATTACAGATATGGGTACCCTGTGAAGTTGGTAATGGCATAATGTTATATTTTGTTGTTGCTTCTTAACATTCCAGATTTCTCCAAGGAAACTCTCTCAACAGACAGAACAGTGTCTGAACTGTTAACTCAGTCCCTGCTGAGAACTGGGGAACAGAAGACTGGAATGATGTCTGCTTGGATGGTTGAGTCTAGGATGTTGTTGGAGTAACTATACAGACCATCTGTTTTACATGGTCCTATCCTGCCAAAGCTGTGTAATCTGCTCTAGCAATATTTACCAAACATAGGGATGATAATGAAACAAAAAGAAATCCATAACGATGCTCTGTCAATGAAAGAAAAAGAGAAAGGAACAAAATTGGTATGTCCTATTACTACAAGTTTTGATAAAGCTTATGGGTGACCCTAGTCAGGCTGAATCAATACCTAAACACTATAACTTCACTAATTAGCTTAATTTTCTATTTATTCTAATTCCAATTTTGCCAAAGAATCACTTCTATATGGCACCCAATAATTATAGTAAGGCATTTTAGCTCCATTTCTCATGATATCTATCTTGGAAATTGTCCTAGAATTTAATTTTTCAGGGGCTAGAAGCTTTATTCCATTTCTCTGTCTTAGATATGTTTTCTGCTAATTATTATTGCTCCTTAAACTGAATGTACTCTGGGAGACATTTCATTATTTTTTTCAATATACTGGGCTGGACCTATGGTGAAAATTTATCCATAGACAAAATAAAATGTTAAAAATATATGTTTATCCATTCCAGATTGTTTTTCTGGTTGAGTATTTCAACAATTTGGTTAGCTGTGAAGTTTCAGGTTTAAGCACTTTACTAGGAACATACTGAGGAAAAATAGTACCTTTCTTTGGTATGTATACACAACGGAAAATAGGCTCTATAAAAATTCCAAAATCCAAATCATTTTGACCAAATGCTGAGACCAAACATATAAAAAAATCACTGCTAAAATACTTGCAGAAAATTGAGTAATAGTAAATCATTAATTTAGAGCTCTTAAAGGAGTTATTAGCTACTGACCAACCTTATAATATGGACAATATTACATTTTTCCTATTCAATCTTTTCATGTTTGTGATTACTATGATTACTTAAAGAATCAACAGGATGCTTAAATCTAAATTTCAAACAGTACTAGAAGACTACTTAATGAATGCACTGGAGAAACAAAAAGATTGGTCTGAATATTTTACAAGCTTAAGTTGTGAAATTCTTTGATCAAAGACTCTCAACTATGTCATAGCTTTAAGTCAAACTTTCTGAAGTATTATGTGATTCTAAGGAATTTCCATTGTTTTCAAAGGATAATTTTTGCAGGCAGGCTTTGAAGTGAGGAAAACAAAATGAGGCGTATAAGTAGGTAATCTGTAGAAAACACAGAAGTTATAAAATCACATAAAGGCACTTTTGTTCACTGATAAGTATATGAATATAGGATTTTACACTGAAATCGAGTATTTGTATATTGCAATATACACACAAGTTTTCAGTTTCACAGCCATAATCAGGAAGTTAAGGATTGATAATAAAGTTCTTGAAAACAGAAATCAGTGTTGCCTTTTCCTTGTGTAGAAAAATGCTGGTAATGGCTGGTCCAGTGTCAATATGGCCTGATACAGCATCAAATAAGACTGACGTAAGATCTGTTATTTTGGTACATAATGAAACTTAAAAACCTGTTCAGAGATTTTCACGTTTGGTTTCAATATAATCAATAATTTTGGTTTCAGCTTACCAAAATACGCTGTATTCCACGTCTCAGTCTTAAATACATAAGATTGAAGTCACTGTACAAAGAACTCCTTTACTTTCCAGATGGTAATAGACAGTGCAGCTAGATAAGAACTACACTAGTAGAGGTACTCAAATTAGTAAAGGCTAACATAGATTTATTTTAAGATAAATGTAAGGAATTGTTGTGCAACTGTTGTGATTACTGTATTATAACTTTTCCTGTCACTTACAGGAAATCACCTGAATTTCAGTTTATTCCATTATGCTGTCTGATTAATTTTGCCGTATGGAAGTGATTTTAACTATATGTACACTGAAACATAGAATTTACTCTATTACTTGTTAATATGTCAATATAGTCTCCTTTCATTGGTTAGAAAGGAAAAGAGTGTACTTCTGTTAAGTTAAAAAGTCTGATCTACTTTTCAGAAAATAAATTGTTTTCTTGGAGTAAAAGAAAACCACCTCAGAACTAGATGTTCCTAATTTACTAAGAAATGTTATAAGAAGACAAGGTGTGATAGATGCATTTCAGGAATTGGATTCTAGCTTCTGAAAAGAGGCATTTTCAATATGTGTCCCATTTGACCAGACAGTGTTAATAGTAAACTAATACTTTGATACAAAATGGTTTTGAGTCCTACAGTAAGAGAATGTTCAGTGTGTTCCTAATTTCTGCTGAAATAAGCCCCTCACTGTGTCATGGCTTTAACATGGAGGAACAAAATGTTCACATTTTCTACTTCTGTGATATTTGGAGGTCTTTTTCCTAAATTCTATCCTTCCTCTGTTCCTAAGCTATCCCACCCAGATCTACCTTCTTTTTAGTCTGAGAACTGACAAATAGGAAATAATTGTCATTCGCGACCTAAGTAACAGACAGTCTAGATGAAGTGAGAGATGCACACGCCCCTGTCAAAAATGTCCCCTGGAAGCCCTGCCCCAACTGTCCATCACATGATCTCCAACAGAAGTCCTTCCCCTCTTCCAGTCACATGCTTTATTTACTCTGTCTGCCCTGTGGGACCTCTATTTTGTAAAATGTCATAACCCACTTGTTGACACAGTGCCCTGTGACTGGCTGGTAGGACCACCTGCTCCACCCTCTTTATCCAGAAGTACTTCACAACAGTCTCCTTCCCACTGCTTACACAGCTGTTATTTTGTAAGGTGTTGTAACCTGTATGTTTTCATACTGCTTTGTGTTTCGCTGATGGCTTTTTGTGATGGTATGATACCCCATGTATTTTCAGGTAACACTGTGATTGGCTGTCAGGACAAAGCTCCTTTTTTGTCTACACTGAAATGATGCTGCATCATTATCCATTCTCCTTTCACTAAGGACACTGGGCTGCAATGTTGTTTCAGCTGCTGTTGTATATCAGGGAACTGCCATTTCTGACAAGGTCGTGACCCTGTGATTTGCTGCCTATTTGGAACATAAAATGCCTACACAGAGAAAAATCTACATTTATAAATAAATATTTATTTATCTTTAGAAGTTTGGGTATAAAAGAGTGTAGATATATGCATAGATGTTATTTATTTATTAATGCACTTAATGTGTGTGTATATATAGCATCTATTTATACATACACATGAAAGTACATAACATTAAAATATATGTACTTGAACATGTAGCTATGTAATGTACAAAACTTCCTTTAAGAATAGCTAATGAAATTAATAGGTAAAATTTTAATGTGAATAGAAAGAAAGTAGATAAAAGGTATAAGGCAAGTTTGATGTCTCTCATTTTACAAGGCTGATGAACAAGCCTTGACATGTTATGGTGGGGAAAAGTTCATGAGTAGGATGGGGGCTGGCACCAGAATGGCGGAGGGCCACAAACATTTTGGCACAAGCTCAAAGGCTATGGACTCATCCAAGAAGGCCAGCAAGGAACCCCTGTGCAACCCCTGTCACATGCAAAGCATAGGCTGGTCCAAGGGGTCCTGCATTCAGCCTCGGACCAGCATGCTAGGATGACCGTGCACTAGAGTGGGCTTTAGAGTTTTGCAGCTTGCTGGAAGACAAAAGCAACACTGCTTGAGAAAATGGAAAATCTCAGCTTCAGAAGAACATATATATGGGGACAATCAGGAAAAACTGCAAAGTGATTCCAGAAATTCCGATGTGAACCAGAAAAAACCCAACCAGACAGTATGCCAGTGAATCAAAAACTGGTATTTTGAAGTAAGTTTCACACAGAGTTCGTGGGTGCTGGTAGTGGGGTGAGCTCCCTTTCCCAGCAGTTGTGGGGAGTTTACATCTGCTTGTAGGACCTTTACACAATACAGGTTAGTACTATATGTTTCCCTATCACTATGAAAATTAACTTCTAGACAGTTTCAAAAGCTCCAGGTAAGTGATTGAGGTGTGCCATGCCTATTCACCTTCCTGTCTGGGCCTAAGGCAATCAAAGGAAGGAGAACAGACACAGAAGAGAGAGCAGTGTTTGAGGAATAAAAATATAGGAGAAGCCTGACAGGCAACCAGTTGCCCTCATACCCTCTGTGCATGACTTCCTGGTTTGCTTTCTTATATGGGTGTACCAGCTGCTGTTTGGTAAACCTGTTTATGCCACTACATCTGTTAAAAGTTAACTATGTTCCTGGGAAGGTGGAAAGCTTTGAGAGTATAAATCCTCTATTAGAAGCTGCTAAAAGTCAAACAGAAAGGGCTTGAACAGAAGCCAAGTGGCAACCTGGCTTATCAACCTGGGTGCTTGCATCTTACACAGGGCAGCAAAAAAACACTTTAAAAGAGGCAAGGACTACAGTTGAATAAAACTTTGAGTTCTTGAAATTTTTTATATTTTCCATATATTTAGAACTACTGAAACTGTTTGCTTAAATAATGAGATTATTTTTAATTTTGTTTAAACACATTTTAATGATCACATAAAAATGTCACTGTTTATGTCTCTAAACATTACCAGGGAATATTTTTATCATTTTATAAGATTTATTTTGTCCTGGAATACTGATGATAAAACTTTAACATAATTATAGCTTCTCTATTCTGATGAAAATAGTTATTAGAATATATGGCTCTCCAGCACTGTGGGAAGATGATTGAAGGTAAAAAGATAACAGTATGGAAATTATAGGGGAAGATATGGTTGCTAATCCCTGGATGGAAAGTGGTCAGCGTATCTGATGTCCCCCCCCCCAAAATTTAAGAGGGACTAAATGGAGGGTGGAGCAGAGTGGAACACTGCAGCTAGATCTGTCAAAACCCTTGCAGAGGAGGGAACTTGGTGGTACTTCCTACCCAGTAAGCCCCACAACAGCTGAAAACCAAGAGCAATAAAGGAAGATGTCCTGTTCTTGAATCAGCAGCTGTGGTGAAATCATTCTCCTTGGACTGATACATGTCCCCATCCAAGGTTGTCTCAGGTACTATTCTGAGACATCCAGCCCCAAGTTACAACAACCATTCACAGGGTAGGATATATAACTAAAATCACTCAAGCTCCACCTAAAAATAAAGAAATAGTATAAAAGTGAATTAAAAACAGGGAGAAATGAGAAGGAAGACTCCGTTGTAACTTCTCAGATCAGTCAATGGGCTGAACCTGTCTTCTGTCCCATAGGGATGCCTACAGGGTAAGAACTGTGTTCTCTATGTGCTGAATTATCTTGGCCTAGCTTTTATTGAGAATTAGAGCTTGTTAGTATTTTGCTTTTCTGCTGGTTTAAAGGTAAACTGGCAGGAGAAATGAACCTGACTCAAAAAGAGATTGCAAGTCAGAGCTACAGTGTACTAAAAAGATTACAATAAATACAATGATATAGAAAAAAATGGTTTTAATCCACAACAATCAGATGTATAACCCTGCACCCTTGGGCACAAACAGAATGGTGTTCATTAGCCCCTGTGCTCAGCACCACGTGGTCCCCCTGAGTGCAAAGTAAAAAGAAAGGAAAACCTGTTGGTGAGGATGATGATCACAGTCTGGTCAAGAGTGGCAGTCATAGTCCTGTTGAGGTTCTGGTCCTACTCCAGATCTGACAAGTGGTACTCTAAGTCCAAAACCCAAAGTTATATATGATCATAGAGGGTGAAGAATATACAGTTTTGGTTACACCCACACAGTGATAAACTGGTCCCGGCCACTGTAACTGGGACAACTTTGAATTAATATTTCGCTTTAAATATATTTTTGCAGTCAGATGCTATCATCGTCAATTCTCAAACCTTAACATGTCACTATTTCATTAATAAAGAGTGTTATTCTGTAAACTGTTAATGTGAGTCCTTCAAGAGCACTGGCAGTTGCTGGAAGTGGGTAAAGGTGCTCACTTGGAGACCCAAGAGGAGGTTTCTGTTTGTCCTGTGACCCTGAACAAGTCAGTTGAACCACCTTGCAATCTAGTGAATTGTTCAGTGAAGGGTCCTCATAATGTGACACTAACTGACTGGTTGGGCACAAGGGTCTTGACTTTCCTGGGGTGCTGACAGACTAATCAACACTAACATTTTGAGTAAACCTCCCCTTTTCTCATGACAAGCACATACAGATTATTCTTCACTTTCATACTCTTGACTTCAGAAAAAATATATGTGAATAAACTTTCAAAGTATTCAACACTTTAAACTTCCTATGTGAAATTTCAGTTGCTTTTTAAATGCTTTTTCCCTCCTTAGTATTTTGTGTTCTAAAGTCATGAAGGACTAATTTCTCCCTCAGTGAACAAGGAAATCATGTTTGGCAGACAGGCAAACTGTGACCAAAGACATAATGGAAATAAGAAGCTTTACATTCATTCTGTCACACTGGTGTGCTGCCTAGGAATGATGTTTTCCTTTACTTGGGTACCTGATTCATAAGATTCTATTAAGATACAATAATTCTGAAAACTGAATTTTACTTTTGTCTAAAAAATATCTCTTTTATTAAGTTTTCTTGTAGGCTTTAAGGGTACAAGAGACTTTCAGAAGACTATGGAACATGTTTTAACTATATATTTATTTTTCCTTTGTGTGGACTATAGGTTCTGGAATTGGATGACATTTCAGGACTGCTATGGGAGACAACAATCCCAACAAATAGAAAGGCATGGAGAGGCTGCTCAATTGCTCTTCAGTAATTTCACTTAACTACTTTTCAAGGCTTACATTCTTACCACTAGACTTTTATGACCCTACTAATGTTTCTGATACAACTTTCCAAATTGTCTTGTCTGATGTTTAAATATTTGAACAGTTTCTTGTTTTCCTGTTATGAAATATTTTCTCTCCAGCTGAACAATACTAACAGAATGTAACACAAAAGATACAAACTTTGTGTGCCTTTTGAAGTTATGTTTCAATGTTCATACTATAGCATGAAATGCTCTGTGATAGAATTATGTGCAGAAAGTTTCTTCCTATTCATATGAATTAATTTAAAATGTCTGTCTGATTCTCGCAAACCAGTTTTCCCTTCAACATCCTGAGTTTCTCATTAAAGGGATCTGTGTGCTAAAATTCATATTTACTGTCTGCTGGTGATTGATAATCTGAGGAGAGAGGCAGATGCCACTCCTAACTAGAAATGCTGTATGTAGAACTTGAGTTAACATCTTTATGAGGTCAAGTGACATCTCTTTTGAAACCAATAAGCTTCTGATTAGCCAGTAAGGGAGACTTTGAAAAATATTTAGCAGTGAAAAGTTATTATTACAACCCACACAAGGAATACTTAGAATATTATTTAAAAATTGAAGAAATACTGGTTTTGTTACTCAACAGACTTCTTTCAGTCTGTTCTACGAATGGCAATTTTTTTCCAATTTGTCTTGCATGAAAAAGGATGATATAATGTGGTTAATGAAATTTGATAAATTGAGAAGACCCACCATAAAGCTCAGCAGAATCAAATAAATAAAGATAGAATATAAACACTGGATCAGATTAGCATTTGTAAACAAAACATCTGCAAAGACAGAAGTGAACTGTTATCTTCTTGTCCAATTCTGTGACAAGAAAATGGAAAGTTTACTATGATATAACACTGAAATACTGAGCAACATTACTAGAAGTTTGACAGACTTTTCAGGGGACAGCTTATGAATCATAAAAGACAAGTGTCATTTTATCGTGAGCAATATAAAAGTGCCTGCAATGTATGAGAAAATAGGCACCCATGAATTTTCTAGGCCTATGGAAAAATCATCAAAAACATTTACATTTATAGGAAGGGAGAATGAATGTGAACACGTGGGTGAAAATGCCCCTGGACCTACTTCTCTCCTGGCCATGAGGGAGGTGTGGGGACTGTGAGCCAATCACATGAAACACAATGGATATCACAGTATACAAGTGGTTGGCTCACAATTGGCATCTGAAATGAAATAGTGTCTCTGTGAGCATAGTGGGAAGGGACTTCTGGTGTTGGCACACTCCTGGGTAAGTGAGAAGGGGCAGCTGGTCCTTCTGGCCAATGACAGGATACTCTGTGATCATGTAGGGTGTGAGATTTTACAAAATGGGCACCCCCAAAGGCAGAAGGATGTGGAATAAATAGATGGTGTAACTGAAAAGGGACTTCCAGGGCAAGAGAGTGTGTGCCATGGGATTACCAGAAGGGTCAGGGATTCCCCAGGCAGCTGGCTGTGGAGGCACCTATCATTGTTTCTCTGGGAGCACCTTTGTCCTTATGCTGCCCTGCTAAAATGCCCATGTGCCATTCAGAGGGGTTCCTTTGGAAAATTATTGCCAGTATCTGGCTAACAGGCATAAGAAATAGAGACTGAGTTTTTCTTTTTGCTGTATGTGAGTTTTGTTCTCTCTCTTCAGCTACAGCAATTTGTTTGTCTGGCTGCTCTTAGACTTCAACCTTCAGATTTGACAGAAATTGGCAAACATACTCACACCCATTCCTGGGAGCTGGGCAGAGTGAAGACAGACTGAACAACTCTTTGTTTTGTTTGGCATTGAAGTTAACAGAGGTTTAGCTATAAAGAGGCTGAGATGATAATTTTCTGAATGTCACCTGATTGTATGAATATAAATCTATACTGGTGTGGAAAATAAGGCAGAAACTGTGAAAATGGACAAAAGCACATAGCTGAGTTGACTTAAATTTACAATTTCTGTTAATATTGGATAACCAGATGTTTTGTTGCAGTTAGCTAGGCTATATCCTTCTCTACCTCTAGGTCCAGTAGAAGTTGGCTCACAGGATGTGGAATGGATCTTAGAATCATTTAGTTTGGAAAAGACCTTTACGATTATCATATCCATTAACATAGCACTGCCAAATTCACCACTAAACCAAGTCCCTAAGTGCCATATCTACATGTCTTTTTAATACCTCCAGGGATGACGACTCAACCACTTCTCTGGGCAGCCTATTTCAATGCTTGACAACCATTCTCACATGTTCCAAGGGAAACTTCAAGTATTATTGCACTCAGACATAATGTTTCAGGACCCATCCTTACCACTCCAGTGAACATTTTCACAGCTTTTACTCCCATGTCAAATACCTGTTTCCTGTTGCTCTTCAGAAGGGTTCCAAACTGCAGTAACTATATATAAAGCTGGCTTCTTACATGGTAGATTTAGGGAATTTAAGCAGGTCAGTAGCATGTAGTAAGGAAAAAACTGAAGCAGCAAAGCTTTTTCATGCCTGGATTCTTCCTTCAATGAACTATAAAGAATGTAAGAAATACAAAAAGCTGAGGTCTTCCAATTGCCAGCCCCATACATGTTCCACTGATTAGAATAGATTTCTTTTATGTTCAGGGACACATTAAACCATATGTTGTGCTATATTTTAGCACAGCTTTTGTACTGACATTGTTTCATTTCATTTTGGAACTAAATATTGTGACAGTCAGCTATTTCTGTCAGTATTGTAGACTTGCAAGTGAAATGAACAGATATATATGTCACAGATAATTGAATGGATAACTGTCCTGGAGGACTGTAATAAGATTTTAGGAATATCGTAACACAAAATGTATTGAAGGGGACAGAGATGAAAGATGCAGCCTTTGCTTTTTGCTCTCCACATCCATGTAACTTGTTCCACTATATTTAGATCATGACATATGTACCTGCTCTCCACCAGGACTACCCTAGGTTTTTGTTTCTTACTTGCCAAGATTCACATTTTATCTCTCTAGTAGACTGGAGATAGCGGTAGAACAGTGAAGTTATGCTAGAGAACAGAAACATGAGAAACATGGTCTTCAGCTTGGTCAAGACTTTTGAAAAGAGCTGTTTGTTTTTAAGTGACATAACTGCAGTTATCTACTATGTTGCTATTGCTAAGAAGTATTCACATTTTAACGTAAAATCTGTGGTTGAAGTGGATTTTCAACATTCTCCCTTTCCTGGCAAACCATTCAGAGATAATAGAGTCTTTTCTGTTCTGTTTGTCTAATTCAAGAATGGAGACATGCATATTAGTATTTTGGAAATAATGGGTACAGATGAAGTCTTTTTAACCCCTTTTAGGTTCTCTAGCACCATTTGTGCAGTTGCAGTAGAAAAGACTTGGCTTGGTGCTTCTAAGTTCCCAAGTTCTCCAGAGAGATGAACATCAGAGTGAAGTTCTTGGCCACTAGCAGCAAGCTACAGGCAGCCAAATGCCTGCAGCTGCTCAGCTGCTGCTCCACCTGTCAGCGTCTTTATGGATGGACTAAAAGTTGTCAGTTCAGCATGAAAAGGAAAAGAAAAGGCAGAACTGCCAGCATACTAAACTGATTGCTTTTGAACACTGATGAGCTGCGCTGGAATCACTTGTTTTGTTTCTAATAAGATACAGAGGTTCCCTGTTTGCCTTTTCTTATTCCCTGTGGCTGAATAGCAAGGCTTCATTAAGACAGAAGATCCACTGATTCTTTGTAGGCGTGAGAACAGATTTCTGATTCATTTTGTATGTAGCTGCAGCAATTCAATGTGTCTTTAGTTTGCCTGGATACTTAACTGATACCAGGTTTGTCACTACAGTCTGAACAAACCCCAGGAAAAAGCAATAAAGGCCTTAGAACAGTAGAAGAGAGAATGTTCTCCTCATGCAGATGTTAGTTTCTTGACAGTAACAGTTCTGCAATCTTTTGTGAAACCATTGCCATCTGACATTTCTTATGTTCTTCACAGACTCTGTTGTGACATAAGGACATCTATGCTGAGGACAGCTGTGTAGTGAAGAGATATGCAACATAAGCCTGTTAGGATACTTGAAGAATTGTGTCTCTATAAAGCTCTCCAGATCAGATTATCCATTACGGAGACCTTTGCTGCCAGGGTTAGACTTATTTCATTTAGTTGTCCCTTTATTGCAGTTGCTAAACTTTGGTTTTCAACTTTTTTTAAATCTTTAATTTCCATGGGAAAAAACTTAAATAGAAATGCTACAGGACAACACACACACAGAAAAAAACCCAGTAGAACAGAAGAACTTTATGTTTTTTAGCCAGGGTTTACATCCAATTCATGAGTTGCCTAGCTGAAGTTGCCTAGTTGATAACTACTGAGCATAAAGCTGGGCAAGTTCAAAATTGAACCTACAGGTATGCAGTATGGGTAAATAAGGCCCTCAGAAACACTATACTGTGTGTGCTGTAGTTGACATTACCCAGCATGTGGAATACGTGTACATGGAGTACGTAGTATTATGTCTATTTCGATCTTGTGTAAAGGCTCTGGTGTACTGAGGCTTTAAGCGCACAGATGTACAACATGCTGTTGCATTCTGTCAAACAGATGTTAGTGATGTGGTAGTACATGTGGTAACAAGATCGTAGCAAGATTCTTTGCCACTTGATCAAAAAACAAGAGCTACAGAAAGGAACACTGAAGAGAAGGAATCTAGGAGTTAATTTTTCCTCTCTTAATTCGACAGGATGCATAACCAAAATGAGAAATACTGTGTCTCCTCTGAATAGCTGTGAAATTCTCCATGACTAAATTGTGGGAGAGAATAAACTAAAATTGTTATACAGGTTCTGGATTGGAACTCTTCAAGTGTTTAAATTCCATTTTTCCTACCAAGGAAGGGTAGCATCAAGAGAGCATCATATGTGCGTCAAATTGGCCCTTGCAACTCTTACTATACAGAAACAATTCTACAATAGGAATAGTAATGGTAGTCATCAAGGCCTTTTCCTGAAATAACTTATGTGTAAAGAGATAAAAAAGCAGGAAAAAGTGGTTGTCATCCACTATAACATGTATGCTAACAAACAGTATACTCCCTTTAAACAATGTTTTAGGGTTACTGTTGGCCTGATTAACTTGAAAAGCGAGTACACTTCTAAAAGATCGAGTCAGTGTAAAGAGAAATAATGAAAATAAATTATACAGTTCATAACTATTCAATGTGGAGGGAGTGTTGACAAAAAACAATCTCTCTGGATTAACACCCAGTAATGAAGCATGTGCTACTGAAGTGTCTGAAACAATTATGGGCATTGATATGCATGAAATTATTCAAAATGGTTCAACAGCCTATGAATAAATATAATGCAGTAGAGGATACTGGAAGCTGTGCAAGTGTTATGGACAGGTTAGTGTCACTGTTCAAAACTGTAAAAAACATTTGGAAAAGTTACTAGTAAACACATTCCTGTTTAGTGCTGTTACATATTGATTAACTTTTAAATCATGGACACTAGAGCAAAGACCAATTTTTTCTTTTTTTTTTTTAATGCATAGTATTTTCTTTATCTTGTGGAAATAAACAGAACACATGGAGACTAAAATAAAACAAAAGGCACATGTGTATATTAAAAATGTGATTTTTTTTCAGGCTGATCATTAACTACACACTGTCCCCACCAGAAGGAGTGACCTTCCCTCACTCTCCAAAGGCCATATTTCAGTGCTTGTAAGATATTTCTTTGAAACTGTAGTTCAGCAATTCCTGTAAAAACTGTACTGGGAAGAAAATTCCTGGTACATTTAAAGTAAACTGCTATTATTGCTCAATGTCTCTTTCTAAAGAAATTATATTGGCTGGATATTTGTCCTTTTGTATCAGGTGCTTTGTGTGAGTCAGAACAAAAGTCTCCTCTCTCTCCAAAATTGTGGTCATTTGAAGCACCAGTGTAAAATCAATTACCAGTGCTTCACAGCTTCTCTCTGGACCCCATTGGGACAGCGGTATGTTTGGCATTCTGACTTTTGTAGCTGGGTTCTATTACTCATTCTTGATTTTTACTTTGGGTTTTTTTTGGTTTTTTGGGGTTTTTTTGCATCTTTTTTTTTCAAGCACTTTACTTTTTCTGCCCCAAAATCTGAACTTCTTATCATTACCCCTGGAAACAGTCACCAGTTTGGGTTCAGCATTGTAGATTGTTGACCTCAGTTAATGTTGCCAGTGCTGACATTATGTCTATACACAGTTATTCACTGGCCTTGATGCTTTCTTGCTAGCCTCCATCCTTGTCAGTGGTCTTGACACATTGCTTCAAAATGTTTTCTGTGTAGATTGAAGTTCCCAATTCCTTCGAATGAAACATAGCATGTGTTCTCCCTACAGTTTGTATCTCTGAACTTCAAACAAAACCTGATTCCAGGAAAAGAAGGCATTACTTTACTGTGTTACTCAGTCCTAGAGGCTTCACTTCAAATTACCTGAGGAAAGAGATGCATTTTATAACTCCTAAGTTCTCTGAACAAACTTTTCTGGAGTTGGGCTATTCTCTGTTTGTGGTATCTGCAAGTTGCTTTTTCAAAGCAGATACTGATGTCAATATAAAATTGCACCCTTACATCTCTATCTGCAAAAGTAAGGTTGAAAAACAGATTTCAGGACATGAATGATAATCTACCTGTCCCTCAGACTAGTTGTCTCTCAGCTGATAGAAAAACAGCCCATTAGTACAGCTCGTAAAGTTGATTTCATAGCAGGGCTGCAAAATCACAGTGCAAGTTTAATGAACGTCATGAAAATAGTTAAATAATAGACTTTGAATCTTTTAATTGCTTATGAAATAGAAACTGGGTGACATGATAACTATTCTGTTGTGGCTGATACTGCAACAGCTGCATGTATGAAAATGATTTTAATAAATGGAGGGAGGGGAAATAGGGGTAAACTCCAGTCAATAGTGGCTCTAAACTTCATTAGTAAAGCTGCAGCTTTTGCCTTACTTCAAAAGACATGATACAGAACGTGAGTTATAAATTATGCTATAATCTCTCTATAAATACATAAGATACACTATAATGTGTAGAGCTACTGGAGAACTTCTCGTGGCACTAAAATTGATTAATTTTCCACTTCATTTTGTGGAGTGCAATTTTCTGCTGATATCCAGGAAAAGGAAAGGTATTTTGAAATCATGAAAGGAATCAATAGGAATTAGGTAGTTACCTACACTAACACTAGAATGTGCCACTAGATTACCTTGTTTATGTTTGTTTTTTAAAGCAATTGGGGAAAATAAAAAATTATCAGGGTGCTATTTTTCCTAAGTATCATTTTGTAATTCTTAAATCTATAATCATTATTGCATATGACTCCTTGTGAAGAAAAGATAATAAAAGAAGAGAAGGAAAGATGTGCTGGTGAAAACTTATCAGTGTGTCCAAAGCAGACT
>VWZD01001868.1:10225-21524 GCA_013396695.1 Sakesphorus luctuosus
AAGCCAGCTTTTTGATTAATTCTTTTTGCCTTCTCTTCTGTTCTGCTACCATTGCTCCATTTGAAGTCCTTACACTCACTTTATAAATATGAACAACTTTCCTCAGTTGTTCAAGACAGCTAATGCAAGTATTCTAGGACAAAAAAAAAAGAAAAAGAAAAAGAAAAAAGGCACAAACACAAACAAAGAAACAACCACAATAAAAGAAAACCAAAATCACTAAATTTTAGCTTAGATAGGTGGATTGAGTAAATTTGGTTGATTTTTATCTGGAACAGAGTTGGGTGAACTCATGCATCTGGCCCAGGAAAAAAAAGAAGTCAAAACAGTACTTTTCAAATGATGAGATGCAATGAGCAACTGGAGATAGAAATGAAAAGATAGTAAAGATCTGTCTGTAACCTCTATCTCAGCAGATAATAAAACTGTGTGTGCTTAGTGACAGAAGATCAATACTGGTTTCTACAGTTTAGCTTCATTTTAGTGTGGCCCAACTATATACTATCTAAGCTATAGACATGATTGTGATTTTATCTCTTTATGTAGAACACTAATTTGACAATAGTGATTGTTTGTTTGGTTTTTTTTAGTTATTCTTAATTTGATACCTCTACTTGACAAGAAGTCCTGCAGACCAAAGATGAAGCACATTTATGTTCCAAAAACTATACAGTGCTCATATGATCTCCAGTGCAAGAGAGTTAATTATCTGGGTCTGTGTGAGCATAATAATGACACTCGAATAAGGACAGAAATCCATAGTGAGGAAAAAATGGTCAGGCTTCTTATCATTCTTTGTGATGTGTTGGTAAGAAAAGATGCAGGTCTGGTAAGCTGGTAATCCCCTCCTCTAATGCAATAAGGGAACACAGATGCATCAAGTCTTAAAGGGATCACTAAGATCCCTGGATTTTATTCCTTTAGAAATTTTACTGTTAAATTATTTCCTATTTGACAAACTAAACTGGGGACTTGTACATATGTGTTTCTACAGATATTCTGAACCAGAATCAATTCAGAGTACACATTTAGCCTTTCAAGGAAAGGAAACTCTAATCAGTTATTTTCTTAATGGTTTCTTTCTGATACTTCATGATGATCATATATTTCACTTAAAAAATAAAATAAAATGAAGCAGCAGGCTATGTGATCAAGAATTAATGGAAAATTGGACATAATTTTATCCCCTTAGAACTGGACGGAGTGATTTTTTAAAAATGAAGTGTGAACATGATGAAAATTACATGCTGGAACTTGACTAAAATTGATGAAGCATGCTTACTTTTCCAGACTAAAATGGAAAAATTAAAAAAAAAAAAAAAAGAAGAAGAAAAAGCTAATTAAGGCCAAAATGAAAGTGACAAGCTATGAACATCCTCTTTGAAAGGGTCTTCTCCCACAAAGCTCATCACCCTCATAGCAAACAGCTAGAGAGACCATGGCCTTGTTGGAAAAACTACTAGGTCTCTCAGTTATAATGTAAGCAATATATTCTCACACTGATGGAAATTATTATTATTTTGGTATGTCACTTAGTTTTACTAGACTGAGAACATCAGCAATCCTAGCAATAGGATGACTGAAATCCTGAAACTATTTTTTCCAGGTTTTCTACCAATTAAATTAATCTTACAAACTCCTCAAAAATAAAATCAATACCTCAAAATTGCTGAGTTTCCCTGCCAAAGAAAGGTCATGATTACTTTGATAGTGATGCTGTGAAGATATAGTGGGAACAAAAATATAGCTCATCACGTCTCACGTCTTAAAAAATGAGAAGTAAACATCTGAAGGATCAAAACAGACTTGGAGACAGATCTCTGCCTCAGTATAGGAGGTCAGTGATATGCTTACACACAACCTAATCTGTCAATATAGAATTTAATCAGTTTATAGAACATTGAGCAAATTCATTCAGAGTTTGGATGAAAAATTGATAAGACATATTTTCAAATATGTGAGCAAAAATTATTTTATGTGCTAGAAGGAATGATAAATTTCTGAATATTTCTATATTTTCAAAAAATCCCACCATTATAAGTAAGCATATTATACAGTTGTGAAGAAGTTATATGCATATCCCACTGAGGAACAAAAATAGCTTCTTAGGCTGTGATTTTGAAAATAATTCTAAAGGTGGCAGTTTCCATCTCAGTTTCAGTAAAAGCACGTGGGTGTACTTGGGGGTTCAAGGAACACTTCATATGTCCCAAATACACCTGTGAGCTCTGAACCCCCAGCTGACAGTATTTCGCATAGACTAGGGTTTGAAGGGTTCTGGCAGTGCAAAGAGGCATATCAAGAGAATAATACATGGCAGGCCAAGAAATTTCTTGGGAAAAGCACATGGATGAAAGCAGACCATTTAAGGAAGGAAGTAAGTCCCAGTGTGCCCTTCCCTCACCCAATGCTCTTAACACCTCCAAGAATATTGCCACCATTCATATTACGCTTCTCCACCCTGAAGTTTTTCATAGATGTATTCTGGGTATGTATATTTACATCACCTATCTGGTTTGTACAGAAGTCAGCTGGAGTTCAGCTGAAATAGTGTGAACCTGATGCTATGTTGTAGCTGCTTATTTACAGAAAAGAAAAAAATTAAAACAAGTCCAAAACAAAACAAAGCCACACAGTCTGTGAGTTTCTTTCTATGACCACTGGTCTGAATAACTATGACAGAGGAAGTAAGATGTCATTTTGTCACCTGAAAGATTGCTCACTAGCTTCTCATCACATTTATCCCTCCTCCACAAAACAAATGTGTCTCAGCATTTAGATAGCAGGATGAGTTAGAAAAGCAAACAGTTGGAGGATGGGAGAGGAAGACAAGGAGAAGGGAAAGAATAAAAACCATATTTTGATTTGAACATGGAAAATTAGTACAGGAAAACAATTACAGAATCCAACAGCCTTATTAAAAGCATTTCTGTTAAAATGATTGCACTTTGAGTCAGATTTCTAAGACATTTCTTAAGTAAATTATAATATGTCATATATTTTTAAATAGAAGGAAGATGACAAACAATTTTCAAGTGTCAAAGTCTTTATTTAGTTATCAACACATGAACTAAATTTCTTTTTTTTTTCAGTCCACAGTATGTGACAGTAACTTAACAGAACATAGTAGTTCTCTTTCATCTTATTCAATGCTAGCCTTACAGAATGTAGTACAAAAACTAGACAATACAAACAACCAATAAAAGAAATTAATGCATAGTGGTGATGATTATAACTCTCACTGCCTGCTAACACAAGAAAAATAACAGTAATGATATGTATGTAACAATATAATGAATCATTTCCAAATTTCAGTTTTATCTGCTAGAGGCAAAAAGTCTTTAAAGACGAGTTTGTGTTGTGTGAAGAAACTGTGAATCTGAGTTCTCTGTTCCAGCAAGATAACTGGAACTATAGTCAGAAAGATATACAGAATAAAGTCCAGTAACAGAAAGCCTTTGGATTTTAAAAATGCTGTTTTAAATGCTATGATCAACTTACATAATTTCTCTATTAGCTTGCAATAACTGTACAAAGTTATTGTATATCTTGTATAGATGAAATGGGCAGTAGGGATGTTCATAAGAAATATTTCAACCTGAATGTATGCAAATGAAACATAGTATTTGATTCACTATTTCAATGAAAGTCTGAAAAGACAGGTTACCATATCTTGAAATCGCTATGTGAAACGTTTATTTTCTATGGCCAAAAATATAAATTATGGAAAGGAACAAAATCTAATGACTTATTAAGCATAGAAATATTTGTGTATGACTTGCCAGAGTACAATTAGAACTTGAAAAAAAAGGCACAAAAGCACATATGCTGTATGAATTTTAATTTTCTCTTTTATGCCACAGTGGATCTGTGTTGTGGTCTTATCTGAGGACCTTATTATAGCTTTTTCCTTACTCAACAACTGCCATGAAAGAGAGCTGCAAAAGCATTCAGCAGTATTTGAAAGGCAAGGGGAGAAGGTAAGAAGGTCTTCAGAATTGGGGAAATTCTGTAAGTAGGAGAGATAGAATTAGCAGCTGCGAAGAAACAAGTTTAACTCCCCCCTTTTTATGAAGGCATGGAGCCCTGTATTTTGCCATTTCTATGGAAGCCATGGAGAAAGATGCCATGCAAGCAGCAAGTATTTCCAGAAAAAAATAATATTGCCAACTTTATATGATATTTACAATTCAGTAATTAACTTAAATCTTCCATGGCTTGGTCTACTTTGACACATGTGACATGATGCTGCTTGCTGTAAAAAAAGAAGCAGAGAGAGAATAATACAACTACTCTACTTCAAATACCTGCTCTTCTATATATGTATTTTTTAATTCTAGTGAGTAAGTGGTAATGACAAGTTACAGCATTTGAAATCTACTACCTCAGAAAAGTGAAAGCTCACAAATAAGTTTAAATTTTAACATATGTATACAAGACAATTAAAGAAAATTTGGATTAATTTGTTATGTTTAACTTTATAATTAAAAAATCAGTCTTATCAACCAAACTTCCTCCAATCCTGGCACTGTGAAATAGGCATGAAACTGAATATCAAACTATGTCAGATGTATATCTACAACTCTTCTGTGACAACAATTAAGGCAACTAAACATCTACAAGATAACTAAACATCTGCCAGATTAAATGGACATAGTGCAGTGGGTAAGCAAATAAAAAAAAAATCTGAGGAAAAAATGGGTTTTGTACAAGGAGAAAAGATGTATCTGGTTATTTTTGTCTTTCTCTCCCTCCCCTAGTTAGTTTAATGAAACAGTTGACTACTGCCCACTTGTTGCCATGTCCTTGGCTGACCCAACACAAAAGATGAAGTGAAACACACAAATTAGTCAAAAGGTACTTTCACACGAGCAGAGCTTGTGTGAGCAGAGCACAGCTTAGTAGGAGGATTGCATTTTTACAAACCAACCAACCAAACTTCTAACAAAAGTGATTTGCATCAATCACAAAAACAAAAGGTCATCATTCAGGTCTACAATATTCTGGAGGGGGCAATAGTAAGGATGAGCTTTTAACAGGATTTTTGCTGATTGGTTTTCTTGAGTTAAATACATAGTAACCATTTCATAATTTTTTTCTTAGGATTATCTTTTTGTTATTATATTGTCTATTCCTTTGCTGAAATGGAATTATGGCAGATTTTTAAGTAGAATCATACTCTTCATCACATGTTCATAAACCTTGTGTCTTAGTTTTGAGGGGAAAACCCAAAATGTTTACCCACAAATGGAGGAGGGGGATTCCTCCACAATAATCACGTCAGTCTTTATCAAATTTAAGAAAAGGAACTTTAATCAGAAAATGGATATAAGAAGGATAACTGTTCTTAACTGATATATTATTTATTTATTTATTTACTTACTTATTTATTTACTATTTATTTATTTGTTTGTTTGTTTATTTGTTTATTCATGCATGCGTTTATTTATTTATGTATGTATGTATGTATGTATGTATATGTAGGTATAGATATAACTGTAAACAGATCAGAGCAAACTGCTTCCCCAACACCGCAAGAAAAAAAAAAAAAACAAAAGAGAACAACCCCCAACAAACCAGCAGGTTTCCTCCTTCAGAGAAGTTATGCTTATGGGTAATATATGTATCACACCCCGGCTGGCTGCAAGGTGAGCTCCCAGTCCCTTTCCAGTGAGACAGAGACGAGCGGTGAGCACTCAGATGAATTCTGTCTCTCCCTCTGTGTCCCTTGTCCCGAACAAAGAATGAAAACTGGAAGCGGAGAGCTGCAGCGTGTCCCGGGAAGCAGCTGTGCCTTCTCTCTCCTGGGTCACTGCTGCGGCCAGGGCAGGCAGGCCACGACACTGCAGGTGGCAGTGAGACTGGAGCAGTGACCAGGGCCCCAGTCTGAACCAGGAGAACAGCCGTAGCAAGGAAAAAGGAACCAGCTCACCACGAAACAGCAGCAGCAGCAGCCGGGAGCAGGAGAAAACGGCTTCTCCTCTACTTCAGCACACACACACCCACACACACACCCACCCACACCCACACACACACACCCACCCACACACCCCTCCTGCATTCAACTGAGCTAAAAAATGGAATATCCCCAAAAACAAAAGAGACAGTCTGCTCGACACCCAAACAATCAAGAAGAAGCCAGGTAGCAGTTAACTACTTCTTTTATTAATTAATGGCATAGGCAGTTAGTGGCAGGGAGAGAATTTACATTATAATTCGAAACTCCAACACCTTGTCAGGTATCCAGGTGTCAGAGGCCATTGCAGGTTGATCAGCCCATTAAAGTAGCCAACAGTTCCTTCAGAGGATTGCAGTTAATGAAGTACAAAAGAACCAACATTTCCCAAGCATGTTATTTATTCATGTGTACTGCATGTCACAGGATATGTTTGCTCTAAAGGGACTAAATATTAGCTGAGTTACTTACAAAGCTCCTTTCAAACCTAGACCTGGTACATATGAATTCATTCTAAGGAATATCAGTAGACTTGAAAGCATCTGGGCTCAACATCATCAATCCCTGGAATTTTGTTTGCTAAATACTTATAACAGCTTAAGAATATTCCAAATTTTGTACAAAGAAGTCATCTCTGTCTCTCAATTATTAGTTAATAAGCTATTATAATTACTGCTACATATGTCCATCAATTTTGTATTTTTTAAGATCATTTTGGTTAGATGATAAGCCAGAGACCACTTTGTACCTGTTTTGTATTCTAGCTCAAATTTTTTGAAGTAATATCCCATGTACAAGTGAATTTTCTTCCTTCCCCGAGTATAAAAAATTATACTCACAGCGACATCTGTGCAGCAGTGAAAGAATGCCTCCTAATACCTATGCATTAGGAACAAACTACATTTCTATAGAGACATGAATTAATTAGTTTTAAGAGTTTCACTCTATTATTATGCTTAGTTTGTTCTCTTTGTCAGGGAGAACATTATTTTGAATCTCACGTGTGTTTTTACATGCTTTTTTATTTGAGGGTATCTAGCAATACATAAAGCATGAAGTAATGATTCACACAGCTCTGATGTCTATAAGAATCATGATGAAACATACTATTAACTCCTCAGTTTGAAGCTCATATTGCACACAGAACACCTGTGTGCGCTGTAGATATATTTTTTTCTTTGTGGAGGAGACAGGGTATACAATACTCTTTCCAATCTATGCTAACAGTTTTAGGATTTTAAGGCCTTAATTTACCATCATTAATATTTGATTTCAGAGGCATGTTAGAAACAAAAAAGAAAAAAAAAACGAAATATCTATTCAGGAGGTAGACTTTCTTTGTAAATTGAACTTTCATTTCATTGTAAATATATACACAAACAAAGTCTAAATTATATATCCTGCTGTTGTGTGTAATACACAGAACTGCAGAAAGACTATTTATACAATAAAACCTTGAAGAGATAAAAAGGCAAAATCAATCAATCTGGTGATACGGATGAATTCCTCTTGTAGTGAATTATCAAAATCACAAGGACTTACATATATATATAAATACACATAAATTTATCAAAAACTCTATTGCCCTACCAATGTACCCTTCTGTAGCTGAGTCCATTTCTGCTGTTTCTCAAAAAACCCTTTTTTTTCCTTTGTGGGGGGGGGGAGTGGGGGGTGGTCCCATTTGTCTACACAGACTTTTTCCAGCAGCCATTAGACTTGATCGTAAGAGCAAAATAGATGGCAAAATTCAGCTTCTGAACCCACTAGGCAGCCAGGATCCCATGATCATTCAGCTTGCTTTAAGAAGAGTAGGACCAGAGAAGCCTCCTCCTGTTTTGATATAGTCAGATAGGACGTTCCAGAAGTCTGAAGACATTACTAAGACTCATATCTCAGATACCTCTGATCAACCCAACAGTCTGTTGCCAGCAGAATTTGAGCTCCATAAGGAGTTCTATGATTTAAGCATTTGTTTCACTCTGAATCAAAATGAAGCATCACACATATCTGGTAATTTTAATAGCATAAAGAAACCATAATCACACAAAATGATACAGAAAGAAGAAACAGGAAATTGTTCTATCACCATGGCAGCAGACAAACATCAGTTAAATCAACAACATTTGTGGCATATGTCTCACCTATTCTTAAAAGTCTCCATTAACAGGACACCACAAGGTCTATGAGCAATCTATTTCAGTTCATTATTGTTTAAATAATAATAAAATAATTTATATTTCTACACTGAACAATAAATATAATTTGGAAGAAGGAAACAAATGCTATGCCTTGAGAAATCTTGAAATGTTTTGACATTTTTTTCTCCTAAAGAAACAATGAAAAGTTCAATTTTGATGAAATATTGCTTTTTAGATAAAAAATAAATCTGGAATTTTAAAAAATAATTTTGAGTTCTACTGTGTATTGAGAACTCTTCCTAAGAATTGAACTATTTTACTTTCCCATGGATTAAAAATACAGATTCATTCTTTGTCATACAAGAATTTGTATTGAACCCTTAGGAGACAAAAGAATAATTTTTAATAATATAAACCCACTATAAATTTCATCTGATCTATTTTAGAATGTATCATTGTTTTTTTCTCCTGAGAGCATAATTTCTTTCCCATGATTGCAGCTCAGAAACTAGTTCTGATACCTGCATTATAAGTATTTAAATTTTGCAGAGGCAAACCCTACTCAAGTCACCAGTGTTATATTTTGGACATTATTTTGTGGAGTACCAACTCTACTATTTTTCAGGAACAACATCAGTGTCTCAGATGAACTCACTGACTGAACTAGTATTGCTGCATATCACACCTGGGTATTTTGCCACCAACCTCAATGTGCCTCTTGCTGTGTAAAGTCCTTTCGAGCAGTAACTCCCCTGCCAGCTTGAGCAGGATTACAGAATAAAGAGTTCTCAGTGTCACAGCAGGTGATGCAACTCACAGAGACTTCAGTCCTTAGTCTCTAGTTCTTACTGAATTTTAAAGGTGTTCTTATTTCAAGCCTTTCTATATAGAGTTATGAAAACTTTCCTGTATATATCAAGGAGGCAAAAAAAATGTGTGGTGTTCAGGAAATCACTTATTACATGTCTGCTTCCTCTATGATTTGAAGCCATTAGGTGCTGATTAGGTCTCCAATTAAACAAACAAAAAAGTTACAATACTTTCAAGTGCACTGTGTTCTTAAATGTACATGATTTTTCACACACAACCTTTCTGAAAACTCAGGACTGCCACAGTTCTCCTTTCATGTTAATTAAAGAGGATTTCATAGGACTTCGGTTGTATTTTACATACAGGCTCTGCACTTCATAATGACTTTTCCTCCCTGTTTATTTTCCCTTAAGTTGTCTCAAGAGGGCTTTCTTGGCGTTTCCCAGCTGTGTCAGGTAAACTTTGCTTAAAGATTCTGCTTCTCCAGTTTGAACTGGCAGAATGGGATTGATTATTCTAAATTATTCAGTGTTTCTTCTACCGCTGAGTGATACTTGTAGATCTCTTGGCAAAGTACCCTGGAAGAGTGCTATTATAGTCTTTTCCAAACTCCTGATTATAGGCATTGTGTATCTACCAGCTTCAAACCTGGTGGCCTGATCCTGTATTTTTCATGAATCCAGGACTCCAGAGTCACAGTATTTTATTCCCTAGAACTAGACACTTGGACAAAATGGCTCTAGCACACTACAGATCATCAGGACCCTGCTGATTTCACTAAAACTTTTGAGTGCTTTTAAGCACCTTCTCCTCTCTTGACTGCTGAAATACATTGGTTTTTTTCAGTCCTATTAACACTGTGTTTCCTGTTTTGCGAAACAAAGCAGAATTTAGAGACTTGTTTAAGAATTTGCATAGAAGAATTTTAGTTTGAAATATTCTAAACTGCTCAGAGAATAAAAATAAAAACCACCAGAACTTGGCATCATATAATGCCTTTTCGTTTGCAAATAAAAACAAGTGGGGTTTGGGAGGAGGATGGAATTTTGCATTTTGAAAGATAAAGCAGAGCATTAAAACTTGGGAAACTTTATAATAAAGGGCAATAAAAAAACTAAGTTGCACTAAACCAAATCAGAGTAAACACTTCTATTTATTTTGATTGTATTCACTCTAGAACAAATATGATTCTCTGCAATTTGCAGTTTCCTTGGTTTGAAATATGATGTGATCTTTCAGCAACTACAGTTAGAAGGAAAAATCAACAGGAAAATCAACAGATAAATCATTGAAAGATAAATGGCAAACAGTATGTAAATGCATTTCTGAAATGGCTTTTCAACTTAGCAGATATATCAATTATAGCACAATCATTACAGTCTAGCAATACTACAAGAAATATGACACATAGCTGAGCCAAATCTTAAAAGAAGCTTTTTGAAGTATTATTAAAACATTTAATTTATATACCTCTTTTGGTAAAGAATGTATAAGAAGAATGGAAGTCATTTAATATTTTGTATTATTTTTTCCCACCAACACACAGTTCTCTCCACAATTTTACTTATCTCATTCACACAATTTATTAACTAATGCAGCAAGAAAAATCATAGAAATTAATGATAAAGAAAATATAAGGGACTCACACAGGTCTTTCTTATGTACCTGCGTGTTTGCCACAATACAGATCCTGTTAGTTTACCCATTCTGATTTACATGATTCCCAGTTTTACCAGTTCAATAGAACTGATTATCCATTTTCTTTCTCTTTCTGCATACTTTCTAAACATTTTTCTGATTTCAATGTGTCATATGAAATGCTTTCAGATATTTTCAAATGAAGATATATAAAGAGTGAAAACCATAGTCCAGATACAAAGGCAGAATAGTCATATTTACACAGATGCACAACACAGAGGTTTTCCAGACAGCTGGTTGTACTCAATTGCAATACAAGTCTATTAAACCCCGATACCTCCTGATTTAATGAGAATACAGTATAAATACACATTTTTTGTCTAGCTTTGCATCAGTGTGTCTGTACTTCTTTCTTGGACCTGTCAAATTCTGCATAGGATGAAGATCTCTTTTAATGCTCTTTAATTTATCTGAAGTTATCTTAAAGTAAACCTTTTTCTTTAACCCCAAAATAATCTAGCCAAAGATTCATGCAATGGACAATACATTTTCTTACAATTGCTCTGGACAAGGATTTTTGTAACTAAGGGCATACCTTAACTAAATAAGAGCAAAAATATACATGCACAAAAATATCTTAAAGATATATGTTGAGAAAATGGGGTCAGACTTTTCTTAGTGGTGCCTGGCAACACAAGGATAAGGGTAATGGAAACAAACTGAGACACTGAAGGTTCCATCTGAATATGAGGAA
>VWZD01001869.1:948-11846 GCA_013396695.1 Sakesphorus luctuosus
TAATCCTGTGTAGTTCTTTTGGGGCTACATTAGAGTAAGTGAGAGAAGAATCAGGACAATTTTAAGTTTTAGCGTGTATTCTTCTTCATCTTTTTTTCATTTCAAACATCCCCAAAACTCAAAACATCTGTTAAGGATGAACAGTGAAAGTTTGTAAAATAGGAGATCTTTCTGTAGATAACTTCTCATCAAGAAGGTGGGAGTTGTTTATTCCTTCCACCCTGTCAGTAGGAATTGGTTCCAAGAAACAGAAGATTAGCTGAGTTTTAATGACAAAAAAACACAAACCAAAAATAATGAAAACAGGAGTAGAAAACAAGAGTATTTACCCAGATCATGTTGATATTAGTTTTCTTGTATCTTCAGTTTTGTTACAAACAAGCCTTTTAGAATCCCATATCAAAGAGAGTGAATCCAACCTGTTGTACTGTTAACGACTTTGCAATATTTGCTACCTTATCATTAGCTTCTCAAAAGATGTTTAACAATTACCTCATTTCTTCAAAGTTGAAACAAGATGTCAGAGACAATTTTCCCTTCCACTTTTTCAAGGATGAACCATAAGGCAGCAGTTGAAGACTGCACTAGGCCTTTGTAGTCAGCAAAGGTTATTTATAAATATGGTGTGTGTTAGAATTTCCAATTATTGTTCAGTTAATCAAGCCATTGCTTTTGTATTTAAGTGAGGTACAGGTAGTGTAGTGCAGTGAGTACTCAAGTAGTGAGTACTCAAGTAGTGAGTACTCAAGTAGTGTTTCTGACCAACACATAATTCAAATAACTGGAACACAGTAATTCTCTCTCCAAAACAATGCATCTGGAAATGCAGCATCTCAGAGCAGCTGCTGGGCTGCCTCACTAAACAGTCATTTGACAGAAAAAAGCCAGATGGATCCTAACAGTTGCCCCAGTGACAGTTCTGCATAGCCACAGGACTTGATCTCAAAAGCCTTCAAGAAATATTAGCTTAATTTAAGAAGCAGAATTCACCTTAGATCTGCAATGAGTGCCTCATTCTTTTATAGTCTCAGACATGCTATTGAGTTGTTCTAAGGGAAAACTAATGATGCTAATCAGTTTCCGAGTGGAAATTAGGAAATGCTTGTGGACTCTGACACCTGAGCTGGTAAACACAACTGACTCCATCAATTTAAATACCACTGTCCGACTAGGAAATAGAGACATATTGTACAACAAGATTATGTATGACCCCATGATCTCTTTCAAAAAAAAAAAAAAAGGCAAAAATGCTGATGAGCATAGCTTAGATTTTAAACATTGAAGAATCACTAGTAGCAGTTTGTAAATCACAAGGAAGCAAAGAATTGTCCATATGAGTTAGTGGGCAAGTATATGAAATAGTAAATAATTTTAAACACTGAGAATGCATATAAATTGTTTAGATGTTCGTTAGTCTACTCAGTACTTGTTGACTGTTGTTTACACCATTCTTCCTGACTAAAAATAGTTCTTTCCTAATCATCATCCAGTTCAGAAAGGACTTAGAGGCCATATGTCCTACACAAGTACATATAGTCAAGGATAACCCTGGAACAGCCTGTCTAGATAGAAAAGCAGTTTTCCTGCACTCCTTACTGAGTCAGGCTTTCCACAGCACACACCTAGCACCCAGAATTCTGGGAGCATTTGCACAGCCTTCAGACCAGCCCCCACTCATACAAGTCATAATGTAAATTTCTAGTTATTGACAGAATTACCTTTCATGTCTTTGCCTGTGTAAGTCATTTTAGGGGTGACTAATTTGGAGGGTTAACTGCTAAAGCTTCTTTGAGATAGGCAGCCTGAACAACATGGAGGAAAAAGGCTTAGTGCCTGCCTCATGCAGCCCACATCCATGCCTTCTTGTGGTGGTGTGAGACCATAGGCAGCCACTAGCAGGAAAGGGACCAGCATGGAACCCTAGTGTCTCACAGGGAAAGTCTGGTATCATCCTTTTCAAGTGCATATCAGCCCATCTGAGCTGAGCCCCAGGAAATCACAGACAGCAAAACACTGAGGCAGCCTTGAAGAACACAGCATTTCGCTGCATATGCTCATTTAAGACATTTCTCTCTGCCCCCACCCCCTCACCACCGCCTTCCAGCTAATGGGTGCCCCAATCATCAAGGAAGCTTGAAGGTTAACTTTGAATGAAGAAAGTAGTATAATTGGATGCCAAAGTCCAGACAATCAAGCACTGTATATTCCAGGAACATTTTAGTAACTGTTGACCGGCAGAAAGTAAACAGATTTCAAGAAGTGTCAGCATGCCATACCACTGCATGCCATTCCAAGATGAACATTGTTCCTAAACATATTTCCTGTGAGTGAAGGAGGAAAACAAATCTAATTTTAAAGAAATAAACCAAACCAGATGTACATAAGAGTATGCTTTAGTGTTGGTGGGTTGTTTTTTTTTTAATAAAGGTTTTTCATTACTTTAAAGGTACCAAGTCAATAAATGTAATCCAAGAGCTGGTATGGCATTTGTTATCACCCTATTTAACACTCCTGGTATCCTTTAAAACTGCATCCATTTGCCAGTTTCTCAGAACACATAAATGAGAGTTGGAATGCAGCAAATACTTAAAACTGATAAAAGTGTTTTAGACTCACCAAAACCTCTTGTGCTTTCATGTTTGTGCAAGGTGTGATGTTGAGCTTTGGCATATTATGAAAAATAGCTGACGGTACATGTAACTCATTAGACTAATGCCAAGAAACATATACTAAATGATCTGTATGTTGAAGGCCCTCTGTTGGCTCAGTTCATTGCTAATAGGCAGTTCTTGAGTGTTTTAACCTGCAATTAAAACTCCTGATTAATAGATCTTCTGTTTGTTAATGGTAACTGCCATTATACACACTGATCTATCATATCCAGTATTGAAATATGAGTGACTCTAAGTCAGAAAGTATTATTGCTGGTCTCTAATTGAAAAACAAAAACTTGTTTTAAAGAGGAAAAAGGTAAGTGTGAACATTTGCTAAAATTCCCTTATTTTTTTACAGGTGTGAACAAGTATGTCAGTTCTTGAAGGCTGTCTTCTCACTGGTCGCTTCATTCAGACTGAGACTTTGGGGGTAGGGTACTGTGATGCTGAAGGTGTTCATCCCAAAGGAGATCATAATTGACTTTCAAATGCCAAAAACTGGTCAAATCAAACCTCATGACACATAGAGAGAATTTCCAGATGTTAGCATGGAAACAGCTATGTCAAAAAAATGAAAGGCCACCAGATGAAAAAAAAAAAGGAAATGCAGAGTAATTCTCTTGATGGCCCCCTCATAAGAGTTATACAATACTTATTTCTGATTCTGCCTTCCTTCCCACAAGACAGGTCATGTGCATTGAGATGCATGTCATAAAGCAGATATGTGCAGGCATGCACATGTATACTCACAACACACAACACAACCTGTGCGTGTTACCATGACCATACACTCAGCCTTTCTAATTGCCCATGTAAATGACTACTAAAAAGCCAACTGTGAATTGTGATTTTGCACACAATTACCTGCAAATTTTAGAAATTCACATTTGTGAAGTTTCGACTCCCTGTACATCCATTCAGTTTAGAGGTCAGGCTTTGAGAGAGGAATATGGAAATTCCTTTTTAAGATACTACTATCTCTAGTAACCATCAGCAGATAGCCAAGAAATGTTTCGGATGGTGCTATATTGGTGTTCTGATTGTTATATTGGGAAGAAAGACAGAGAAATTTTTAATTTGATACCACTGCAGTAAGGGCTGAGTTGGGAATGCCAGAATAATGAACTTTATTAGCACAAGTCAATAACTTCTTTAAAGTGAGAAAAGTAGTCCCTAATAAAGCACATGGCAATCATAAAGCTGCTGATACCGTAGTCATTAGACAAAAGGTTAAGAATCCATTAGCAGATGCCACTGCTGAAAGCCACAGGGCCAGTAGCTGAGTAAAATAGCAGACCTAAGAGCCCTGCAGATGACACAAGGCATCTGATAAGAATTAGGCTTTGCAAATTCTAATCCCATATTCCATGATGGATACCATAACCTTGCTTTTGATTAATGTTTCCCAAGGGCTCTCTCATGTCAGGTGGAAATGGTTCAATAGTCTTCTAGCTTTCAATGGGGCAGCCAAACTTCTCACTGAAATTTGCACTTAGAGGCACTAGAAATAAGTTTCTATTCCTGTGCTTTCATATTATTCCTTTTGATGGGTATGTTACCAAGTCCTGACCTCCCCTGTGTCTTCAATTAGAAATGGCAGAATACAATTCCTTGCTATTAGATAGGCAGCATACTGCAGCTATTTAATGATCACTTTGCCGTCCCCAAGCTTTTCTCTCTAGTGTACAAGAAGTACTTATACTGAGTCAGAAGCTCATTTCTCTTTTCCTACCCCTTTCCTGTCTTAGTCCCTCCCACCATATGAGAAAGCAATCTGGTATCCCTGTATGAACAAACAAATAAAACATAATTCAATACCACAACTAGTGGTATGAGGTACTGAATCCCGGCAACTTTCTCCACCTGTATAGCAAATAAACCTAAGAGCATGTGGAGAAAGAACAACACACTTCTTAAAAGGAAAACTATATAAAGTGCTAACAAATAGTTAAGCAAATTTGCATTACTGTACTCATGTGCAATACTAGCATGACTGCACGCTGCCTCTGAGCTGTGTTTGGGTGGTCCTCTACAAATTTGTATGCAGTAATCTATCAGTGGTATCTAGCAGTGATTTACGTAGCTGTCAAACTGCCTTCATCAGTACAAGTGAATTGTGGGCACCATCAACTAATATGGACTCCTTCGTAGTGTCTAAAGTAGATGAGGGCCAAATTAAACCAAGGTACCACCCACTCATCTTCTCAGTTCTTTAATGACAAGTTCTCTCAACAGAAAAAACATACAGCTGCTCATATGAGACCACACTTACAGAGACCCCACTGTCTAATTACAGACAGTCTGTGAAAGGGGCTTGGTTGGAGCAAGGAGAAAAAGAAAAGTTGGCAGAGTTCCACCAAAAACTAAAACAGTATTGGTGGCAAATAAAATTGACACAGAACCAAATCAGTTAGTTTTCATAATAAATAATGATGCATTATTTTGCCAGGGAATAATATGAACCATCTGACAATGACAAAATGCATCCTTGTAGCATATGCCTATGTCTTTGTTTTAAATAGGAGCCAATGCTGTTAGTGTATCTTGGTCCAGCCAAAAATGATGGTCCTAGCTTTACAGAGAACATGTTTGATATGACACTTTTCAAGAAGGCAGAATGAAGGAATCACTTGTGGACACTGGCAGAGAAAAAACAGTTGTCCGTAAGCAAAATGTGTAGTAACAACCCAATTCTGCATAAAATTATCTAAGTCTAGACAATCTGGCTGAAGATTAATGTGTGCTTGACTAAAATAAGTGTAATAATCCCCACTGGTTCCATATGGTAACATCTCCCAGCAACAGCCCTGAAAAAGATGCCATTCACCTAGGCTTCAAACAGAAGCTGAGTTGTTCTTTTCCTCAATCTTTTTAACAATTTGCTCTGAAGTCTAGAGGTGAGTTGATATGCCATAGTGCTAAATTACCACAGTAGAATCACTCCCAAGGCAGTTGCATGGCAAGGACCAGCAAAGGACACTGAAATCAAGAAAGTGATGTTTCAGCTGAAGTCCTGTGATGGATAGATGGAGACAGTTGACTTTATATTGATTTTACCAGCATGGAACTATTTTGTGCTGTTAAAGGCAGAAAGTAGACAGAAATCAAGAATTCCTGAATTAAGGAATTAAGAATTCCTAAGTTGTCTAAATAGTCATGCCATGATTATAAGAATTTTATTGTACCACATTCAGACCATCAGAACTTTTGCTGCCAAGTACAAGAGTCCTTGTGTGTAAAAGTGTGTACCCTGTGCTAATACCATGTCCAGTGGGACATTTTCTTTACCTCTGGCACTGAACATGGTGTGAACAGCTGCAGGAGCTGCAGTAATGATTGTGGCCAACTTCCTCTTTTGTGATTCCCCCCCTTTTTTCATTGTTTAGTCCTGAATTACCGGGCTTTGTCCTAGCCTGAAAATTGCAAGTATTTTTCTTCTCTCCTTGATGGGTCTCAGACATAATGGCACAGAAGAAATCTCCAAGTCATCCTAATTTTAGAAAGTGGTCATTTGCTGGACAGTTGCGCAGTGACCTGACACTGAGAGCATAAAGGATCTGGGAAAGGCACTTGCTGCTTTGTAGAAACAGGCAGAAGCACTGAATAGTCCTGCCTCTGTGCATTTAGTGTGCTGCTAGAGACAGTGAGGGAGTGAGGTATGTGTAAACACCAATGGCCAAAGTACCCAAGAGTGTGTGTGTCCCACAAATGCCTTGTCTTCATTACTGAGACTATCAGCAAAGCTGTGTAATGGCAAAGGGCATTTTTGCCATTGAATTAAAAAGTAAAAAAATTTTCCCAGTCAAAGAAATTCTGATGGAGAGACTCTTTTTGTGTTGAGTTTGATTTTCATGTGTCAGTTTTAATCTCATGAACTGAAAATAGCACTCATTGTCCCGCTACCATGAAGATGCTCTCGGGGTTCTCCAGATATTGGTAGTTTCTACAACAAAATTGAAAAGGGGATATCTGTGCCCTAGGTGTAGAAGAATGATAACAAGTCTATCTCCAGACTGCAATGAAATACTTAGCAGCATAAGCCTCTTTGTATGCTACGCCCTCTGACTGGTGTTTGCATTAGGAGAGACTATTTCTTGTCAGTCATGATGGGTTCTTATTAAGACTGGTGTCTTGTGCTTCTGTTATGGGTTTAGCTAGGCCTAAATTTGGGCTTTAGTTTTCAGAGTAGGTCTTAGATTATCAGCTGACTCTAGCTGGGTCAGGTCAGCTGAGCTGATTTCTACTGGCCAATAGTATTCCATACCATATTCTGACATCACCTTAAGTATAAACAGAGTACAGTAGGAAGAGTTTTCTCAGTTCCCATTATGGCCAAGATAGAGACAGGACACGCTGCCACTGTCCTGCTCTGCTGGGCCTTGCTGCTATGCCACTATGTTGCATTTTGTTTCAGTTCGAGGAAGTAAACATTTTATTGTTATTCTCTCTTTTCCTTGCTGGATGTCTTTTGGGGTGCTATATGGATCCGGAGTGATGGGATCTGTTTTCAGTAGGAGGTAGAGGATTGTTGTTCTATATAACTTGTGTATGTGTGGGTTATATTATAGTTTATTTTTAATTTTCTCTTTTCTGTATAAATATATAAACCTGTTTTAAGTTTTCCAGAGTTTTGTCCCTTTTCTTGGTGAGGCGAGGAGAATCCTTACTCTGTGTTTGGGTAGTTGGCATTTTGCCAGCTCAACCAAACACAGCTTCCATTCAAAAATCTAGAAAAAGTGAGACCCTCTGTCCTAGTTATAGTGACTGTGACCAGTTTATCACTGTGGGGGTGTAACCAAAACTCTGTGTTCTACACCCTCTATGTAATTTCTGATGAACTGTTAATAATGGATTGTTTGCAGCAGCTGCCCAGGGCACACCTGACACCTCAGGCTACAAGCTCGGTGTTAAGGAACCATGCAAGGCTTGGGAATTTTTCTGTCTGCACACCAGTGACTCAGCTGTGATAACTCCCCTATGGGGAGGCACAAGCACCTTCACACCCAGCCTGAGGGGCCCTGTCTGCTAATGGGCTATTAGGGACTGGCACAACAGGCAGCTGCAACAACCAAGATCATCAAAGATTCCCAAAACATCCCATGATTCACAGAGTTAAATCACCTATTGTGAAACTTCCTGCCCTGAGGGGAGGTACTGAGCATTCCCACCTGAACCTGAGCACATATAATCTTGGGGTTTGGGGACTTCTGGTACTCATCAGATCTAGAGAAGGACAAGAACCTCAACAGGATTGCAGCTGCCACTCTTGACAAGACTGTGACCATCATCCTCCCCAAGATTTCCCTTTCCTTTTACTTTGCACTCAGGCAGACCATGTGGCACTCAGCATAGGGGCTAATGAACACAATTTTGTTTGTGGCCCAGGGTGCTGGGTTATACATCTGGGATTTGTGGGTTAAAACCAGTTTTTCTTTGTATCATTGTATTTATTGTAATAATTTTAAGTACATTGTAACTCTAATGTTCATATCTTCTTCTGGTTTACCTTTAAACCAGCACACCCTCTCAGAGTGTCTCTCCTAGGCAGAATACTAAACCACATTGGTAACACAATTATACGAAGAACAACCTAAAACAGTAAAACATCTCTTCCCTTTGGTGAAAGTTGATTAACTTCATTCTGGATGTACCAGAGTAAATACAGAGTAACCAAATTTTTTTCTACTTCAGGATTTTCACATTCCCCAACCATTACTGTATTTGTAAATGCTTAGTAAATCTAATTTTAAGAAGTGGAATTTTACTGAATCAGTCTGACCTCTGACTAACTGTTGCAGAAGTCAATAGAGGAAGCAGTAGTGCCCACTGGACCCTGGTATAGCAGAAGGATATATTCTGTGCAGCATTTTTCTGCTGCCAGTTATTCCAGCTACTGCTAATAAAAAGAAGGCTCTCATTAACACACTCGCTGCTGTCTCCTGGGACATCCACAAAGGTCCTTTATTGCAAGAAACAAAAGAATGTAGGTTATATGGTTCCCACAGTGTCACATGTATGTGATGGGATGTAAAATTTTAGAATTCATTGTTCATACCTACCAGATCTGCAATATAGCACAGATTTAAGAATACACACAAAAATTTGACAAGCACCACAAAAAAATGAAATCAAGTATTAACTTCATTTTACATTTTTGGAGAGCCATGTTATTTGTCATTACTGCATTTCTTCAGGTGTTCGTTCTTCTTCATTAAAAGAGGAATATTTGCCTGATGTGGATGTTGCAAGTGCCATAAACTGGATTTTGGTGAATTTTAAACATGTTCTTAAACATCTTGCCAGGTCAGGTTTTCGAGAAACCCTGATTAAAATTTTAATGATTACATAAATCTCTTTGTGAACAAAGAAAAGTGTAAAATATTTGCATCTGCATGTGTGTGTCTTTGTATGAACTCCTGGGAGCATGTTCACATTGCAGAGCAGAGATCAACATAGAAGTCCTTGTAGTATCAGCAATGGCACTACATTCCAGATGCAAGAAGAGAGCAATCATGCCAGTATGGAGCCGTGCTCAGGTTGCCTAGCCTTGCTACAGTATCATAGAATCAATTGGGTTGGAAAAGACCTCTGAGATCATCAAGTCCAACCCTTGGTCCAACTCCAGTCCATTTACTAGATCATGGCACTCAGTGCCACGTCCAATCTCAGTTTAAGAACCTCCAGGGACGGTGAATCCACCACCTCTCCGGGCAGCTCATTTCAATGCCTGATTACTCTCTCTGTAAGGAATTTTTTTCTAATATCCAACTTGAATTTCCCCTGGCAGAGCTTGAGCCCGTGCCCCCTTGTCCTATTGCTGAGTGTCTGGGAGAAGAGACCAACCCCCACCTGGCTAGAACTTCCCTTCAGGTAGTTCTAGACAGTGCTGAGGTCACTTCTGAGCCTCCTCTTCTCCAGGCTAAACAACCCCAGCTCCCTCAGCCTCTCCCCATAGGACTTATGCTCCAGTCCCTTCACCAGCCTTCTTGCTCTTCTCTGGACCCTCTCCAGCACCTCAATATCTTTCCTGAACTGAGGGGCCCAGAACTGAACACGATACTCACATATAAGACTATTTAGCTTGGACATCCAACTGTGCTAATGTAGCAGTACTGTCTGAAAAAAAATACAATGTCCAAGCTCATTTGGAAGAGATTCACAAATCTGTGCTGTGACTGCACTGGGTGGTGTGATGGCTTGCCTTGGGTCAGATGACACTCACAGCAATGTGAATGAGCATGCCCTAACTAAAAGTGTCCAAGTTAGATCACAGAAAGAAAAGAGTAATTAGTAGAGACAGCATGAAACTACGGGACTCCTTGAAATCTCATCTGGAGCATTAAATGGTACCAATGGTCCTGAAGCAGCTATGACCAGTGCTAATATAGTCACAAAAATCAGATGCCCTTAAATAGGAGCTACACTGCAAGGACATTAAACAGATGAAGATCCCCAAAAGAAAAGGATTGCCAAGAGTTGAGATAAATTATTATGAGGAAAAATTATTTAGAACACAGGAGAAAAAAATCATATTCTTGGAAAGAAGAAAATACTTTTGTGACAAAAGCAGATATAATGGCTGAAAGTCTAATTCACCATATTGAAAAGATCAAACTCAGCAGCAGTAAAAGGAAAAGTGGAATAAAGCAAGCTGAATTTAGCATGAAGTATATTTTCAGGGGACAGAGAAAGATGACTAATCAAAAAAGTAAGGCCAGAAAAGTTTGTCAAAGTTTCCATACCAAACAATTTGTTCAGCCAGCAGTACCGTAAATCAGAGACTATTTTATTTTTGGCTCAGATATAAATGAAACCTTCTAGTCAGGAAAACATTTTTCATTGTGTGCTTAGTAACCTTCCATTCGTAGAGACATGTAATATTCAGGACTTAAAATGTGTCTAGAATGTTCCGTAAATCAGTCTAATTTTACCCACAATCTTCTAGCAGCTCTATGGGTATCTCAACTTACAAAGCTTCTATTCTTCATGTTTGTTTCCCACAACATCATATTCAAACAAGACAAGAGGTTCTGGCAGCTTTCTAGCAAATTAGGTCCATAAAAATATATTTTGCATGACTTAAAAATTGTTTGTACTGTCACACTAAAGGCAGACAGACAAGTAGTTGATTTCATCTGTTAAAGGGGTAGAAATAAACTTGAACTTGTGAATGTACATCTGAATACAGAACACTTTCCCTTAAGAACTAGTGGTACCTCAAAAGGCAAATAAAATAAAAAGAGG
>VWZD01001869.1:12360-29721 GCA_013396695.1 Sakesphorus luctuosus
AGAAAGATGGGTACTCCACACACCAATATGATGATCAAGAAGTCCAACTTTATTATGTATACAAGTTTTGTTTTATGCTCTATTTTCTGCTGAACATGCATTTCACAAATTAATAATTGGTTAATGCATTGTTCATACGATTCTCACCAACCTCAATCCATACTTGGATTGGGTTAGGGTTAGGGTTAGGGTTACTATTAGCGTTAGTTACTATTTGCGTTACTCTTGCGTTACTTTTGCGTATATATCTTTATATTTTTACTTATTTACTACATTGTTTCTCTATATCTTCTTCTAGTCACGTACTTAAGCATTGATCATTATTCACTTAACCATAGGCAACTGTTTTACTCTCTTACAAAGTTTCAGTTATGAACTTATGTCAGCAACCATGTCCTTGCTGACTATTCACGAATAGAATAACTCATCTATTGCTGTTTCTACCCAGAAAGTTCCCACATTGGATACAGTCAGCCTCTGCTTCAGACTCCTTTGTAACACAGCTCAAGCATTTTCAGTCAAATTGCAAGCTAAACCTTGAGCTCAGATGTGCTGCCTAGCTTGAGCTTGATCCCCTAGCAAACTTGTGTTGATTCATAATCCCATTGCTTGGTATGCCAGATGGAGTCTCAAACCCACTCTCCTATGTCAAAGGTCTTATGATCTAGCATACAGAAAACTTGGAAGGAAGGTTCTTACGGGAATGGGGTTTTGTTTCTGTTTCAGCTCCTCACTGCTCATATTTGGACACTTCTCCTACCTTCCTTCCTTAGAAAGCAGGTACAGCATCCCTTGGAGGCTTCTGTGATGCCCCGCAGCTCTCTCATATAGCTCCAGTGGCACAGAACCACTTAATGCCAGAAGGATCCCAGCAGCAGCCTGTAGTATTACCCAAAAGTAAATTATATTGCTATAACTTACTCAAACACTCAACTTTGAAGCAAAATCTGCTTCTCTACTACTTTACTTTCTCAAGAGTGCAACTACTTCCTTGTTCTGGCAGCTATCACAGTGCCTGAAAAAGATTACATAATCACAGAATATGCTGAGTTGGAAGAGACCCACAAGAATCATCAAGTCCAACCTGTAACCCTGCACATAACCATCCAAAAGAGTCACACCATGTGCCTGAGAGCATCGTCCAGAGGCTTCTTGAACTGTGTCAGGCTTGATGCTGTGACCACTTACCTGGGGAGTGGCAACAAAGCCTAGCAAAGCTTGAGAGCTGTTGTGAAGTGGGAATCACCTTCCCAGCCAGGTCTCCAGCTCCCTGCTGGGTTGCTTCTCTCTCCAGTCAGAGGCTGGTGTCTGAGGCTGAGCACTCATGGGCAGGTCGTCACTGCCAGGTGGGTCTCACACGCCTCTGGGTAGGAGGTAAAAAGCTTTAGAACAAAGATACAAACTTGAAATTTGGTGTCCGCAGACCTTATTTTTACTTTCAGGAGGTGGAGGAGAGATCATTGAACAGTCACAACTTACTGTTAAAACCTGATGATTGGCCGCAATGTTCTGTGGAAAGGGAAAGGATGAAAAATGTACAACCCATAATTCAGATTATCTATTCAGGGCTCTCAAAATTCTGGTGTTGATTTTTGTCACATGGAAATAGTGCAGTACTGAATCAGCATAGTCTGCTGCTCCAGGTTGCTACAGATAAGCTGGGGACTGTTTTGTGTGAAGAGCAAAACAGTATTTACTACAAAAAAAATTTAAACCAGGATTATTTTATCCTCCTGTGAGGCCCTCTTTTTCCCAGAATGAACAGTCCAACTGCTCTCAGTGTCTTCTCATATCAGAGGAACTCATGTTCCTTAACAATCTTTGTTGCCGAGTGCTGGACTCACTCTAAGAGCTCCACGTTTATCCGGTACAGAGGATCCCAGAACTGGGCCCAGCACTCTAGATGTATCTCACCAGTGCTGAGCATAGGGAAAGGATCTCCTCCCTCAACCTTTGGCAACATTTTTCCCAGGAAGCTGCTGTTTGCTGCAATGGTGTATTGCTGGCTCACAATCAGTTTGGTATCTACCCCCAAGTCCTCCTCTGCAGACTTGCTTTCCAGATGGTAGGCTACCAGTGTGTGTCTGGGGTTGTTCCTCCTCAGGGAAAGGACCTTGCATTTCCCTTTATTAAACTTCATGAGATTCTTTTGAAACCATTTCTCTAGCCTGTCCAGGTCCCCCTGAATGATAGCATGGCCATCTGATTTGTCAATCACTTCTTCTCACTGTATGTCATCTAGAAGTTTGGTGAGGGTGCAGTTTTGCCAGTTGTTTAGCAAAGGTTTTAGTTAGCATTGGTTTCAGTATCGATGCCTGGAATACACTACTAGAAACTGGCCTATAGCTGGATTTCATGCCACCAATCAAAAACTTTTGAGTCCAGAAGTTCAGTCAGATTTCAATCCACCTCTTATCTAACCCTTATTTCAGCAATAGTCTATTAGAGTGCTATGAGAGACAGCATCAAAAGCCTCTTTCGTATCAAGTTAAACAACAACGACTAGTCTCCTCTCATCCACTGAGTCAGTCATTTCATCACAGAAGGCTATATAGCTGGTCAGGAGTGACTTCCCTTTCCTAAGTCGATGCTGACTACTCCCAGTCATCTTTTGTCCCTACATGGTTAGTAGTTAGATATCTGACTATAACTGAAAGTTAACCAGAAATTTGAGAAATCAATAAATTGTATCAAAGAACTATTTCCTGTGCTTCGTGATTTTTACTACATGATATGCCAATTCAATATAATACAACAAGTTCAAAGACTTTCAGTTCTTAAGGAAGTGGTCCAGACAGGCTATTGTATAGAAGGCAATGAATATTGACCTTTGTTTCCCAATTTAACACTTACACACAGTTATTTTTATATAAACAACAAAAGGTATTTTCTACGAATGTTTAATAAAATTTCGTATACTTTTGGTTAGGATTTCATGGTTTATGGATGACCTTTACTGTTAAAGCTGCAAGTTATCTTTCTCTTTCATATCTAAAGTGTCCATGAACATTGACATTGAACATGAACATGCTGCTGTGAGCCATGGACATTACAACAGTATAAGGCGCAAAGAATTTTTAGATATTTGTAAGTATGCTGTAGATGCAGAAGGTTTTAGGGTCTCAGCTTTGGAATGGGCATCTTAGTGCTAATTTAGGCACCAGAATAAACTTGGATATATTGCCACAAGCTTGGAGACACACTTAGATGTAAATACGAACTTGAAGAGGTTGTGTTTCTGTACTTCATTTGCCCAAACCTTTTATTCCTCACCTGGGTAATGGAGGGCTCTGCTGCTAAATAGAATAATGATCATTTCTTTCATCCAAGAATGTCATCTTTCTTGTGAGAGAGCAGATCTGGCACTGACTGTTCTCTAACTGTAACTAGGACAAGTGAATGCTCTGTTTCTTATCAGTGTGCTAGTATCTGTTCCTCCTTTTATAGAGGTCATCCAGCTGGCTTATGGTTCTAACAGCTCAGCCAAGGTGGGGAGGGGAGGATTAGCCCAACAGTTTCAGTAAATTACACACATTAATCAGCCTTTTGACTTCTGCACTTGAATTCTTGCCTTTTATGGCAGACACAGGGAAAATGATATAATGGTATGCCACACAACATGTGTACATAGGAAGCTGGAGATGTATTTCTTGTATCTTTAAGAATTGTTCTGTGACCTTTTCCACAGGAATTTGGAATTTACAGTCTGATAAGCAATTTCACTGCAAAGGATATCTGAATCTCTATCAGTAGTTACATGGTCTGTTAAAGAAATGATGAAAAGGGAAAGGAACAGGAAGGAAAGGGGAAGGAAAAGAGGAAGGCAAAGGAATGGTACAAGCGCGGTCCATAATTTTCGGCTCTTGACATCAGTAGCAAGATTCTCATTAAAGTTGCAGTTTAACTCTGGGCCTGTGCTAGAAAAAGACTTTGCATAGCTGTTACAGTTTCATGGAAAAAAAAAAAAGTGGTTTTTGAATGAAGTTGTCGTAGAAAGACACCATTGTCTTCATGTGGAGTGGGCTATTGTTTCCAGATTGCAATGTAAGTTTTGGGAGGGATGGGTGATTTCTCTTGATACATTCCCAGCACTGTTGAGGTTTCCTTTGTATTATGGAGTTCTGATCATCTGGCTTTCTCCATAGCATTTTAATGGAGCATCTGCAGTTTCTGCTAAATATGGAACTGGCCAAATAAAGTTGCACCAAACAGCAAACTGAGGATAATAATGACTAAGTGTGAGGGCATTTGGGATTTCATCCAAATTAATCCATAGAAGAAGGTATATGGTTCTGTTTCTCACCTCACACATTTTCTATTATCAAGTTATACTGTTACAAGTCAGTAATGATGTATTTTCTTGCTAAATTCTTTCCTTAGATACTAGAAACTCAATGCATTAGGCATTACATTTAATGCATCTTCTACAGTTGAAGTACTAACTTTCACTACCACACCTTTAAAATAATTTTTCAGGAAAAGCCAAAGAATTGCAAAGATTACACTTATACTTTGTTGTGCCCTAACTTGATATGTTAGTTGGCTTTGATCCACAGATCAGTTTAAACTGATGGAAAAGGAACATATTTGTGTTTACTGACTGCTATCAGTAAATGCAGAAGTGCCAAACCATGTAACTTAAGCCTCTTGGGAAGATGTCAATGATGTGCAACTGCTGAGTTACCAACAGTTTTCACCATACCAATCATTCAAACATAGTATAAGAAACCTACTTTCTGAAACTAACTAATAGGAATTCATGGGTAAAATCAGTGGTTCACTAAGTCTTTCCCACCATAATCTTCCATAATATTTCCTCTTCAAGCTACACTATTCTTTATTGGTCATATTCTTATGTAAGTTGAAGCTACACACACATCTATAGGACTTCTGATTCTGAACCTTACCTTGGATTCATAACTGGATTTGGATGAGACTAAGCTAGATTTGTTCAAATCCATACATTTCCACACTTTACAACCTGTAAATTCATGTAAACTCTTTCTAACACAAAGCCATTAAACCTATTCTGGATAAAAGCAAGAATGTCTCACACAGCTCTGTCATACCACCTTGCTTTTTCACTGTAGTAAATAAAATTTCCTTTGTCTCTTCTTCACTTTAAAAGTTGATTGAAAACATAGATTTATTTTAGGCTGGTTTTACTCAGAATGCTCATCCTTCAGTAAAACTGCTTGAATGTTTTCCACTGATATATTTTAGCCTGAGTTGGAAGACCTCTAGAAATGCTTATTGGAAAGGATGTCTGGAGGTCACTGAGTCCAGCCTTCACCTTAAAGTAGTATTATTACCAACACTAGACCATGCCAACCCCTTCTCTACTTTGCCGTTATTTATTGAAAGCTGATTATCCCATGGTGGTATCTTGCAACCACAAAGTAAAACAGAAAAGGGAAAGACTCACTGAAAAGATCTAAAGGCAGATTGGGAATAGTTTGCTCTGGATTTTAATAGGATTTCTTACTCTCTGTCATCAAAGAGTCTCTGTGTGCAGTGCAAAGCAATTAGGGAATGGGCACATCAAACTTGGTTCACGAGTCTGCTGAGAGAACAGTGGTAAGCATCCACTCTAGAGTGAAAAAATGAAAATAAAACTGAGTTAATGTATGTAACAAGCTACAGTTGCTGGATCTGCAGAAAAACAGCCCTCCTCAATAATTTACATCCTGTATGAATAGTTTACTGATCTTTTGGAAGAAATTACCCAACCCAACAGGGGACAGCATGAGTGAGTAAGTCATCGCCCACAAACCCTGGCAGAAATACTTGGAATGAAAAATAGTAAAAAACACCATAAGTCTTTTTTTCCTTCAAATAATCATTTTCATCTAATTAAGGAATGCTGAAGAGTGGTGAAGAATGTTCAGTCTGGAAATCTGAAATTGTGGTGGGTGACATCTGAAGGACTGTGGCTTCACTGCAAAAGCTTTCTTTGGAGATGGCTGGCATTGCAGTGCAGGTTAGTGTGTGCTGGCCTAATGCTGGGCCATGTCACACTGCAGCAAGGACTTACAACATTCCAAAGGATGAAAAAACACAGAGTAGCCTGAATTGTCAAAAAGCAAGGCAAGCTTGCAACTTCGGTTGCGAAAAGGTGAGTCTTTATGGCGAAGACAACAGGATGGTGATCAGCAGAGCTGCGCTGAACTGCCTTGGACCCCAGCAATTCTGACCTGTCCCTTCACCCTGAGTGATTCTTCCTTCAACAGCTGCTCCAGGTAGCTTTTGGGTGACCTCTGACTAATCCAAATCAGCAGTTACCTTCCCACCTATCTCCCCATCCTCGGGCAGGTGGCAGGATGGACTGCAATAAAGCCAATCCTGTCCTACCAGAGGGAAAGCAGGTCTGCAAGGGGCTGCTGGGTCCAGCTGCAGTGTCTGGTGAGAAAGACAAGCCACTGCCCTTGGGACCTTCTTGCTGTGCTAACAGCATTCAGGATTACTTGGCTCTGAATCATTCCAGGGTAGCTTTGAGAGTGTTTTAGTGATGCATGATTGCTGTAGATCACCTGTTTATATAACATAGGAAGAGCAAAATGGCAAAAAAATAGAGATTTGCAGAGAACTGCAGATTTACTGTATTTTGACCACGCAATCAGAGCTCAGAATCCAATATAATTTCTAGTCCATTACTCAGTGTTTTTGTACCTAATGTACACATCCATCAGTATAAAGCCTTGCAGAGTTCTTTCTCATCCATCCCTTGGAAGTGCCCAAAGCACTTTATATGTGCATTTAGCTTCTCAAGATTAGCAGTGGTATATATTGAGATGTCTTGAATTCAAGGATGTTAGAGATGTCTGGGGGCTCCTGTGAGTTCAGGATATTGAAGTTCACAGCTCATGCTTGAAGTATGTGAATCCCCCCAGTTTAGTCTGAGGACAGCAGCAGGACAAATGGCTTGTCACACACACTGAGCTGTGGAAACCATGATCACATGACATTAGAACAGTCTACATGTATTAGGGTCATATCTTGTTTCTGATGAGTTTCAGCTGGTCCTGCTCTGGAAATACAGAGCAGCTGCTTTTCAAAGTTTTGTAGAATGCTGTATAGGCAACATAGATGGAATTCTAGAATATCTTAACCTTTAAGCTTCACAATTCACCATAGATCCTCTTTAGCTATCGTATTGCCTTGTTCATGTGACCAGCAGAAGAGTCAGACATCCAAACAGAGCATTATGGACATACAGTCTTACCTTTTACAAGCTAGGAAAAATTTTTCCAGTAACTTCTACCAAGACCATAGTTGCTGTTTTAGCTTCATGCTTATCTTTTAGAATAACTATCCGTTTATGACTTGAAAACATCAGGCCTGGGAAAATGCATCACATCCACACCCAAATCACTCCAAAACTTAGGCAGTTTCTCTTTTAAACAGTTGTGCTTCATTTTTTTGTCTGCTTGTTCATTTCAGCTTTCAGCCACTTGATCTCAATATGATTTTTTTTTCTGTTAAATCAGAGTATGTCATGATCTGAAATATTTTTCCATGTAAGTATCTCTAGGCTGTAATTCATTCACTTCTAAATCATCTCTTGGACAAGTAAAATAGACTAAGTTGCTTAAATCTTCATCTGTCAGGTATGTTTTACAGACTCCAAGTTGTACTTATAAACCTTTTTCTGAATACACCAGTTTTTTCAGTGTCCTTTCTGAAGTGCGAACACAAGGTGTCTGCTTTGGTAGTGCTCTTATTCCTATTGGAGACAGAGATAATAGCCCTTTTCCTATTTTGATTGCCTCTTGCTCCTGCTACAAAAGATGTTATTCACAAACTTCTCTGCCATGTTGCCATAAGATCAAATGCTTGAAGTGCTGCCTAATATGATTTTTACATATTTTTCAGATTGATCCACAGGGTAAAGTTTCATATTTTATAAGGAAATTCTATCCTATGTTTTGCTAGCATTATCATCCATCACTGAAATATTGCTCTATTTTCTAACTGACTCTTGTCAGTACATATGGATGATGTAACCAAACCAATTATTTACAAATTCCTCTTCTTGTATTCTTTCTTACTTTCACTAGTTTTATGAGTCCTTCCCATACAGATCAAAAGTCATTGAGCATTGTTTTGTCAAAATTAGGACTCTGAGAAGCATACTGGGAATAAACTTCTAGCATGCCTGTTCACCATTTTCAGTTATTTTCCAGCAACTTTTAATAAATTACTGTTTTACTCTCTGTTTTTAATACAGTCCTAATTCTGGAATATGTTTCTTTTATCTGCACACCAAAATGAACTCAGTCAATATGCTGTTGTTTCTCTTTGTTACCTGTGCAACCCTAGGGAACCATGTTGGAAAGATGCACAATTTTATGAGTCAATGTGCGGTTCCTTTAGCCATAGACACTGCCAAATCCCACCAAAGGTGGGTGAGAAACCAAAAACATGGTGTAGTGTTCAGCAAAGTGAAGGCTACCGTTGCTAAACCACACCTCTAAAATGCTTCAATTAATACATTCATTGCTTTGTTTAGATATTCCAGAGGAGATTATTTTACAGAAATGCAATTAAAAATGCAAAGATAAATTACTGTATAAATATTATAAATACTTAAGACATTACAAAATAGTATCATTAGTTATGTATAGTATAGTAATAATTCAGAGCAATGTTTAAGAATATTTTTTTTCAACTAGAGAGACCAGATTAACTTTAAGATGAAAAATAACAAAGACAGATGCCACTGTTTCAACTTTACTGTACAGCTGATCAAAATCACCTATATGTAATGTAGCTGCACCCTTTCTACACTGAAAATATTAGAGATGTTAATAAGAATCATTGATTTTTAAATTTTGCAAAGGATGGGATTTCTTGAGGGTAGTGAATACATCTTCCCCATCTCAAGCTCATACCCTAGTATACTTCCGACAGAGAGTGTGAGTTCCTGGTGTCTCTTTCTGCACTTTATCCTGGGTCCTGAGATAAGTATTGTGTCTGTATTAATGAAGCGTTATGGAAAGAGAACATGCTGTGAACTACGAGTTTAACTTGCCAGAATAAAGAAGGTTTTCTTGTAAGAATCAAGTAAATAATAATATAAAATTAAAATATTTGGTTGCCATTTTGTTAAATAGACCAAGCTGTCTGGTTTTTTGTAAGGAAATAGCTTCCCTTTTTTTCCAAATACCAAGCTGACAACAGGATTTTGCAAACACTGAACACAACTAAAAATTGAAAGTTTCTCTTTGGAAAACTTACATAAAAAATTTCAGTATGTTGAAGCAGGGAGAAATGTTTCACTTGGAAGCAGTTGAATAACAAACTGTGGTCAAACTCTGTGGCTTTCAGAAAATTGTGTTTTAGTTGTATGACCCATCTGCTCCCGCATGACAACTATATGGTTGTGTTGCATTACATATTATGCACTGTAATCTGACTGGTCCCTCATGGTGTAACACAGAGGGATTGTATCCACAATGCATTCCACCAAAATGTCTTGGCAGATGGGAGAGGCATTGTGGCAGCTAAACCAGAATTTCCATGAAGCATCACAGCAATGCAGAAAGTTTTTAATATTGGATGGAGCAAAAAGTTATGTTTCCCACTGGGAAAGTTGAAAAAATTCCTTTTGATTAAAAGTGGTTTGATATTTCCAAATTGAAAGAAATGGGCCAGCCTTCACCACTCCCCTCCTAGGATCAAATTTTCTCTTCTGGGAAAAACAGTTTTCAGAAAGCAAACTCTTTACATGTTTGAAATAACTTCATCAAAGAACAGCTTCTTCATTAAAAATTGTTCAAAGGCTGAAAATCCCAGATCTGGAGTAGAACTCATGTCCCAAGACTCAATTTACATTTGTTTTAAAAATTAAGTTGAAATGTGTCAATATAGTTTACCAGTCAATGTGGACTAGTGGTTTGGCCCCATCCCATTAATTCTGTCCAGTTCAGCCACTTTGAAATTATTTTACTCTGAATTAGTCTTAAATTACAATGCATTTGAACAGATTCAGTAATATAAGTTTTGGCCCAATATGAATATAGATTAATAGTTGTGTTGTGAGGTAAAAGCCCAAAGCTATGCTAAATATATATCAGTGGAATGCTGACACTAAAAACGCACTATTTACCTCTTTAATGTAAAAAAAATACATGAAAAAAACTTTATTTTTCATATCCTCATGATGTGAGAATTACTAGAGCTGTTTCCAACCACCAGAAATGATCCATTAGCCACACACACAGATTTTCTTGCAAGGTATCTGGGTTTTGGGGGGTTTTTTATCAGATCTGCCAGGAAGGGAGAAAAAGTCTTCTTTTTCTGTCACATCATCTTCCGACCTATGCAGCAGCAGCTCTGGATCAGGGTCTAGATTAAGTTCAGCAGGGCTGGGGTGAGCATTCCTCATGATCTCCACCTACCCAGGGATGAAGGGGCAGCCCTTGCCACCAGCCTCCCCACAGTGGTTCTTCCCAATCAAAGAGCCTCAGCCTAGGACATGGGATATATTCATGCCCTGACACTCAGCTCCACTCCCAAGGCACCTTCAGTGATCATGAGAGACATCATCTGAGTCAGGGTTTTTGGCAGTTGTACACAGCTGCATCATCATAGCTCAAATGAGGGATGATATGCATTACTGCAAACCACAAAACTGAGAGAACAACTTGAATTCTGGGTATTTTATTTCATGTCTGACTATAGCAAGCAGACAAATTTCTGCAGGGAGTTTATGGTAGACCATCTCAGCCAATGCTGCTGGTTTCCAGTTTGCTAAGACTGACCTGATGCTGTTTTCTGGCTAAAAGATTAGCACAGAAGTCAGACTACCAGGAGCAGGTCTTGAAGCTACTTTGCTGAAAGAGCAAACTATGTTTTCTTGGTAGAAGCTCAGAACACCAGAGCAATACTCTGTAAAATCATATCTATCAATAACGTGCATGAAGTGACAGGGAAGGTTTTCTGCTGTAGCAATCAGTGAGAAGTAAATGCATTAAAATCAGGGGTGCTGAGTCTGGTTTGTTTCTTCCATCTCACAACTCTTATCTGAGAGTTTCCTACAGCAGGGTCTCTGCTGGCTGTCTCCAGAGCCAGCAGAGAATTTCCAGTTGGCTTTAATGTGGCCTGGGTCAGAGCAAAGGGAACAATGCAGCAGTTTCAGTAGCCATATGATTGTGATCTATACACAACTACACCAGACCATTGTCACTCTCTTTTTTCAAAGTAAGAATGATAGATGTGAAAATTAATTACCTTGCATCATGTTAATCATCTATCTAGAGGGCATTACTGCACAGGTAATCTTTCTTGTCTGTATCTGTCTTAACATAGTCAAGCGGAACTTCTGTCAATCCTCTAAAACCACTAGGTTCTCTGAGATTCAGAAGTGAGGACCCACACAGTTCTGCTCCAAACTATGGAACAAGACAGAATCCTCAGCTAGCCTTTCACAAACTTGTCAGTTGCTTTTTCCATTACCTTCCATACCAAAAACCTCTCAAACTAAATTGCTTCCTCCAAGTAAGTAAATGGGAAATGTGAGGTACATTTAGACTCTTTAAGATTTTTAAAACAACAAGAACTCCTTAAAGACAAGAAAGAAGGCTGCAGAAGTTTATGATTTTCTTGTGAAGTGTCATTGATTTTAGTCATAAAAAAAGCAAAAAAAAATAGAGCTGAGTTCCTCTCTATTATGAAAGAAAGCAGACCTAGGTTTACAAAAAAGGAGACCAACAAATGTCCTAGTTCAGCAAGGTGGGACCAGTTTATTACCATGTGGGTGCGACCAAAGCTGTGTATTCTAAACCCTCTATGCGATTTCCCAAGAACTGTTAACAATGGACCATTTGCAGCAGCTGCCCAGGGCACACCCAACTCCTCAGGATGTAAGATGGGTGTTAAAGAAGCCTGTGAGATAAGAGCTGTGATAACTCCCCTCTGGGGAGTCATTAGCACCTCCACACCCAGCCTGAGGTGTCATGTTTGCTAGTGAGCCATCAATGATCCGCAAATACCCTGTGACTCAGAGAGTGAGATCACCCATTGTGTAATTCCCCACCCTGAGGGAGGGACTGGGCAGTCCCACCTGGACCTGAGGGGATATAAACTTGGGGGTTTGGGTCTTGGGGAACTACTTGTTGGATCTAGAGGAGGATCAGAACCTCAACAGGAGGAGACCACCACTCTCAACCAGACTGTCACCACCATTGGTACCAACAGCTTTTTCACCTCCTTTATTTTGGACTTGGGAGAACCACGTGGGTCTCAGCACAGGGGCTAAGAAACCCTATTGTGTTTGTGTCCCAGGGTGCTGGGTTACATGTGGGGTAAAACCATTTTCTCTTTCTGCTATTGCATTTATTGTAATATTTTTATTAAATTGTAACTCTGACTTACAATCTCTCTTGTGGTGAGTTCGTTTTCTCCTGCTGGTTTACCTTTAAACCAGCACAACAAGGGTTTTGATCCTTCCCCCCAACAATGTGACTTCTTTTAATGAAATTCTTAAAGCAATGAGATGTCTGATTTCAGAGTATGGACAGTTTATTCAGGACTCCCTTTCTCCTTACTGCACAGATGCATGTTCCTTCAGAAATCTGGGGTAAGTCTGCAGTGTTGCAGAGCTTGCATGTGTGTCTCTCTGTGTGTGTGTGCACACCTGTCCCACCACACAGCCCATCCTGCAGTGCAGGCCACATTGTGTAGTGGTGGGCTGGTAATGTCCATTCGTGCTGAGGCTATGTCTGACTTCGTGATAAGGAACTGACAGATACATAAATTAATCTAACATTTCCATTCTAATGGCAGCACAGTACCAATATGATTTATTCAAAGGTTCCTTCATTATTGCAAAGTGCTTGCTTGCAACAAGATATATACAAAGGGCTGGTGAAGAATACACAAAATGCATTGTGTTAAGATAAAACACTATAAACAAAATGTTCCTAAAATTACTGGTTGTTAAACTACCATTTTTTTAACATAAGACACTGTGACAGAAGCTGGTCTGAGGCAAAGGCCTGAGAGATAGCCAAGATCATTTGAAACAGTGCTGTCGGTGTTTCGTGCTTAGTGATAAAGACAGAGGAAAGCAGAAAGTGACAAGTGGATATGCAAATCAATGTGCAAGCTCTTCTGGAGCTGGATAGAGTTTTATGCCTTGAGGCATTTTTAGTGCAAAAGACAGTATGTGCAGTCAGAGCATTTTGATAATTCCAAAATTAAGTCTTTAAATTTTACCTCAGTTTTAGTTTTATTTAATGACATTAACATTTAAAAAAAAAGGTATTTTTTCACCTGCTTAGCTTCATGACAATCTTTGCAGTTGACAGAGAATATTTTTCATATTTTTGCTACTGCATGTCTGTCACAATCACAGAACTACAGAATAGGCAAGTCTGGGAGGGACCAGAGGATATTATATAATAGAACTTTGCTGTTCTGTCAGGGTCATCCTAGAGAACTTTACTCAGGGATGTGTCCAGACAGATTTTGAATATGTCCAGTGAAGGGGACTCCAAAACCTCTCTGGGAAATCTGTTCCAGTGCTTACTCAGCCTCACAGTGTAGAAGCTCTCCTCATGTTCTCTCAGAACTTCCTGTGTTCCAGTTTCACAAGTCATACACCAAAGTTCATGGATGACATGCAGCAGCACAGAGCACCACTAGACAAGCAGAAAGGAGAATTTCCCAAGTCTTGAGAGAGAAAACTATCCATTTTGAGGGAAAAGGGTGTCAGTGTGGCATAAGAAAGAACCATGCAAATACAGAGTTGTCATGAAGGAAGCACAAAAGTTAAGTGAAGGAAGTCTGGGCTAACTACAGTGGAGATGGATAATAAGAAGTGACCCTGAGCTCTTCTGACTATACTGCTCCCTATCCCCAAACCAGTCTGTTAAGAGAGAACTTGGACCTTGTGATGTACAGAAACCCACATCAGACTGATGGTGACATGAGGAGGGGATCCATGGTGACATAGAGAACATCAGCAAAGACAATCAAAGGCAGATGTCATGTGATAAGAATGGCAGAAAAGGAGAAAGATGACTCTTCCAATACAAAGGAAGCTGTGAGGGGCTACAAGTCAAACTAAAAGTACAACTACAAGCAAAGCAGAAGATGGCATCAGATATCATTCATGTCATCATGAACTGCTGTGGCAAGGAAATGGTGGTGACATCAGTAATGGCAATGGAAGAGGAGAAAGGAAAGGTGATAGCATGAGATCTCTGTGCAGATGGTATGTCCCATCATTGTTCTTCCTCCAGTGACAGGGAAACTGAACTGCAAAAACTGAGCAGTCAAAAGCCAGAGGAAGCATAAGCTGTCCACAGTAACCTGGGCAGGAACATGCATGTTGATCGTGCACTCTTCTAATAGCTGCCTACTGGCTAATCCTGCAATTTAATACACGGTCCACAACACTGTGAAAAGATGCTTGTTACCTAGCTGTAAAAAAACCTCTTGAAATCTATGTGAGAAACACCTCACCTTAAAAATGCATGCATTTCCATGTCATTCTTTTATCTTAAACAACAGTGATATTTTCAAGAGATTTAACTTCCTATAAAACAAAGACAAAATTAATCTCTCTCTTTACAGCCCATAAGTAAGGCAGTAATAAAACAGACACACAATCTTGCCAGGACTGATGGGTGTTTGGGTATATTTGACAGGCCCAGAAATCCACACGCAAGTGGGTAATGCTCAGACACGCCTGTTACCCCAGTAACAAGTTACACAAATTATTATGAAATGCTGGAGACTTGCCATGTTGAATGTGTAAAAACTGAAAAGGCGTATTTTCTCAAAGTTTGTATCTGCATATTTTCAAACTTAGGTAAAAGTGTATGCCAGTAAGTAAGTGTATGAGTTTGAGATCACCGTCTGCAGTAGGATTGAAAGTTTGCTGGGTTGGAAAACACACATTTCTTTGTCCTCTTTCCAGTTTTTCACATCATTTTTCCTCTTCCTTCCACCAAAATACCAACAGAAAATTTTCCCAATATCTTACTCCAATATATCTTCACAGAAGTATTTTGCACAGCTCTAGACAAAATGCATATTTCCCAATGAAATTTTACACCTTTAAATCTTTGCCAGTTACCTAAGCCTGAAGGATTTAACTCTAGGGCCATTGCTGTTTCTTAATTCCATTTCAGAGAAGATGTTAATCCTTCAATTATGTAGCATATTCAACTGACAAAATTACCTCCCTACTGTTGAAAAGCTCCTTGTTATACTGAAGGTTTTTGATAAAACATGGAAATGGGGAAAAATTACAGATTTGCTATTGACACTATTTTTATATAAAAATTCAGAGTAACATGTAATCGTTAAGGGGACTACTGTGCAGCTGCAGTGGTTTCCCAGTCTGTATAGCTAACTTCCTCCCTTTCTGGAACTGTAAAGCCTCATGGTAAGTAAGCTCTGCTCTCAGAGTTGCAATGGGGAATTTTCAATTACATTCAAGGAATTCAGCTTTTTGTTCCTAGTCCACCTCTTTGAAAATTATGTCCTCTGCCCTGGTAGTAGGGTTACCAGAGGCTTCCAACAGAGGAATGTTTTTCTCTGAGAACCAATGAGGGGGAAGCGCATGACAGACAGTATTGCATGAAATTTGCTGAAGTTGTTCTCTGGGGTTTCATAAACAGTTTATTGAAGTAATTTTTTTTCATTACAAAGGATTACAGATAAGAACAATTGGCCACATGGAATACTGTCTGCAGCAGAAACTGACGTTACCTGCCCATCAGTTCTTAATCCTTTATACAGAGTAATCAGATCAAAACTCTCCTGTCACAGGAGCTTACTGAGTGTTGTTCACTAATGTTGCCCAACCATTTCAACTTTATTAACCTCTTAAAGTTAAAAGCCAAGATCTGGGTGAACCATCAGCAAAAAATTAAAGTACAAGGTATTTATTTGCCACTGGTCATTTCAGTGAAAAATAATGAAGACTTTTCTATGTGCATGAACATGTAGTCAGTTTTCAGTCTACTGGCTCCCATCACATATTCTAACTGGGGGAAAAAATCATCAAAAGTTAGCACTGGGTTAAGCTCCTACTGTCTAATCTTATTATATAGGGTTGAGTGTGTTCATACTAACAAGCTAGGAGGTTAAGATATTAATCTACTGTAAACTAAATGCTCCTATGAAATGGGATAGAAGAGAAGGTAAAGAACTTGCAGTGATCTGACTTGTATCTCATGCTGTACTTCTAATGAAGACTAAAAAAAGTTATATATGGTGTTATTTATGCTCTAAAACTGCCATTCATGCTGTTGGGAGTTTCCGTCAAAATTTGGGGATTTATCTCTGACAATACTAACAGTGTCATTACAACATAAAAAAGTTGCCACATCTGTGTTATTTACAAGCTCATGATCTATTAGAGGGACATGTCTTGACCAATGACAGAAATGAAGAACAAGGGTGATGGGACAGAGCAAGCTGCATGTGCTTTAGGGCCTACATTCTTGCTGAACTAACGTCTGATGATGTTATATATCAAACCTGCTATTGCAGTAGATATGAATTCACTAGTTCCATACTGATGTGTATTGTGCAAACACAAGCATTACTTTCCCCTCTGACTCAAAACCAGCACCTTTTATTTCAGGCTTTTTGAAATGAATAGGTGATTGCCTCATGGGTCAAGAGTGCAGGTAAACTGAGCAGGATCATTAGCATTCATTTCTTTATAGAGTTAAGAACAGCTTAAAAACTGGGATTAGCTCATCTAGATGTTGCTTGGGCCAAAATAATGCTGGTAAAGCTCTCTGAGCTCTTTTTATTGATGATCACTCCACAGGTGCAGAACACTACTATTGATCCCATCTGAAACGATTTTAAGAATTACAAATCTCTATAATATCACTTTGAAGAATAATCATAGGATTTAAATTACAAATGCAAGGAAAATAATGTCATTTTCTAGCTAAGCAGAACAAGTAGTATTTATTGCTCTTAAGTGTCGGGTGATGTTTAATTTACCAAGAAAATATGTTATTATCAATGCATAGCTCACCACAGCAATCTGCGCCACTGATAAAAAACTGTTCTTCCTTCCTATAAAATGATGAAGCTAGAGGTATATTGGACATGATTCAGACTGAATGAGATAATAGAAAAACTTGAAATAAGAGTAATTCTTCCTGTTCCTAAAAACAAAAATTCCCTATATGAATGTTAAATATGGTCCCAAGAAATGGGCCAAAAAACAATCTTCAGATGTCACAGCAGTACATTGCATACTTCTTCACAGACACTTAATATCTTGCTTTGCAGAGGCTGCTGAGCTTCTTGGGCTGGAAGTCAGCTTGAAGAAGATAGAATTTCTCTACCAACCTGCACCTCAGGAAGGCTTCCTTCATCCCC
>VWZD01001869.1:30482-55419 GCA_013396695.1 Sakesphorus luctuosus
CTGAAACAATACCTCAGCCTTGGCCATATTGACTGCCACCAATGGTCCACTCTGGCCTCCAACTGGGATTCATGGAGTCACACCATTCACAACACTGCTGCTTCCTTTGAGAATGCACACAGAATCAGTCTCGAGGAGAAAAGCAATGTAGAAAGAACTGTGCCTCTCCAATATCGCTTAAAGAGACTTTCTGCCATGCCTTTTGTGACCGGATTTGCCTATCTTGCATCAGCCTCTTTAGTCACCAGCATGCTTGCAGCAAGCGTGGGTAGAGCCCTTCCCAAATTTTTATTTACGAAGCCTAGCCATGATGATGATATTGCATAACTTGGTCCACAACCAGAGCCACAGCCCTTCTGAGGTCCCCTTCATCATGCTCCAGAGAGAAAAGAAAGCTTCAATCTGATGTCCAAAGGTACCTTTCCTGCAAAACACAGAGCAGATAAAGTGGAGTTCCTCAGTAGTGCATAGATTTCCATCATCTGCTTGTCATTTCCTGCAAGGGCCGGGAGTTGCTGGGGGAGCTCAGGTTGAGACCAAATGCGGAGCAGCCAGGGAGAAGAGTTGCCTGGGGAAAGACACTTTGTTAATGGATGCAGAACAGAGAGGGTAGAAAAAGACTCTATAGGGGCAAAGGATTTGTGTCAACCCCTGCCCAGGTGAAGGGTTACTGGGGTTATAAGGGCAGCCTTGCCTTCCCTCTGGTCAGAGTGACCAGACCAGATCACATTGGTACATACTCAACACAATCACTTAAGCATTTCAACACTCCCCAAACAAATGCTCAGGCTCTTTGAAGGATGTGTTCTGGTGCTTGTCAGTAACATGGACTCAGATAAAGAGAAATAGAGTTCACAGCTTGGGAAAAAATCCAATCATCATGACTTATGCCTTAAATTCAAATCCACCAAAGCTCATACCAGTATCATTTTAGCACATCAGTGAAGCAGGCACACAGATTCCAACAGCTGTCTGCCTGTAGCAACCATACTTTATTGGTTTCAAAACATGCAACCCTTTTCTTGCTACATAGGTAAGCAAGGTCTGGACAGCAGGGTGAAGTGAAAGGAATGGCTTAGTGACTAACTTTATCACAAAACCAAAAGCCTGTTGTACAGAGCCAACAAGCTACGAGGTCAGGGCCTGTCAGCCAGATTGTCAGGAGACAAGTAACTCTTAAAATGTAATCCCCATCTCAGAATAATCATCACTTCTATTCTTACATGTTCATAAACTCCTGAGGCTGGGCAGCTGCAGAGTGCAGCAGCCCAGTAGAGGGGCATGCACTTCCTGACACCTAGAGAAACTCTGAAAGGTTCCTGATGGCTGGAAATCAATGGTGCTGGGATTTATACCCCTCAAAGGGCACCTCACTCAGTGGCTGGTCCTAAGAGCAGCCACTTCTGCTACTGCCAGCCTCAGATGCCCAGGGGACTGTGAACTGCTGAGATGATCTCCAGGCATCAAAGAATTTCTAACCTCAACAGCAGTTTCAGGAAACAGACTCTAATCCCAGGCAATTAAGTTTAGAAGAAATATGCAGCCCATGGAAGGACATTTAAGTGTGGCCATCAAGACCTGTGGGGAACATTCATTAATGCTCCTCTCTGCCCCAGTCCCTGAGAGGTCGACAATGCAAAAAGAGCTGTGTACGTTCCAAATGTGAACACCAGGTTGGATGCACCTGTTATATTTCTGTGCCCCACCAGACCAAATTAGCTGTTCAAAACAAGTGAGAAAAACAGAACCGGTTTCACAAGGCACGTAGACAGGTTTCTGGGAAGATACCCTAGCTCACAGTTCATGTTTGGCAGCAGTGATGCAAGAAGTTGGATAGAGGAGCTTGGGTGTGAATTTCCTGTCAATTAACAGGGCCATTAGCTCCAGGGCCTTCACAGTATTTCTGTGACATGCACCAAGATCTACATGAAAATCCACCATGGTGGAAGATACAGCAGGGTTTCCTCCCTCCTAGATAGAAGGTGGTGACAAGAAGGATTTAAAACCATCCATCACTGCTTGGGGAAAGCAAGGCCTCTACAGAAATGGTGTGCTCATCTGCAATTATAATGGCCAGCTGTAATTCATTGCTGCGTGTAATTAAAATGCCAGCTGAGTCCTGGCATGTCAAGTGCAGTGATGTTTCAAATGAGACAAACAGATGGCAACTGGCACTGATGATGCAAGCCAGATTGGGAAGTGGGTAGTGTTTGGCCATGTGGGCTGTGACAGGACACAGCCAGAGGCCTGAAACAGTGAGGGGACTCAGGAAGGCAGTGGGAGTCTGGAGCTAGCTAGTTGCAGCTATGGAGACTGGATACAAGGATTTAGGGAAGCAAGTGGTCTGGCTGATGTGGAGGCCAGGGCAGGGTTGAGATATGTCTAGATGGAGGGCAGTGAAAGAAGACCAAGGAAAACACAGCAGAAAATTAACTCGTGGACAGGGTGAGGGAACACTTGTCTTGAGGACCCTCCTTTTCTACAGCATCCCACTGGCCCCTCCAGCTCCAGCAGACTGGGTAACCGCAGCATCTGCTGCTGAATCTACTCTGCTGGCAAACCTGCTGGGGAGAGGGCAAGAAGTGCAAAGCAAAGGGGAAATTCACAGCTGCAGGAGGGTGTGCGTGTTTGCTTTGGAGATGAAACAATACCCTGCATCTTCTTGTCCCATCATTCTTCTCTCCACTACATTCATCTTCCTTCAGTGTGGGTTCCACACGAGGGAGAACAATCTGCCCCTGCTATCAGGAAGCTCTTTAGCAAAACTGGCAGTGGTTTTCAAGTAGATGGGAGCACAGGCTTTTTAACTAGAAAGAGCTTGTAAGCTTCATAATAGAGCTCCACAGTCTGCTGTTTTATTTGTCCCAAGATTAGAGCATTCTGGTAATGATGCCAAGGTTGTGGCTTTGGTCCCCATAAGGACCAGTCACCTGAGATTGGGCTTGATGATCCTTGTGGGTCCCTTCCAACTCAGAATATTCTGTGAAAGGGCCCCAAAGGTAAACATCTTTGGTAACCCCCAAAGTAGCTTTGGAGGAGTTTTGAAGCACGAGAATCTACTTTTGATGTAGTCTTAAGTAACATATAGGAACTGCTTCACCTAAGAAGAGGACTCATGCCACTAACCAGCAGCAGCTGTTGCATCTAAGTTTGGCACCCAGGAAAGGAATAGTAAAGGAGTAATATTTTATAAGGAAGATACTTCACTAAAAACTCAAGGTTAGTTACAGAAGACTGACACTTTAAAGGGAGTAAACCCCCCCAAAGTAGTTTAGATGTGAAAGATGACTACTGAGACTCAGCAAAGATATGCACCACCAAGTAAAAGAGGAAACCAGAGAGACAAGGGCTTATCAGTAGGGTTCTTTGAGGAGAAAAAGAAACTCTACAGGATTTAAAAATTTAACACAAATGAAGTCCATAAACAAGAACATAAATTAGAATAGGAACTAGGAGAGAAAATGGTAAAACTGGATTTTCCATGACAAATAGCATAAGGCTTAAAAAGAAACACCAGCAGATCATTTAAGTGTACCTGAATCAGCAAGCCTGTGAAAGAAATGGGAGATGTTTGAGGACTATTAATGAGAAGATGTGCAATTTTTTTCCATTAATCTTTGTTGCTTCAGTAATAGCAACAAAATGTATGATAAGATGTAGGTGTCAGAATAAATAGTGGATGTAACTTTTTCATCTAAATAGTTCTGGATGACATACACCTGAGGTTTATGACAGCAATCAGTAATAAAGGCAGCAAAAAAAGGTCAGATAGGTAACAAAAATAGTAGTTACAGTCCAACAGGTTGAAGAGCACATAATGCATCTATATTTAGGCCATAAATAACAAAATATCTTAATCCTAGCCATACATATTTGCATTATATCACTTCTAGCACAGTAAGAAATAGTTTACTTCTCTCAGTGTGCTTTTAGAAGCCTGAGCCTGGTTTTCTTCTCAGTTAAAGAATGATTTTGATTTGTGAGTATATTGTGATGACTTTACAGAGGCAAGCCTTCCTAGAGGTGAAAAGGACCTTCCTCAGGCTGCATGTTCCTAGAGTATATCATCCTCTTTGGAACATCAGTGGAGGCTCAACCTCTGAGTCCCCTTTTTCTCCTACTGAAGGAAAAGAAAGGGCATTGTACCTTAAAATTGTCAGAGAGAGAGAACTTGTAAAAGAGTATCTTGTATATCTTTGGATTCCATGACTTTTGTATTAAGATTTTCCTTTCCTCTCACCATTCCGTTTTTGTTGAAGTCCTAGTTCTTTATTATTTACTTGGTGGTTTATTTTCAATTCTTCCATTTTGTCTCTGTTAGCCTCATTCTGTCTTTTTTTCTCTCCCTTGTCAGTCTTCTTCCGTAACTAAAACATGTCTTTGTTTCTCTTTGCAAAGTCTGGTATAGTAATGAATAGATAACTGATAAAGCACACCATTCTCATTGTATTTCCTTGGTCTCACCACAAACGTCAGTTCAGTAAGTGGCATCATGCTCACCCTTCCTTGCCCTCTGCTGCGTGGCACTTCCTTCCCAGATTAACATTCCAAGCTGAGTTCCCGGACTCATCCAGATTGTCATACAGATTCCTGGCTTGCTTTCTTCTTAGCTAAACTATTAAGTGTCCATCTAGCCTTGCAATCTCCCTTCTCTCTGTCTCTCTCATCTTCTGTGAAGCTACAGGCATAGCATAATACTGCTGTCAGTAGGGCTCGTTCAAAACAAACCCTCCTGGGCCAGCACTCCTAGATAGTTTGGAGAATTTTCATTCATGCTACAGCTCAGTGTAAGCCAGAAGCAACATGCTTTTGTGCAAACAGTAACGCAGTTCCGCAGACACAAACTGTGCTAGTGTGTCTGTCTGTGTGGGACTTATCTGGGCAGCAGCCAGCAATGTCCGCAGCAGTCAGAGGTAGGAAGTGGGGCAGCAGTAGGAGTGGGCTGATGTGCTTCCCCCTCTGCCTTCACCTCCAGTACAACCATCTAGGGAAGCCTGGACACAATTTAATCCTTCCTGCACATACCAGGGCTTGCCCTCTGTTTTCCTGTATTTGTGTTTCTGAGGAGCTATCCTTCTCTGGTAGCTTGCATTGAAACCCATGACTTTGTTCTGCAGGCTTTAGGGGGATATGTCATCACACCCACATAAAATCCCCAAATGTCAGAGGAACAAAAGGACACAAATAGCAAAAGCATTCTCATGCCTCTATTCCAAACACGCAGTTCCCATTCATAGGCCTGGATCTGAAAGCTCCCTGGCAAACGTCCTCTTCACATTTTACACCCACTGATTATGGGTGTGGGGTGTGTGTGTGTGTTACTGCAAATAACCAGCAAGAGCCCATTTTTGTTGGATGAGAGAAGCCTTCTGAACTGATATTTTGGAAGTCATTGTGTGATGTTAGCCAAATGCTAACATTATTTTTCTTCACCCACATACTGCTGGAAGGCAGAAAATGAGGCAGCTGCCTGCTGCTGCTGTGAGCTTGCCAGGCTGGCGCCACAGCACTTGAAGCCTGCCATCAGCTCTGACCAGCTTACTGGTAGCAACAGGCACACATAATTCGCATTTATATTTCAAGAATGAATTGAGCTCAGCAGTTCTAAGGCTTGCAGCAAAATTCCCATATACCCTTTGTTTTATTTGCTGAGTTAGAAATATATTTGAAGACAATAAAATTTGTAAGAAACACCAAGACTGTTTTGTGCATTTATTTTAGGATAAAAGTTTTTCCTCAAAACTGAAATATCACCAAGTCATGGGATCGTGACCTCTCTCTTTACCAATAAGTTTTTATGTATTTTTCTTTTGTAATCTAAGTTTGGCCAGATATGTTGTGGGTTGTCACAGTTACACGGTATTTAGTGCTGTTGACTCAGTCATGTTTCCAAAATGAGCAATTTACTTGGAGCATCAAGGTTCTAGCTATTATTTTCTTCTTATCTAACAAAACATTTGAATAACAAATAAACTAAGCCATTTTCAACAGTATTGCTGATGCATGTGGCTCACCTGGTGTTTGCATTTCTGACATGATTCTATTGTTGTGTCTCTTCTGTGCAGGACATTTTCAGAAATTAGACAACCAGAGAAAATTTAGCAAGGCTTCTTCCAAGAGCTAAATGGCTGGAACACAGCTTTTTTAATGACTTTGAAACTAGAATTTCTAGACACAAATCAAGCTGACAGTTCTTTCTACCAGAGAGTTTTAATACTCCATAAAGTTCCAACTTGTCATCAGTTGTTTGGGGTTGTTTTTTTTTAATCCTCCTTTAGAAAGCAAACTTAGTCATTTTGGAAATATTTGTGGGTAGTGCTAAACAAAATTTCCAAGAGAACATCTTACCTAAGACAATCAACCAAAAATGTGAACAGAAGGAGAAATAATTTCAGTCTTAAGTTCCTTATTAGCACATTTTGAAAAGCAGAAAAGCATTTGCCCGAAGTGCTGTCACTACTGAAAGGGGTATGAAACTTCTGAACAGCATATTTTGGAACAGATTTTTCTGCACACTTCTGCAGCCACAGGCCAAGCTTTGAGCTGATACAGTCAACCAGAACCTTCACTCATATAAATCAGCCTAATTCCAGACAAATTAGCAAAGCTGTTGCATGACACACAAGAAGAGGTCTGGTACCTCAGTGCCACAGAAACATGTATTTCAAGTGTGAGATTATTTTGTGCTCTGAGTTCTGAAGGACAGGGAGGAGCATTTTGGGGGATGAGGGAGGAAAGAAGTTAATGTGGAATAGAATAGAAACATCTTCCAAATTCTCAGTTTTAATAGTCCTTCCTTCAGGTTGGATCTGTCCCATGCAACTGCAGTGAAAGCGATGGTGTCAGTGCTCCCTCCTTAGAAACCTTCTGGGGCCACTTTACTGCCTCTGCATGACAGATGATAGAAACAGGCTAGCTGTTCCCTGCAACACCGTCCTGTAGTTACACCAACATAACACCACTGACTTTCAAAGAACTGCATAGAGTTTACACAAGTCTACAGTGGCAGGGAGGGAAAGATTCAATGAATGGTTTATTTTATTTAAATTCACCCATTTCTGTACTGAGAGAGTGCTCTAGAGTAAAGTATCTTCACATGTTATTAAGTCTATTTTCACGAGGATATGCACATCGCATATAGGTTGGAAGTGGGAGGGAAATGAAGCAGATCCTCAGGTGCATGCACACAGATCTAAACCTGAGGACTGTGTTTCTTTCCTGCACGTTGCAGTCAGAAGCTGAAGGAGCACAGTGGCCTGCCAGATTTGTTCCCAGGCATTTAGAAAGAAAAGCGGAACATAGCAACCATATTTCTTAGTATAAGGTCCAAAAGCTTTTTTATTGTCTTCCTATAGCAAAATCAGTTCTTAAGCTGTTTTTACATTTTCATTTAGATATTGATCTATCATATTCTCAAGACCTTGGAAAGAGTTCCCTTGGCTGGACTAAGAGTTGGATCGTGCCTTCAACAATGCATCAGTGAGGAAAAAAAATGTAGGAAATAGAAAGCAGAGACTGACACAGGAAATTATTTCAAGGGTTTTTTGGAGTTTTCCTTTGTGGTTTGAATTTAAGAAAGAAAATTATCTTCAAGAGCAGGAAATTCTTCCCTTTTCAAAGAAGGTTTGGCACAGGCTCAGGGAAGAGAGCACTGGGAGACTGCAATCACAACACTGATGCTAAGGTTCTACACGTGGTGTAGCACTTCAAAATCCTTCACCAGCTGACAGGAGAACCGGGAACACTCTTGTATTTCTTGTTTAGGCAACTATTGATAAAAAACAGTGTTGTAACTGGACAATCATTCATAGAATTATGGAATCATAGAATAATTTAGGTTAGAAAACACTCTTAAAATCATTGAGTCCAACTGTTAACTCAGCACTGCCAAGTCCACACTAAGCCATGTCCCTACATGCCATACCTACAGACCATTTAAATATAGGCATGGATGGTGAATCAACCACTTCCCTTAGCAGCCTGTTCCAATGCTCAATAACCTTTTCAGCAAAGAAATTTTCCCTAATGTCTGATCTAAAACTCCCTTGGTGCAACTTGAAGCTGTACATGTACATATATACAATTCTCAGTAACAACTGAAAATTGATAATAGTAGAAGGTTGGGAGATGCTATTCACCTATCTACACATTTCTTCTACACCACTTGTGTGTTTAGTAGGGCACATTCTTCATTGATAGAAAGTTTAACAGAATTTTTAGGAGGATTTGTTTTCTTTTTCCAGTATAGGCAAAATATATGATGTCATGTATCCTTTATCCCAGATTTCAGAGTATTGGAAGTTAGCTGTTTGATCTTCCCATTCTTTGGACAATGGTGTTATCTCTGAAGCAGTATGGGTCAGTTAACTGAAGTACCTTGATAAAAAGCAGCATGGGCTTTTAGATAGATGTCAATACCACATCCAGCCTTGACAAGGGAAATATGAAAGGTAGCCATATGGACATCAGACTCAGAAGGTATAGTCACTCACAGTTTACAATATTTACAGGATGAACAGAAGGTCTGAATGCCCGTGTGTGATTTACTGGTTAAATGACACATGTTAAATAACTGTTTGCTAGGGTATGTAGCCATTGTGATCTTCATCGAATGGTCCTAAATGGCTTCTGGCTCTAAAAAGGCACCTTTGTAACATTTATAGTACAAGAAATGCCATAGTTTCTAAATCCCTTTAACCACCTAAGTAATATCCTTTAACCTGACAATCTAATTCATTTTACACTTTAATAGTATAAAACAGTGAAATTTTGAGACATAGCAGCAGACATGGCATTTGTAGTTAATCAAGGAAAACTGGATAGACCCCAGATGTGGATTATACAAAATGATTACTGGTGTTTATTAAAGCTGATAATTTTGAAAGCATTTCCTTGTGTTTGTTCACTTTTTCCAGTAAACCAAGACAAAAAAAGATTCTGAAGGGAGGAAAATATGTTTCTACAAAGTAAAACTGTTGGTGACAATTATTTCCATTATTTCAAATTGACATGTATGGTAGGTAACAATTGGGTCCATAGCCATTTGTTATAGTTTAAGCTGGCAAAATGCCAGCTGCCTGGGACCCAGTCAAAAGGTCCACTCCCAGAGAAGGAGAGTGAGGGAAAGAAACAGAAACGAGGCTTTGGACATGGTGAAGTTCTTATATTTATATAGAGAAGTGGAAAGCTTAACACCAACTATGAAATAGCACATAGTGACAGGAAACAACAACAGGCTCACTGAGGTCGCCCCAGCTAACAAGCAGAATTCTGAACCAACCAAACCTCCTCCCCAAAGGAAAGCTCCCAGCAAGAGGGAAAAAGGAATTAACAGGAATATGCTCACTTCCCCAGGTAAACAGCCACGCAGACCGGCAGCAGGGCCTGATATCAGCAGTCAGGGAGTAGGAACCCTCCTGGTCTGAAGCATGGACCGAAAAGACAGAAACTCCTCCCCCCTGGCTTGTTATACTCCCTGACACTTCCTAATGATGTCAGGTGATATGAAATACCTCTTTGGCTGCTTAAGTCAGATGATACCTGTCCCCTCTAATCTGCGTCACGTCCTTTGAGGCCTGCTGAAAACTGAGGCCTAAATGGGGACCTATGCTGACTAGAGCCAAAACTACTACACCATTCTTTCCATCAAGTCTTGCTGTTTACTTGTAATCCAAAGTAAGCACTGCATATAGTTTTCAAGCATGGAGGGATATTAAATATGGAACTCCACACTATAACTCCCACTGGGAATATCTGTGAAATAGTAATATTTCATTTGTGTTTTGAAAAAATGGACAACATAACAAGCAGTAATTATTAATGATAAGATTGTGCTATGTTTAATTCCAGTAAGCTGCTGAAGTGAGTGAAGCTGCTTGTCAAGTAAGAAGACAGTCAACCTGAGGAAAAGGGACAGAATCACACTTCATAGAAGAAAGAAACTGCCAGCACTATGCCAGTACCTCTGATACAGCATGAAGAAGTACAAAAGAGACGCACAAATAAACAGCAAAATACTTGTAAATCTCCTTTTGAAAGAAAATTTATTTTAAGATTTTTTGATAGCTTATCAAATTGCCATCAGAATATTGGGGTTGAAACTGCCAAAAAAAATTAAGCCATTTGTAAATTAATTTTTGCTGATTTTGTGGTGAGAAACTTGCCTGTGTGCTTGATTTTACAGAAGTGAGAAGTGGTTTGGCAGTATTCATCGTAGCTCCTTCTTTCTTTTCTCTCTCTGTCTGTTTTTAGGCTCTACTGATCTAATTCTTAAATACCTGCAATTTGGCATAACTGAGCCTTAGAACTGAGTAAGAAAGTTTCCAAACAGAAAAATTGCCACTCTGCAATACAATTATTACAAATTAATACAATTTTTAAGACCAATATACCCCTTCTGGCATAAGCAGATAAGCACCTGATGGGCGCGAAGTATAGAACCATCCCCATGGGCTGATGTGATGTGACAACAAGCAAGACAGTGGACTCAACATCCTTGAGGCAGTAGATGCTCTTTCACAGCATGTTGCAGTGGGAATACCCTAGCCCCAGCAGCCTCTGGCGTAAAGAGTTTGCAAACAAGGAAAGATGTCAGAAGCGGATGCAGACAGTCTGAGAGTGCAGTGCAGCAATAACTTGCCAGTTGTCTCAGTATCCCAAAAGCTCGATTGCTGTGTGCTTCTTGGAAGCACTACATAAAAGGATGGTTTTAAAAGAAAACAAGTCTGTTTTGGGGTTGTTTCCCACAAGCTCTTTTTGAACAAGAAAACAGCATCATGACAGAAACCACAAAGGCACTTGTTTGTCACTTAGGGAAGTGATGAAAACCCAGTTATTTGAGATATTTTCAGCTAGTTCTGGACACGATTAATGTATGGACAGACTGCATCTTGCCCCTGGAAGCAGGTTAGTGGATGACAGTGGCTGCTTCCCTTAGTGTTTTTATTACAAAGAACTCTAGCAGGCATGAATAATGAAAAGTTTCACACTGTGGACATTTGTTAAGATTCAGAGCAAACTATGCTGCATTACAACACTTCTTAGCAAAAGGGACTTTATCATGTTATCTAAAGCCGAAACACAGACATCTGGGGGGGGGGAAAAAAAGGAAGTAGTCAAAGGGTAATAAATAATTATCACGCACAGGACTGACCTCTGCTTAAGCAAAGTGAGTGCAGATGGAAGAACTGAAGCTGAAATGAGCTATATTCCTCTGTGAGCATAACTATTGCCCTCACTGTGCTGAACTCACAGAACTGCACATAGAAAAAACTGAGAGAGAAAACAGGGAAACTATATTCCATACTCATGGAATCTCTTTCCTTACACACAGACATAAAATGTTTTTCCATGTACTCATAAAATATCTGCTCTGCTCTTTGCTTAAATTTTGGCCTCAGCACAAAATAGCTTTTATTTTCACATTTAAATATTCCCAAACATAGCAGTATGTGGGGGAGAATGTACTGGTATCTATGTATGGTATCTGTTTATGAAATCAAGAAATAAACATTTCTGTATAGATCATATTCCATTCTAGTCATATTATTAAAACCTTGATCGTAAGTTTCCTAAGCTATTTTCCCTGCTTGAAGGGACAGAAATTTTAAAAGTGATTAGCTGCAGAAAAAGTTAAAGGTAAAGCTGATTTAAAAGCCTTTCAGTTTCAATAACGTACAGCAGTATTAGTAATTCAGCAAAAGATGTTTCTAGGAATGCACAAGGAAAATTTTTGCTTTGATATCCATCCTTACAATATCAGAATTCAGCTGAAGCTTTCATGTCACTGAAGCTTTGATGTTGACAATCTTAGAGACTGAGGTTGAAGCATCAACTAATGACTCTTTCCTATACAGAACTCTTAAAAAAGTGCATGGCTTCATCCTAAGTGCCAGGTATTTATTCACAGTCTTTCATTTCCTTAGAATTTTCTGTAGTAAAATAAGGTGTGTTTTCCCTGTGGCTACAATGATATCCACATAAGTCTTACAAAATGCAATGTAGTCATGGATACAGTCCCACAGTATTTGGGGTCTCCTAACGTTTATTCTGGGAGTATATAAAAAGGCACAGAAAGGTGCCCTTTGAGGTGTGTGCACAAGCTCTGCAGGATCTCCTGCCCTGCATGTGAGACACATGACTTTCACACAACTGTTCTTGACTACAGTTGTCTCCATCAGGAGACCCACCAATGTTATGTTGACTTCCACAGCTGCAAAGCGTCAGGCAATGCCCTTGTCCCACTCCAACTGGCTGAGCACCATAGCCCTGCCATCCCCTCCACTCACCTTACATCTACAGCAAGTCTCCCTCAAAGCAACAGTGAGATCAGGCCCCAAGATTTCTTTGTAGAACTTGCAAAATGCCAAATTTTGTATGGTTTCAACTTGAAACCAGGAATATGACCAGATTTTCTTGAAAACAGGCCCAGTTTCATTCAAAATGTGTTACAGACTTCAACAGAGTCTGAGTTTTGACTTTCTTGTGAAACTTGAAACCACATGTGTTCCACATGGTTTAGGTTTTTGTTGTGAATATCTTACCCAGCTCTATGGGAATAACCTTTTCTTGTGGGCTTTTAGTATTTCCTATCCTAGCCAGAACCATAAAAAGCAAAGGCTGGAAAATATGAAAACTACAATTATGTGGAAAAAAGGAGTACTTAACTTTTTAAACCTCAGACAACGTTTGTGTTCATTTAGAGTGTGGAGTGAAGTTTTGAATTAATTCATGTTTTATTTTAACTGTTAGCCTTAATTAGGTGCACTCAGGAGAAATCACTTCCTCTCTAATATAAAATCGCGGATCTTGCGACACATGGAAATTATAAACACTTTGGAATTACTTGGGAGATGGGTGTTGGCTTTGCAGCAGCAGAAGAGCAAATATTTACAGTACATTATGCTTCAGTTCACTTCTAAATTATTATCTTTCCCTTTGGAATAATCTATCTGCCAAAGACAGCTTGCTACTCATGTTAGTGCCCTCTTCATCCATTTTGCTGCAGACAATTATTTTCCCCTCATTTGCATATTGAAATTTCTTGCTCTAGCTTTCTGCAGAGTCAAATGAAAAGTGATGAAATTCTTAATTTGTTGTCATTTTGTCCCTGAATCACACTGTGCCCTCTGACAAATTGCTGTACTACTATGAGCTTCAGTCTTTCTTTTTTCAAAATGAAAAAAGCTTCCCAACAGAACTGTTAATTACTTCATCTCCATAAGAGGACCTTAAAGTATAAATTGATACATAATGCTAATTAGTGGTATTATAATTGCTCATTCCAAAAGCCCAAAGAAGCTGTTACTTTACAGATTACTTAAACTAACGCTAAAATATTCCCCTCTTTGGTCTCAGAGGGGTTAGTTATGGGAAGTTAAATATAACAAAAGCCATGCTATGACATAAAGGAGAAGAAATAATTACATAGGTTGTTTTTATTCCCCTGATGTATCTTCTGCAGTGCGTGATGTGCTATTAGGTTTTGCAATAAAAGTACAGCAACCTGGCTTTGCACTTACAATAGCTAAAACCATCTGTGTACGTGTAAAATCTTTGCTGGCAGGTTTCCATGTGCGGTTCATGCATTCCTTCGCCTGTGCAATTTGAAGCTGTCAAAAACTAATTAAATAATTATGTGGTTGTTACTGCAGCTGTGTGTATTCTTCATTACGTTATAAGGCTGTGGTTTGAGGCACTCTCCTGCACTAGGTTTCAAAATATTAGTAATGGAAGGTGTGTTGTCAGTGCATGTTCAGCTGCTGCCAGAAAAAGCAGAGAGGGAACGGAACAGCTTTTCATGTCAATCTATCATTGCACTTTATACTGTGTATTCCTTCTATACAGTACAGAGGTGAAAATACAAATTGACTTCTTGCAGCTTCCTCACATTGGACAGAATTTGGCACAGCCTATCCTGAGTACAAGACAGAGAAAAGCCTGAGCAGTACCCTAATCATAAGTAGGTGCATATCTGAGGAGTGTGTGTTGTTCTGCAGTGCCTCTCAGCCTGGTGAGATGATTTAGAGGCTGACAGCAGAAGGAGGAGATAGAGGCAGTGAAGAAAACCACTTCCTCACCTTCCTAGCCAAGAAAGACATTGCTATCATTTGTGCTCTTGACTCACTCTGACTCCAAGGAAATGACTGCTCTATCAATAAATCATGTAAAACCTGATAATTACCTCCTCCAAGAACACATCAGCAGTGTTAAGGATAGTAATTCAACTTGATCTCAGACTGAAGGTGCTATCCAGATGCAGTGCAGTATTACAATATTCTGTCATTGGCAATGACGCCAAATTACCACATCACCACTCACTAGCACTAGATTTTTAGTTGATGAAGAAGGAGCTGTCACTGTAATAAAACAATTCCTAGTCATTCCCCAACTGTCTTGGTGGAAATTACTTTTGTACACAGTTATTATTTACAATTAATAAAATAGTATATATGATCACCAGGAGTCAGCCCTGCCTCATGCTTCCTGACCTCAGTGTGAAATAGAAGCATAGAAGTCCCTAACAAGAAAGCATCTGAGATCTCTTCACTGAAGGAAACTTTTCTCAGGACTACTTATTGATGTCACTGAAGCAGCTAAATCCAGATAGTGCAGCTCTACCCAGACCAAACTAGCCCATATCAAGGATGTTTTTCACTATTTCAAATGACATGTCCTGGTTACATATGCATTGTAAAATTTAGAGTCAGCACAGCTGTTGGAGGAACAGTGAGTTACTGCAGCACCAAAGCTGCATAATACAGTGTCTCCAATTTATTATATTTATGGAGCAACTTTACATTCTGTAAGTTTTTCCTCTAATTTTTGGAACTGTCCCATCACATCTGCCATTGTCTGCCTGTCTAAATGTTCAAAAATACTAGTAAAGGTAAAATTCCAGATGCTATTTTTCTTTAATATATTTCCTGTATGCACCCACGACTATCAGTCTAAATGCCACACAGCCTTCCCTAGTGTAGTTCACAGCCATGACAAAATTATGTAAAATCGTCTGTTACCTATAGCAGCCTTTTCTCTAAGAGCCTTTCTCACACTTCCCTTCAAAAGCTTACAGGTGAGCCGTAGTAAAATTCCTAAATATTAAATGAAAGTAAGCTACTTTCTGAAAACCGAAGCTGGAAACTAACGATCCTTCGAGTTTGCAGTGGATACCAGAAAGCAAAGAATGTCTTTGGGTCCCTCTTGTGGTCTGGCAGTAGCTAGCTACCATCACCATGATCTCAAACACACCAATACGTGGAGCGACGTGCATGTTCCCAGACACACGGCCAGATTCATTACAGACAAAGGAAGGACAAAGGTGCCTGTAATCCCTGTGGAGCTGGTGCATGTCCATTTCTCATAATTACTACAACTACTGAAATTCCAAGGAAATACTATGCAGAGCTAAACAGTGTTACTCCATTTTCTTGTTGAAACCTTCTTTATTCATAAATAATATTCATTATTTATGAAACTACTGTAGGTAAGAATACAACGTGCATAAAGGGTATCAGAAGATGACTTCATCTCAGATTATTTACAGATATGCATTCAAGATAGTATAGTTGAGATTTTAAACTAATATATACTCAAGATTTTGTGCATTGAAGATTTGTATAGGGTATATTTCCATATGGTATATTTGTATTTGGCATATGCATATATGGAATATTTGTATATTCAAGATTTTGAAGGCACTCTTCTACTGAAGCATAGCCTTTGGGATTACTAAGAAGCAAGGTGTGTTTGGGGCAATATAAATTTAGTTTGGGGGAGAATATTTCTAATTACTAAATATGATAAATGACCTTATCCCTTCTCTCTGAACTCCAGCCTGTTTATAAGATAACAACCTCAGAAACAACTTCAGATAACTAGGCCATAGGAAGTCGGAGTGAGAAAAATTCCTTTACAATGCATACCCCTGGTCAAACCAGTGAGCTCCTCTTGGTACCTGTCTCCATCTAAGCACCAAGAGGTGACACAAGAAAGGCATATGCCATCAGGTCCTGTGGGCAAGGTGTTTTAGAGGAGCCTAAGTAGTGTTGATTTCCCTCTCCAGCTGCTCCAACTACTACTGCAGATCCTCAGAGGGCATAAAAGGGTTGAAGAGATATGAAGCAATAGCCAGGAAAAGAGACCAGTGCAACACCCGAAGTCATAAAGAACAGCAATATGTGGGATTCAAAGGAATGTATGATAATGAAGGAGGCTCATCCCAGATAAAAAGGCTGCTTGTTGCAGTCCTGCCTTTGCCATCATTCAGCTGCTTGCACTGGATGTAACCACATTCAATTTTAGGGAATGTGACAACTTCACATCCTTTCTACTGCCCAAGTACCTGCCACCTCAGGGCCTCAGAGATCTCTCACCTCTCCTAGGCATAACTGTGTAACTCTGGCCATGCTCCTACAAAATTTTCCTGAAATGCCACTTGTCCTTCCTTGCCCTTCCAACAGCTCCCCAAACCACCAGGACTCCTTTTAGCCCCTTTCTGCCATGTCCAACTGATCCCTTCCAACTTTCTTCACCTACTTGCATCTTTCTCGTCAGCATCAGGTCTTAACACTACCACAAAAGCACACTGATCTGCCCCCAAAGAGTTACCTTGCTCTCATCCGTAGGGAAGAAAAATTCAATTTTGCCTGTGCTATAGAAAAGCCTTAAACTACTCTGAGTTTATTTATAATGTTGGCTCACTGTTATTTGCCACAAAGGAACTGTTAAAAGAAGAACGGATTTTCTGCGGAGTGAGGGCAAATGTACTAGTACATATATCAAACATCCAGCAGTGTTGTGTGTAACAACTTGTGTTTCCAATTTTGGCAATCAAACTTCCTACACTCTTTCTTGGAAATTATAAATAACAATATATATCAATATATTCAGTCAAAACCTCATGTTTCTTTCCAAATAATCCTCTAATCCATATATCTTATGGCCCAGCATCAGAATGGCAATCTTATAGCTTTTGGCTTAAGATAGTCCACTTTCATATCTTCCCCAGTTCAGAAATATTTATGTCTTCCCACATTTCTGATGTACTCAAGGGACTTCTTAAACTTGCCTAAATACAAATAACTTGATGGAGGTGAAAAGGTAATGCAAGGTATTTCTAATGCTGGACAATGTGAAGTGCATATTTTGAGAGGAACACAAAAGCCATAGTAGAAATAATTTTTCTTTTATGCATTATTATTGTCCTGTTTCCTTTTAGAGGGAAGACAGATCTTTTCCACATAAAGATAATGTGTCTCCACTGCTTGAAAATATAGCCCATAACAATGCTAACAATTCCTTAAATGCCAGCACTATGTGAGTAAAGCTGACTGAGGTTAAATGCACATTTCCTGTCAGCTGCCCTCTTAAGAATACACGGGGATTGCAAAGGAAAACTAGTCTGAAAGAGTTACATTATTCAGCAGTTCTCTCTATTCCTTTTTGTGATCTCCAAACTGAGCTGTTCTTTTATTTTCTCAGCTATGCACTTTTTTCTAGCCTGAAATCTTTTCTGAGAAGATTTGGGGGACTTTGTATATTTACCCTAGATTTTCAGGCATCCAATAGCCTTGGCAGAGAGGCGGTGCTTGTTGCCACTGGACACCTGAAAACCTTCGATATTCCACTCTGGCATAAGTAGGGCATCCAGCCTCCAACAGGTCTGCAGCAGAAATCCCATCTTTCTCTGTTTATCCAGAGTGATCAGAGGCAGAAGCTGGAGGGGCACAGAGAATGTGCTGTCCTACCAAAAGGGCCAGTGCCAAAGGAAAAAGCGCAGGTCCTTCCACAAGCCCATGGAGACCACTTCCAGCACAGCCCTGTTCACCTACAACCGTGCTGTGCTGCTATATGACACACACAAAGTAGTGTCCAAAACTGAACAATTTTCTGGGTCTTGTCCTGCTGTTTAACTATTATAGTTAATGCTCCAAAAGTAGGTTTTGGAGGGAAAACCTGGGAAACTTTCCCCCAAAAAAAGAACAGTATTACAAAGCCATATTGTCTCTTACTTGTCTGTAGCCTCTCACTTATAACAATCCATGGTACAAAAGCACAATCAAAACTACAAGAGTTTACTTTAAAATTTAATCAAACACTTTCAATTTAAATAACTAAAGATAACACATGGGTCTTACATAGTCATCCTGATTTTTAGGGATGCTAGGCACCACCACTGAGGTCAGTAAGTACTGAACTGAAGATCAATATTTCTGACCACAGAGATTGCACAACTCTGAGTTTTACAGCCCAGTTGTTAGAAGCAATCAACTTGAGAAAATCAAAGCACAGAAAGTTCTTTAGCCTATATTGTTTCCTGAATTGTTGTTGCTTTCCAAGTCAATAGGAATACATCAGTTCAAATGAACTGAGTATCTGACCCCTCAGATTCACATATTTGCATATACATACACATATGTAAGTACCTGTACATAGTCAGTATTTCCTACAAGTATTTAAGTCTTTTTACAAAGTAATGTTTCTTATAAACACTACACTAGGGAAGTCAATGCTATCTATATACCTTCTACAACAAGAAATTCTCACAATGAGTAACTTGTCACATTCTGTAACTCTAATTTAGTATAATGTCCAAAAAATCCATTAACCTGAGAACTAAATAACATGTGGGGGTTGTAAAACTATCCATTTAATAAAAGACTTACCATGTTTTTAGCTAGCTGAGGAACTGGGATTTAGGTTGATGGAAAGGATTATTGCTTAATATTTTCCATAACGTCAGCAATCTTGTCAAAATCCCCTGGTTGCTCTGAGAGTAGGAGACATCTGTTTTATGGGGTGAGCACATATCCTGGAATGTCTGCCATCGGACAACATCACAAATGGGCTTCATTACCACTTAACATATTGAAGCTGGTTCACACTTCACAGTGCCATGGAAAAATCAGGCATTCTGCTTATGCCAGCAGAAGCCTTGCTGTAGACACAGTCCTGCAGAATAAAAAGTCCCCTTACGAGTACCATGTAGTCCATGTGTTGAAAGACTGCAGCCTGTACTAGCATGTGAAGTGTTTTGCCATTTCCATTGCACCACAGGTTTGACAAGTAAGATTCCGTCAGGAGGATTTGCTTGTGTAGTTGTCTCTCACATTCTAGCTTTAGGGTTGTGATCCGTGGCACAGAGTCCAGTTGGAGATAATTTTCTACTGGTGTGCCCTATGGGTTGATACTGTTTGACACTGTAACAAATGAATGGAACACTGCTACGGAGCATATCCTCACCAAGTCTGCAGATAGTACAAAATCGTGAGGAGAGGCTGATATGCCAGGATCCTGGACAGGCTGGAGAAATTGGTCAGAGAAACCTCATGAAACTCAACAAACTAAGTGTGAAGTCCTACCCTTGGAGGGGAAAAACATCAGGGACAAATACACACTGAGTGCCGAACTGGATGAAAACCAGCTGTGCAGAGAAGGGACTGGTGATCTTGTGCACAGCAAATTGACTATGAGCCAACAACATGCCTTTGATGCAAAGAAGGTCAACAGCTTTTGAAGAAGAGCATTGCAAGCCATTTGAGAGACATGATCCTTTTCCTCTACTCAGCAGTGATGAGACATGTCTCCAGTGCTGGGTCCAATTCTGAGCTACTCAAACCAAAAAGAAACATGAGCATACTGGAGCAAGTCCTAAAAAGGGACACAAATATGATGAAAGGATTGCAACAGCTTTCATTCAAGAAGAGGATAAGAGAAATGGCTTCTTCAGCTCTAGAAGAGAATTCTCAAGAGTGTCTCATCAGTGTATGTAACTACCTGATGTGAGACAACAGAGATGACAGAGTCAGGCTATTTTCAGTGGTGCCCACTGACAAGACAAGAGACCATGAGCACAAATCAAAATATTTATTTCCATCTGAAAACACTTTTTTACTATGAAGGAAGTCAAAGTCTGGCACAGGTTGCTCAGAGAGGCTGCAGCATCTCCATCCTTTGAGATACTCAAAATTCAGCTGGACTTGGTCCTATGTAACTTGCTTGAGGTTATCTTGACTTGCTTGAGGTTATCTTGACATAGGGGACCTCAAGAGGTCTTTTCCAAACTCATCTATTCTGTGATTCTTTGGCAGTGGTATTGACAAACGTTGGGATTTAGAATGAATTTTACAGATCCATGTCCTTTGATAGACAGGTCTTCTAACTCCACCTACACCAGCAAAAGTTGTTAACCTTTCAATTTATGATTTTTTTTTCCTCAGGCCCTTTATTTCTCAAGTTATCCCTTTTATGACAGGTATAGACACTGAGTTAGTTCTCAGAAAAAGATCAGATATGGAGGTCTTCTAGAGCTTTTTAAGACAATAATGATAGTTAGCTAAATATGTTTCACTTGCCTTTCTTTTTCAGCCTCTGTACTTCAAGGAAAAGAAAGTATTCATCCGAAAGACACTAAAATACAAAAGTCTTTCACATAGTAGGAAACTGTTCTAATGAATTTTCTTAGATTCTATGGACATAGAGCTCTTGGATGTGGCACAGGAAGGCACAGACATGCTAGCTTTAATCTAGTGAGCCTGGGGAATGACTGGCAGAAACCTCAGCCTAGGAGGGCAGGCGATACAGAGACTGTACAGAACCGTGGCAGAAGACTGAACTTACTAGACCAGGGTGAAGCCTGCCATTTCTGCCCTGCCACACATTGTCCCTACCCAGATGAGCATTGGTAATTTGAACTACAGTTTTTCAGCAATTCTTTTGAACCTGCTGCCATCTAGTGAGCAGAAATCTAGTGAGCAGAAATGTGAGGATTCTATGGCCAGCAGTGTTTTTAGCTAAGACATGCAGGCTTTTGTTCTGCTCTCCCTCCATGTCAAGGCGTAGCTTATGGTAGGGGTTTGCATGCATTTGCCCAGTAGGCTCCCAGATGTAAAAATATAATTGACATAAGTATCCTTTGCCTTATACCCTCTCCATCTTTTTTTAAATCACTTCATTTTTAACACCTGGAGATTCTCATCAGACTGCTCTCCACTAAAAACTCCGTATTTGAAAATGTCTGTAAAACAGTTGTGAATATGAAGGATTTGGGGTGTACAGGTTTTGGCTGGGATGTAGTTAAATTTCTTCACAGTAGCTGCTATGGGGCAGTGTCTTGATTTGTGCTGTAGCCAGTGTTGCTACGACAGAAATGCTTTCTTTGCTCCTGAGCAGTGCTCACACAGCATTGAGGCCTTTTCTGTTCCTCACCTCACCCTTCCAGTGAGTGAGTTGGGGGTGCACGAGATGTTAGGGGGGATACAGCTAACCCCAGCTGATGAAAGGGATCTTGCCCAATATACTGCATGCTCAGCATACAGAACTGATGGAAGGTTAGTGGGACTGGTCATTTGGGTGTGAGCAGTTGTTTTCATTTGCATCACTTTTCTCGGGTTCATCACCTTCTTCACTGATGTTTTCTCCCTTATTACAATAACTTTTCAGTATCTTGAAAATCTTTGGGTAGTTAAACTACTTTTACTAGTATTTATTAGAAATATTATTTTATCTTTTTCTATGGTTAACAAGTTATTTAGGGATATGATACAGGACCTGTGGTAGTATGGTCATGGGTAGTAGGGCATGTGGGAGAATATGGACAAGTATCTAAAAAATTCCTCACCTCCAGTGGTCCGGAACTTCCTAAAAAGTGGAGGATCCTGATGAAGTAATAGCACGTTTGAAAAAAAATTCTCTAGATATTTCAAAGAGGCACGAGTTATCACAGTGTGTTGGGGCCTTACCAACATCTGCCAAACATTTCTTCATATTATGCAGCACACTCAAGAAGGAGGGAGGGTCTCTGGAACATACCACAAATACTACGGCTAAACAAGAGACTGCTGCCTCTGTAAGCAAAAAGAAACAATGGAAGTGGAAGTCAGCTTGTTTAGTAAGGGATGAAGAAGTTTCTCCTAGTAGAGAGCAAGAAGAAGAATCAGAAGAGGCAAACCTTACTGCAGTAGATCAGGAAACGACTGAGAACAAAAATGACACAGAAGCCACATGATTCTTATGGCTAAGTGAGCTGTGAGATACGTGAAAAGATTATAGCTGGCAACAGGGTGAGAGATTCTCAGCTGGTTACTCCAGTTCTTGGATATTGGGGCCAAAATCATGAATTAGAGGGCAAGGAAGACCAGCGGCTGAGATGCCTTGTTAATGATAAGGTCATTCACAAAGCAATGGGAAAAGGACATTAGTTCTCAGGTTTTGGCAGAGACTCCTGTCTCATGTGAGGGACCAGTACCCGCTCAAGGAGGAACCGGCAAATTCCTAAAGAAAATGGATAAAGATTGAGTGATGTATCCAGTATCTGAGGGAATTACCTTTGGTGGAGGTGACCTATAGAAACCTGGACAATGACCAGGCATCTGAAGGGCTGGATGAAATCTGGTGTTTGCTGTTCACATGGTGAAATTTTAGACAGACTGTATCAATGTCTGTAACACTCCAGCCCTGAGAGCTGCAGGCTCATGGGTTCAGCCAGGAGTTTTACTTTAAAATATATATGTAGGGTTCTTTAATGCCTCAAGATAGTGTCAAGAGAATAAGCCACAGACTTGTTCTCAATAGGTATCTTTATTAATTTAGGGGAGCAAATAAGGGAACTTGGCAAAGATTCAAAAAGGACACTACACAAGCTAGACAAAATGTTCCATGACAATACCAACCCACCACATACTAATCCACAATACTTCAATCAAAATCCAATCCCTTCACAACATTTAAGTCAAAATCCCGTCCCTCCAGCTCCAAGTCATCCAAAGCATCAAGAAAAGGGGAAACAAAGGCAGAGGGAGCAAGAAGAGAGAAGGAGAAAGAGGGAGAGACAGAGGATATAGCTTCCCCTAGAACCTTGTGGAAGATCAGCTCTCACATGTCCAGATGACAGGGTCATGACACACGGCAAACATGCTTACGGTTTTATCTGCTCTGGTCCCTGTGGCCAACCCCCCACCATGAGGTTTGACCCATTCCTTCCCCCTTCACACACACACAGACACACACACACACAGACACACACACGCACACCTCCCTCAGAGGTAGGTCTGGCCCAGTAACTACTGATCTGGTGCCTAACAGTGCCATATGCCAGCACACTGGATATAATAAGCTGGACCAATATGGAGGCATCAGCTACGGATGGATTGGCCAAACATCTCCAAGAATACAAAGATAAACTACCTCCCTCCCTACAGGTAGGGAGGGAGCTCCCTACAGGTAGGGAGATCTTAGCTGTGAAAGAACTGACGCAAACATTTTCAGACAGATCTGAGTGTGTATGGTAGTTTTAGCTAGGGCTCAAATTAGCAGGCTCAGAGAATCTACGTAGATTAGGAGAGACAGGTATCACCTGACTTAAGCAACCAAAGAAATATTTCATACCAGATGACGCAAACCTGATAGAGGTAGGAGGAGTTTTCTCAGTTGCCATCATGTCTGCAGTGGAGGCAGAATGTGGTGCTGCTGCACTGCTGTCTTGGGCTTTGCTCCTGCCACCACTACATTGTATTTTGTTTTAGTTTCAGAGAAGTAGAAACATTTTACTGTTTTGCTCTCTCTTTTGCCTTGCTGGGTCTCTTTTGCCTTGCTGAGTGTCTTTTAGAGTACTTTATGAATCTGGAGTGATGGAATCTGTTTTCAGTGGGAGGTAGAAAATTGTTATATATCTAACTTGTGTAAGTGTGTGTTATATTGTAGTTTCCTTTAATTTTCTCTGTTCTGTATAAATATATATAGTTAAGTTTAAGTTTAAACCTAGTTTGAGGGGTTTTTTTTCCTTTCTCCCTTTTCTCAGTGTTGGGGGAAAGAGACTGACTTTGTGCTGGGCAGTCGGCATTTTGCCAGTTCAACCCAAGACAGTGTGATAGATCCTCCTCACTCAAACCAACCAATGCCTCAGCAATTAAGTCACCATTTTTTTTAGTAAATGTAGTGCCCATCTACAAGAAGGGCCAGAAGGAGGATGCAGGGAACTACAGGGCTTTTAGTCTAACCTTGGTTCCAGGGAAGGTCATGGAGCTGATTATCCTGAGTGCCATCATATGGTGTATGCAGGACAATCACGGGATCAGGTCCAGCCAGTGTGGGTTTGCGAAAGGCAGGTCCTACTTGACCAACCTGATTTCCTTCTATGACAAAGTGACACACTTAGTGGGTGAGGGAATGTCTGCGGATGTTTTCTGCCTGGACTTTAGGGAAGACTAACAGCATCTCTCACAGCATTCTCCTGGAGAAACTGTTTGCTCATGTCTTAGATGGGTGCACTGTTTGTTGGGTGAAAAACTGATTGGATGGCCAGGCTCAGAGAGTGATGGTGAATAGAGTTACATCCAGTTAGTGGCCAGTTACTAGTTGTGTTCCCCAGGAATCAGTCCTGTTTAGTATGTTTATCAATTATTTGGATGTGGGGATTGAGGACATAGTCAGCTCCCAGATGACACCAAGTAGGTGGGAATATTGGTCTGCTGGAGGGCAGAAAGGCTCTGCAGAGGGGTCTGGATAGGCTGGATCAATGGGCCAAGGTCAGCTGGACAAGGTGAAGGGTCCCACCCTTGGGTCACAACAGCCCCATTCAGAACTACAGGCTTGGGGCAGAGAGGCTGGAAAGATGCCTGCTGGAAAATGACGTGAAGGGGATGGTTGACAGTGGCTGAACATGACCCAGCAGTGTGCTCAGGTGGTCAAGAAAACAAATGGCATCCTGGCTTGTATCAGAAATAGTGTGACCAGCAGGACCAGGGAAGCAATTGTCTCCGTGTACACAGCATTGGTGAGACCACACCTGGAATACTGTGTCCATTTTTGGGCCCCTCACTTCAAGAAGGACATTAAGGTGCTGGAGCATCCAGAGAAGAGCAATGGAGCTGGGGAAGGGTCTGGAGCACAAATTATATGGGCAGCAGCTGAAGGATCTGGGGTTGTTTAGCCTGGAGAA
>VWZD01001870.1:9217-21717 GCA_013396695.1 Sakesphorus luctuosus
TTTATTACCGGCTTTGTAAATATTTGTTGAGCCATTTATTTGGCAGAAATCCAGTGATATTCCTTGGCACACTTACCCTTTAATAGTAAAAATGCATAAATAACCAGGGGCAAGTGTAGAGATGCAATATTAATATTATTGTTCTAGTTCACAACAACACAAAAATAATTCAAGAATAAAAGAAGTTAACATTCATTTAACATGATTGAAGGTGTTGATGCATTCATCCAAAGTGATCCCAGGCGAGCTGAAACTATTTTCAAATTTAGCCTACTGTTGTCTGGGGAAAAGAAATTAGCATGAAAAATACCTATGCAGAGATTTTTACTTTGAATAAAGTAAATTATGATTTTGTTTGGAAAATGTGTTTAAAACTTAGCTACTTAGTGATTTCACAAACAAAACCCCAATGAAATCCAAGAAGCTTAGCATTTAACCTTATCCAGCCTAATGGCAGAAGAAACATAAAGCTCCATTTGCATGCTTACTTAAATCAGTCAGCATTTTAAATTTATTGAATCAATTAGAGGGCATACGCAAATCTTAAAGATACTTTTTATTTCTTCATCCGGTACTGAGACAGAACTTAACAAATTCTGACTATATCAGATAGCGTGCCAGCTGTTCAAGTGTGGTCCAAAATTCTTGCAAGAGGAGGAATGCAAGGCAGAACAATGTTGTAGTGTTGACATGAATAAAAAATATGTCGCACAGAAATAAATATCTGACATCTCTATGTTATGCCTAACAAAAAGACAGAGGCCATATTAATAACAGTACTATTCTATCACTAATACTAACCATTTTAAAGAAGATTTTCATCCTCAGCTAGGTATTGTGGGCAGAAGCAAAGTATACTTATATATTTATGTCAAGTAAACATGGGGGGATAATTTAATTTCAATACAGGTTATTCTTCGTATTGAATACTAACATTGCAATGCAGCACATGGAATTGCTTTGATAAATTGTGTCTGCTTGTAAAAAGAACTACTCTTACTCTCTGACAGTCGTTTCTGATGATAAAGCCAAAATCACAAGACCACTCAAAGTTTTAGGTAACAAGAAGCATTTCATATATACAGTATTATTTCCTTTATATTTCATAAGTGAAGAAAATGCATCATCCAAAAAGGATGCATGTTTCTGCAGATGTCTTTAAAAGAAAACTTTCCTAGGATGTTAACAAGGTGGTCACTTCAAGTCAGGATGCTTTGCATGCAACTGCTTATGGCTAGTAAGGGAAGAAACATTACAAGTGTGAGAGTATTAAAGCTTAATACTTACAAGAACATCACCAGCAAGAGACAGAACCAGTCCAGAACCTCTGTCCTCATAGTCTTGGCTACTAGTCATGCTTCTACTAGTGCTATTTTATTAGTGTTAACAAGCCTGAATGACAAACAGCATCATGGCTTCCATACAACAGACAGAAGGCAGTCTCTGAAGAGATTAAACTGGTGCTCACTATGCTCACCCAAGGAGGCAGAATAGAAATTTTATTCTCTCTAAGAACTGAACCCAAATTCCCACATTCTGAACTCCCACATTCCCACATACTGCTCCTATACAGAAGCTGTACTTCTGCCCATGCTGTATAGCAAGTGACTGCCACCAATCTGAGAAACCAGCTTCTACTGCAAAGCCTGTTGAGTCACACCTTTCAGAGCAGCAGGGTGACTGTATGCAGAGTTTCTTAATTTCAGTCAAACGCATACATAAAGTACAGAAAATGCTCTCTAAATGTGCCAGAATTAAGATCTAAGCATCAAACCCTGTAAAAGCACACAGAAAAACAAACAAAAACACCAAACAGATACAACTTGACAGAATTTAAGTCAAATTCCAACATCTATAGGCACCTCCATGTACAGAAACAGCTGACCTGAAGATTTCAGGAGTGGAAGTTTGGACTTCAGTAGTGTATGTGTATGTGACGCAGCAGCAGCAGAACTACCAGGTCAAGGGCTAAAAGAACAGCCTTCCTGGCCAACAAAAGAACAATGTTTCAGGGAAACCACTCCCAGAACATTATTCCCATCTGCAAAACTGAGAAAAAGCTGTTTCTGTCAATGCAAGTGCTCTGGCAGGAGCAGAGCCAGACAACCCCTCCAGAGAAGACAGCAACCTGACAACAGGAGAATGGCAACACCGTTGCAGTCTATCCCACGCGCTGTTCATTTGCCTGCTAGTGAAACATGGAGAAACATATGGCACACATACCTTTCCAACAGAAAACAGACAGCGGTTGCTGCTCATTGTTTAAGATCTACAAAGACTGAAGTAAGCAAAAAACTGAAGCAAAGTACCATAACAACTGCTGACTTACAAACATGAGGACAAAGCAGCAGACCAAAGACTAGTTTGTCACTGTCAGCAACAAGAGCCCAAGAGATGAAGTGGCACGCAGAGTGCCCTTGGCTTTATGCTGAACACCAGAAATCCAGGCCAGACCACTTAGACGTTCTGACAAAAAAGTTGATGAGAGCAAGTGAATGAGAGTGCAACGTGATCTGATCAAATAATTTACTTTGATATTTTGCTTTTCAAAGAAAGCCCCCTCCCCAGCAAAAAAAAACCCCAAACACAAACCCCACCAAACCCCCACTTCCTCTCTCTCAAAAGTTTGCACAGTTTTGGTTAGATATTGAACTCCTTGATGGGGTTTGACTATAAGTTAGCAAAGCCTAGGGTAAGTCTACAACTGTAGAACTCCAGTGTCTTAAACAGAAGCCAAATGGTTCTTCCGAATTAGCATCTCTGTATTTCACTGAAATGAAACAGAATTCAAGAAAATTAAAACATGATAAACATCAATTGCAACACAACTTTAGCATGCAAAAAGTCCCTACTTCACTACCAACAAAATATTTTGTGGTTTGTATTTAAAGTTTTGCTTCAGGCCCTCTCTCAGTTCCTCTTTGAAATACATATTGTTTGTTTAATTATTTCTTTATAAATGATTACATTTCTATGAATATTCACTGTATTATACACAGAAATCTGCTATTTATTTAGTTATTCATTTTTTCATGCCCAAAGCACTCTGTACAGGTGGCAAAAACTGGAATTTATAATTCCCAAGATGATTAGAACATGAATTCTATGATATGCTTTCACTTTTGACATAATGTCATGATGATTGCAAAGGTCTAATAAAGTGAAAAAGTACAATTCCAGGATTGGACAACGCTAGTAGTGGACATTAAATACTTTTGACAAACAGGAATAGCCTTTTAGGAAAAGCTAAAGTAATGAAGGATTTGTTGGAAAGCAAGAAAAATAAACCATGTTCATTAGTAAAAGCTCTGATGGCCAGGCCATAACACTTAATTGGTAAACTTTAACTATAAAACTGACAAAACAAATAAAGATGCTTGCAGATAGCTCTTTGTTTACAAGCAGAACATTTATAGAACACATCAGCAGGTAAGGCCATAGCTGTAAATACCATCAATGAATTAAAGAGTCAGCAGTCATTTTCATAGTGCTGGAAGGGGAAAAGGATTAAAGACAACCTGGCCAGGTACGTCACTGAGGTCACTAAAAATCTAGAGTACCACATGTTCTTTGAGCCAAGTGTTAAATCTCATCTTAGCAAGTCCTTATGTGCTTGTGGTTAATAAAGAGTTTCTAAGTTGTCAAAGTATAATATTTCAATGGTCTGCTTACAACAGCTATTTCTTTTTCTCATCAGTATAGATTGCTCCTCCCTACATTATATTTTAAACAGATATTTTTAAATATTAAACTTAATTCAAATACATTAAACTTTTAGTAGGCTGCTCTTTTTAACCTATTTTTAATATAAACCAACATGCCTCCATGTCCTACTGTTGCCCTATCTGAGTGCAGAGACTTTAAATGTGGGAATCCAACTGATCCTTCTCATCATGGTGCAATACTTCACAAAAAATGTAAAAACATGGAGCCATAATTCCCCATCTTTCTAAGGCTCAAAATAATGCCCAATAGGTTCATTGTTTTATTTGGTGATGACTTACATTCATCTATACCTAAAAGACTGTTATAAAGCAGATATCAAAGATACACAGCTACTTTGATAAATGAAGGTCTGTCAGGGGCCTTTCACAGATCACAGGACTAATCATAATGACTATAAATGGAAAGATTTTCCCTACTCACATTCCTAATTTTCCCTCACACTTTCTTGGATTTTTGCTTTTTTCAGATAACACTCATAAAATCAAGAAAACATATTTTAAAAAGCATTCCCCCACAGGTTTCACTTGCTTGTAAACATGTTTATGAATGTCATAAATTGCCATGTAATAACTCATAAAATACAGAATGTTCTTTAGCAAAAATAGTATTTGAAAGTGTGTTATCATTCTATGGGTACAAATAGCAGAAGAGGCGTAATGTCAGGACATAACCTTTTGAAAAGGGAGAGATGGATGAATTGAGAAATATATCCTCCCTAGTTCCACATTTACTTCATATGGCTTCTCCAAATGAAGTACACGTATGTTTGAACTTCAAAACACACAGTTTCATGCCCGTCTTCTCACTACAAAATAAATCTTTTTTTTCAATTCTGTGCCACTGACTACTTTCTCAAAATTATTTCTGTTTACATGAACAAAATCCCTTTTACCTTCAGTAATTAAGTCACTAGCTGATAAATATCTTTACAGAGACATCTCCATCACAATGTTAGCAAAACTTTGCATTTTATCTATGTGGGTTTGTTTTTCCCTTGAACATTGAAATAGTTCCTTACATATTAACGCATCAGCTTCTCTGCTTGCCTTAGCAACATAAGATTTCTTAATCTTTCTCAAAATTCTGCTCTCCTGAGTCACTCAGGAGAGGACCATGAGCCCATAGATGTCTAGGCAAAAGTTTGTTAGATATTTCCCAGGAGTCAGCTTGCAAAGATACTAAATGCTGTAATTGTGTATCACATCTTTCCAAAGAATGCACAGTTTTCATGTCCAATATAAACATCTGAGAGTAGAAAGATAACGGAAAAAGCGAGAAACAAGCTAAGGATTGTATGGAGAAGAGAAGCAAGATTAAAAATTAATGAAAAACAAAAAGCAATAGTATACCAGGCATGGCAGTACAGACGCAGAAATTTTGATTTTTTTAAGCAGATGGAGGATGTCAGAATTAGAACAGCTGTAGAGAGGTGATGATATCAAATTTGCATTAGAATTCAAGCATGAGTTTTCTTAAGAAGTACAGACTGATTTCATAGCAGAAGGCAGGCACAAACCATAAAAATTAAAAGGCCAAATTAAAAAAGCCCTCAGTTAATTGGAAGAAAGAAATTTGAAAAAGTTAGAAAATTACAGAAAAGAATGCTTATACATTCACTTGAAAACATGCATCTTCACTAATTTTTAAATATTATTATAAAACAAAACTTTTCCTCAAAAGAAATAGTTCCATAAAACCTCTAGCATTATTGAACAGCCAACAAGAATGAGGAATTTTATATAATTTTGAGGTATTTTACTCTAGGTTTCTTAGTTATTTCAACATTTTAACTTTTTTATTTAGAAACATTGCTGGTTAAAATCTTCTCTTACAGTTAGAACTTTGCATTGATTTAGAAAAACCTCCATTTCTGTTCAGCTTTGGACAGTTCTATTATGCTTTCCAGAAATGGCTTCTTCCATCAAACAAAAATCCACAAATTTTCATAAAAAGCCACTTTGAAGGCTCCAGAAGGGATTATTTCAATACATACACATGCAGTATACCTAAACACAGTAATGACATGCAAGTTACAGTAATTTAAGAAAAAAAACAAAAAACAAAGAAGAGATGTGAACTTCCGTGGGCAAAACAGTCACTGTGTCCTGACATAGTTCCAAACACACAAGTTTAGTCCCAGTTAGTACACTCATTGTAGAGGCTGTGCTCCATGAACCTCCCCCCAAATGGCTGGTAAAATTTATGTTAAAACTTTGTGTTCTGTGTGGTGATAAGCAACTTGGAAAATACCAGTTTGGGCTACACATCTACACAAGTGTTCCAGCTTTCAGCACTTCCTTGGGTAAAGACTTTACTTTCCACAAAACCAAATAGAAGTAATGTAAAATGTTGGTTTTAAAATAATATAAATGATACACATTTAACTTTTAAAAGAGCCAGTAAGCTGTTAGCCTTCCATAATCAAGATAACCATGACTCCAGCCTTCTTTTATATTTGAAATATTTAATAACCCTTTTCAATAATACACATTTTAATAACGTCATGTAACACTGGTATAACCCATGACCCTACCAGAAGTCATGGAACTACGCATGCCATAGCCACACCAAACCTATACATACCTAAAATTTGGCAAAGATTTTATGCACAACCCTTTGTTAAACTTAGTTAGCTGGGTAACCTAGTAATCTAGTTAACTTTACAGTAAATTCTGGTAGTACTTCTGACAAATTTTTCCAGCGTTCAGTTGATGACAGCCATTGATCAAAAAACAAAGGATTGTTGTCTAAACATTCTCCCCTTTCACAGACAAATCCTCCTCTTCCTTGATTAAATTTACATCTCAGAAGTTTTGGGGAACTAGTGTTTAGAACAAGGCCAATCAAATTCTTTATACGAAAATGCATGTGCAGCTTTATGAGATTTAGAATAGGTCTGAAAGTTACACTTTTTTTAATCTTTATCTCAATTCTTATGCCAATTCCCAAAACAATGTTTATGTGATCTTCTGCACCTCTGTTCATGAGCGTGGAAAAGAGAGAAAATCAGATAAGTTTCCAAGGCATAAGAGAGTCTGTGAATTTAAATTCCTGTACCATGCATTAAGCAAAGCTTTAGTGCAATGCTGTTATTTTTAATCTAGGTCTATTTCTCTGCATATAGAAATCAAGTACTCAATCTTCAACAAATTTATTTTGCCATCATCATTGTTACCTTCTGGAATTACCAGAAGGCCAAAGTCAGAGTGGAGTTCTGTAAAAAAGTAAGAAAAGCTCTGCACTAAGTTTTTAATATGTCCCATACACCTTTACTGGGCCAATAAAGTGACTCTGGCGATGGTGCACAAACCATGTATTACATGTAGGATTGGCACCACTCCAGACTTATTTCCTCTCTCAAACTAAAGAGTTACTGCAGGCTTTGCTATTCTGCCAATGTCACAGCAATGCATTGTCTTCTTACGTTGCTGAATACACAAAGCCAAACACTTCAGTCTTCCATTTTACATGACTTTCAGAAATTGTCAGCATGGATCATTTCCCCGAGAACTAATGCTAACTTTCTCAGAGAAACAGATATTTCTTTTCTCAATAGATTTTTGCATGACTGTCCCGCATGCAGCTAACATGAGGAAGTAAATGCTAAAATTGCATATATGTGGGCTTCATTAAAGCAGCATTTATCAGATTGTTTACAACATGGTTAAGTATAAGAAGTATGCTCTTGACCATTGTGGTAGTTAAGCCTAGTTAGGCCTTAGTTTTAGTTAGGCCTAGATTAGGCTTCAGTTTTGGTAGGTCTTGGCAGGTAGGTGCTACATAGATTAGAAGGGACAGGTGTCACCTGACTTAAACAATGAAAGAAATATTTCATACCAAATGATGCAAAGTGGAGTATAAAAACAGTGTAGGGAGGAGTTATCTTCCTCTTCTACCCATGGCCACAGTCCTGAAAAGACCTACTGTGACTGTCCTTGGAGGATTGGGCCTCACTGCCACCCCACTGCTACTTTATCTCAGGAAGTAAATATTTTATTGTTAGTTTCCGTTTTCTTTGATAGGTGTCTCTCAGGAAGTGCCTCTTGGGGTGCTTTGTGGCGCTGGAGTGGTGGATTCTGCCTTTTTGGTGTGGAGGTGGAAAGTAGTTGATATCTTTTGCTTTTGTCTATATCTGTTGCATGAGATTTTGCTTTTATTTTTCCCTTATCTGTGTAAATATATAAACCTTTCCATTTTAAATTTTCAGTTTCAGGGTTTTTTCTCCCTTTCCCTTGGGAGAGAAGGGGGAACCTTATTGCTGCAATGAATACTTGGCATTTTACCAGCTCACCTCACAACAACCATATAAATTAAAAACAGTAGAAATAGTCTTTAAAAATGCTACATTCCTCATCCTAGGACCTATACAATTTCAGCCCTAAAATGTTTTGGAGTATTTCTTTTCAGCAAGTCTGTTCTATTAAACCGATTACTAAAATTAGCTAAAAAACCACCAAACAAACTAATAAACACCACATAACAGATCCAGAACAGCCAAGATGATCTTATTTCAGAGATGTTATCAGAAAACTGTCCTGTTGGTCATATCACATGACATATATTGAAAAGCCTCCAGAAGACACTCATGCTATTGAACAACATGGAGTTTTCATTTACAGAGGAAACCAGAGCAAGATAGGTCTTAGTCATTCATCTGTTATTCAGGTGCTGACAGATTGAAGTCAGCTAAGGCAAAAAGTTTGGGGAATGAAAAATAAAATCAATATTTTGCTTAAGAAAGAGACAAAAATATTAGACATCACAGATTAAAGAAAATTCTTTAAAATACTGGTTGAAAACCACTGTTATTTTTAAGATGTTTAAATAAATGAACAAAATTTTATTTAAAACATATTAATCACCACACAAAGAAAAGTAATTTATACTAGTTACAAACAACACGAAAGAGGATTGAATTCAAAATACAGAATTCAGAGTCTCAAATATAATTTGATCAGGCATCACTTTCTGGAGGTATTAATGCCAGAGGAAATGATGGCAGAATGGTTTTCCTGGGGAGATCCTTCATTTTCCCAGATCAAAGTCCTCAAAAAGTAATCATCCATCCATCTGCTCTTCCCATTCACCAGGGAAACATTACCTCTTCAAACTCAACTACAACAACACATCTCTTACAATCCCATTACAGACTCCCAAATTTAAATTCCTCCAGCTTTCTACTATATACTCTAACTGGCTCATCAACTGCTGCTCTCTATTTACTCCACCTCTCTCCTCCTTACTGCAAGTCCATTAGTGCTTAATCCCGCATTCTCTACTTCAGTCCCACTCCAATGTTCTGAACTAATAGTGTAGTTACAGATACTCAATAAAGTGAGGAGAGGAAGGAACAGAATAACCTTTGGCAGCTCCCAAAACAGTCTCTGTAATCCTTGTAGTAATCACCTACAGCTGTGTTACAGGTGGCGCAGATTGAAATATTGTGTTCTTGCTGGTTTATATCCAAAACATTTGGTAGTTTTGGTAGAACTGCAGCTTGTTTTGTCCTTGGAAGTGCTGAGCCCACTCAACCAACACAAATATACAGCAAAATCAATGCAACTGAGCACTGATTGACTGTGCAAATATACAGTTGACCAAGCCATATCAGATTCATACCTCACATACTTCAGGACCAGTATGTACAACACATACATAAAGCATTCTCAGATGTGAGCACAAAATCTTCAAATGCTATTCACACATATCTTCTGCATGGAAAAAAAAAACAACCCTGAAGTCAAGTCTGGACATATGGGAGACAAAGATATATATATGGCCAATCTTCGCGAACGAAGATTTGGGAAGGGCTCACCCCACGTGTGCCCTCTGAGCCTGCACAGTGGATTTTTTTAGGTGAGGCTCAGCGTGCGCAAAACTGGCCCCACCGTTTAAGTCCTAAGGTTCATTTTGCCACGGCCAAGCAAGCTTGGACAGTGACAGTGAAGTCCTGAGGACTATCTACAGCACCCGGTACTAACCAAGGCTGACCCTGCTTGGCATCCGAGATCTGACGGGATCGGCTGGCAGGGAGGCATTTAATTGCTGGGGACGGTCCGTACACTGAGACTCGAACTCGCGACCTTGGGAGATGGAAACCGGAGTGCTCTCCACTACGCCACAGGACCGCCCGGGAGACAAAGATAACACAACCTGTATGTGACTATCAGTTCTGGGTACTACAGAGTAAATTCTGCTAAACAGAAAAGTTATGTCTATATATCTCAAATAAGAACACATTTTAAAGTGGTATGTTAGGCCAAGCTCACAGTAAGAAAGCAAGTAGCTTAGCATAAAGTACTAGACCATTCATGTGATGATGTACATCATAATTCCTAACATAACTATAGACACAGTTGCTGCTGCTGCTCTGTTTGGGCATGCAGGAGGTGAAGGGGGTGTTTTTGTTTGTTTGGGTTTGAATAGCATTAAATGTGTCAGTTAAAATATTAGCTTTTTTAGAAAAAACACATTGCAATTTAAAATTGGACTTTGAGCTTTTATGTTAGCCTGCAAATATTTCATGCTAGAATTAATGCTACATATGTGCAAGTGTGTAGTACTGGAGATTTATTTAATTATATTTAGCACTGAGCAGGAAAATAGTTTTTACAGTGATTCTAGGTGAGAATTACTTTCTTAGCAATAAGTAGGCAAGCAGAAGGCCAAAACTAACACTAAACATATTCAGTTTGGGGTTCATTCTTCTAGCACGAGTCTTGTTCCTTCACTGCCATTACCTTTCACATTACTTATTAAAGGCATTGTTTTTATGTTTCTTTCAGTTGAATGTCAAAGGTCGAGAGCATCTCCAACCCCTTTTACAGGTGTCAAAACAATTTCAATTCATTACAGAAAAAGCAGCTGCAGCAGCAATGCCTGGATATCCCATACCAACAATAATAGTAACTATTACTTGTAGCGGGGAAACGTTGGGATTATTCAAATGTTGGTTTATCGGCTTCCTCTAGGCTACGACGACTGGAGTCAGGACATCATCTTCATAGAAGTATCGTCAAAACTGCTCCCTTATTGTTTACATAGCATACACACTTAACAATAGTACAAGAATACAATTGGCCAGTAGCTAGGGTGGGTATCTAACTCCATACCTCTGGATTGATGTCTTTCTCAAAACTATGCCCCTGTATCCAAGAGCTTATCCGTTCCCAATGGCAACTGCCGAATTCCTCTTATTGTTTACTGCTCTTCTTGCTACTGTTTTAAAACACAGGGGCACCGTTTTCCCCTTTATCCCTGGACTGGCCTGTGCACACAGGCTTCCAGCAATACATCATGGCCTGCATTACTGAAATATTCCTCTACAATTATTACTATTAGATAAACATGTCAACTATATTAAAGTATCACAAGTGTACTGAAGATCACCACAGCCCTCCAGCTGTGGAATGAAAAACAGACCACACATGTCATGTATATAACCACTGGAAAAATGATCTGTGTCCTATGTTACCCTAACCCCAAAACTTCGGTCAACAACTTCAAACTGACTGTAGTGTGATTCTCATGAACAAAAACTAGATCATTTAAAATAAGAAACCACTTCTATTTCTTTGCCATTTTTGTTACAAATCACTCTTTAGTGGGCAACAGTAAAGTGAATAAGGGGCACAGATTTTGAGTTGAAATCTCCAATATTGAAATTTCAATTTGGAATCTAAGGATTTTTTTACATGTGTGTGATCACAAAGCACTCTAGATATATTGTTTCATTTTGGAGGTTAGATTTTGGTTCCAAAGGAGCTGTGGTGTATTTTCTTAGTACGTTGTATAATATTATTTTTAGCCATGTATCAAGACAGCATGATAAACCTGCTCTGCTACACAGATGGGTCACTTTGACCTGTTTCATTATAATGCTAAGTAAAGAAAGAGCACTTAAACGTCCTCTCAAGATGAGTGAAGCTATTTACCAAATGGCTCATATAAATCTATTGCATTGTCTTGAAAAGCCTAACAAACTTAAAAGTTCTGAAATAGCAAGCGGATGGCTGCTTTGGAATTTGAATTCTGTTTTCTCATGCTTGAGCATTACTTTACAGACTTAAATTCTCATCTTCCTCCTTATTTACAGAACAGATCCATTGAAAATGAACAAACAACAGGTACATGCCATGGCCAGAAGCAAAAGAAACTTCCACACAGCACAAACAGATCAAGTTCCAAAATCAAAATCATCTCACACCAAATTTCTTTCTCTCTTTACAGGCAACTCTAGCTGCCTCCATTGATCACAACCATGACCGGAAGATCTGACATAGATCCTCGAATACAAGAAATATCACATTATTTAGTACTTAAAACAATAAAAATATCTTACAGCGCAATGTTTATAAAATCTTACATACACATTTTGCCAAATGATTTGTGGTATAGCTAGGGATTATAAGGAAGTTAGTAAGGGTACATGGTTTGCCTATTCTATTCAAAACAGAGGAAAGGTTTACTTTTGCTCCAAAGCTACACAGCATTGCTCAGCTGTCAGTTTTCTTTTGAGGCTCAGGGAAGACTACCCTTCTACTGAAATTCATTTGTACTTGTGGTTTCCTATTGCAATTTACTCATTAGCTTAGCAGAGTTAACTACCACTGACCCTGTGATACATATTTTTTGTATCTGCAGTTAAGAACTGCAATTGCTCAGGAAATGTAAACGAAGAAACCATAATTACTATTCCTTTCGAAAAACACAGCATTGCCAAAAGCTGTCAACTGTAAGACTCAACTACACATTTTTACAATCTTGTTTGCTGT
>VWZD01001870.1:24217-33638 GCA_013396695.1 Sakesphorus luctuosus
AACCCAAATTATTTAATCTGAAGGGTTACTTTATTTTTTGCAAAAATTTCTTTTTGTTTTCAGTAAAAGGTCACAATATAGTTCCATGTCCAATTCAGCTCATTACTACAAAGAAATTCCAAACTAAGAGTATAATAGCTAAACAATTTTAAAAGAAAAGGGAAAGAAGAGGTTAGATGGATTAGTTAACAGCTCCAGAAGACAGAGCTGTTTTAATAGAGGTAAATGAAAGATTCCAATCAAGCTGCAACTGTTTAGAGAAACAACAAATATATTAATGATATTACTTAAGACAGACATTTAGGGCAGAAAAATATAGCACTTCACAAAATTACATGTTACTACCAATAAAGTACTTTTAGAACATTAGTATACATAACAGTTTTGTGCCACATACGTGCATATATTGTACACTTAATTAGCACATACAGTATACACACATACATGGTATTGTCTTTACCCTCATCCCTCCCACCATAATCTCAAATTAAACTGTTGAACTATAAACCCCCTACCACATCACCAAGAGTCAGCATGCAATTTCCTAGACATTTTTACTGCTGCTTTTACATAGTTAAATGTGGCATGACATGCAAGATGCCTCCACACAGTACATAAACTTCATCTGATAACAAATTTACTGCCCACTTTGAAAAGAGAAAAATGTATCAAACATTTTTTTTTAATTATAGAGTTGCAATTCAGAAAGTTGTCAGCCTTGACTAATGCAAGACTGCAAGGGCAGACAGTTGTACTGGAGAAACTGGGTAATACCTACAGTCTTAAAAACATCTAACTGATACTGTCTCAGACAGCTGCTTGCCCTACTACTTTCTAGATATGCCCCTGCTCAAGTGTGGCAGGAATATCCTTCTTGATGCAAATAAAATACTAACCAAATGCCTGCTAAACATCCAATGTCACACTATGCAATTTTCAAATTATCAAACATTTACTCATAACAAAGTCAGTATTCTTGTATCCATTGTACTGTTACCTGACGCAGATTCCTGGTTACTTTCACATCATGCCAGGCATTGTCATTAAATTTCCCATTCACAGGTTCCACCAGTGCTTCAAAGGCCCCTGAGCCCAAATTAATGACCAAGGAGACAGCTCCATTTTTCAGTGCAAGATTGACATAATCAGCTGATTTTCCTGTGTGAAGCATCAGTCCATTCCTCTGAAGCGTTTTAAATGACAGAGTTATTTCATCACTGCTGCTCTGTATAGGATTCTGAGATAAATCATAGCAGAAGTATTCTGATCCCTTGAATGTTGCAATATATTCTTCTTTTCCTGACAAACAAAAGCAGAGAAAAAAACAAATAAATCACTGGCACATAATTAAAGGCAACTTGCATTAATTATTTCATTGCTAATTTAACAGTATTAGTATAAGCGCTGTATCAAAACATTTATAATCCATGAAGAAAAGAGAGAACTGAGATTTACCGCAAACATATTTTAACTACATTTGCAGAATTTTTACGTGTACATTTAAAATCAGAAAATATGCTGCATCAGCAATTGTGTTAATCTTATTTAAGAAATCTGATCTAGAACATATCTAAATATATCACATTCAGGAGAATGCACAAACCAAAGCATTATTCTAGTCAAAACACAGATATTTTCCTTCCCAACTCTTACTTAAATCATAGCAACTCAAAAAGAATCAATAACCTAGATATCTCCAGTTGCTCTGCCTAAGGTCACGATAAACCAAAGCTACAATTCATTTACTTATGAATCTACCTAAAACTTTATATAGTAGCACACCAGAGAGCAAAATAACATGCCTCAGTAATCAGATTTTTTTTCTACTATGTACTTTGTTTACCAGCTGGTGTGTGCCATACAGGTCTCTTTTTCTTAATTTATCCTGAAAGTGACTAAGAAACACACACAATAGAAGCTAAGTTTTAAATCTCATCAGAAAAGCAAGCAAGGTGTAACATATATGGAGATTATGTTTCCCCCTTAAGTCTTGCAGATGAACATGTACACTGGCCTTACACTAGAGGTTTGTAGAGTTTAAAGCTACAAAAAGTCAAGATTTATTTGTTTAGCTAACAGTAAGTTAGTAAAATCCCAATGTAAACCTGTAGATGTTTATGCAGTAGAAGGATAAAGGGATTAAAAAACCTAGCAATGTCAAATTTCATAATTCTTTAGAAGAAACTCTATCTCCAGCACATAGCTGCATACATCAGTCTATGGTACCATCAGAACAAACCTAAAACATATGCATAAATATATAGATAAAGAAAATAACAGTGTGAAATTAAGAGACCAGTGAATGACAGTGTATGAAAAATCAGGTGTGAGGATATAGTTTTTTTGAAAAGTCCCTGGGTATATTTGTTTTCTGTTGTTCATCTGTTTATGACTCTCTGCAGAAGTCTATACATTAACACTGATACTAGATAGTCATAATGCTTCTCTTTAGATAAGAGAGCAGAGTGAGTTCAGACCGTACTGTAAAGTACTTCAGATAGGACTCCAGACATGATTGTATTTTAGTTTAAATTTGCTTTGAAATAAGAACAACAGAAACTATTGGTCTATATTTATTTCAAGTGCTTTCTCACAGATTTGATGCAGAATTCTTGTGGGGTTTATTTATTTGGTTGGTTTTTTGGTGGGGTTGTTCTGTGTTTTGTTGTCAATTCATTTTTTTTTTTTGTGGCAGCAGCCAAATCACACTAGATTACCGTGCAAAACAATAAAGTGACTGTTTATTGAATATGCTCACTTTACAGCCCAAAGCAAGATTCACTGGTATCTAACGCCAAGTGAAAGAAATCAAATCCACAGCTGGATCACAGCCTATTTTGTAAATACTTTTTTAAACAAAACAAACAAACAAACCACACCTCTCTGAGCACCCTTAAGGATGCTTTTCCCTGCTGTTGACAGCATGTATCACAAAACAAACAAAAAAAAAATCAAAATAAACAGTCTCCAGATTCAGATTGAGCCATATTCCTCTACTATAACAAGAAGTTGGTCACACATATTGCTTCCTATCTTGGCCATTCATCAAGTATGATAAATATTCAAGAGCAGCTAAATGTATATTTCTAAACAGGCTTCTGTAAGACTATAATATCTAGACAGCTAGTACCTCCATGGACAAATATAATCACCTTTCTGTGGGAGAATTAATAAATAGATAGCCAGGCTTACGAGTAACAAGTGGTTGCATAGTGAGAAAAGCTCCAACATAACTGGTGTCTCACCCTCCCAGTTCAAGGAAAATATGAGTATTGAGTTTTGGTGTGTGCTTTTTGTTTATTTGTTTGTTTTAAACATGAAATTCCATTCTGGACAAAAATTACATTCTTAGCAGCCTTACTTTCTATGAAGAGAAAAGCAGCTAAAATAAGTGAGGTATTGTATCACCTGGCCACATTCATCCAGCATAAATTTTTGGCACTTAAAACAAGTGTTACTCTTTGCCAACTTCAGAGGTTCCTTATGCATGAATAAGATTAAAAAATAGCATATTCAATCTGTCCAAAAGTCTTTATTTTTTACCTTTGACATTACAAAAAGAGAAGCAAGAAAACACCTATTCATCCTACTTACAACTCTTCCTAGTCTATTTGAAACAGCAGGTCAAGAGACACTGCAGCTTCCACTAAGGACACACAGGAATAGTTGTACCCATTCTCTAGGTCTTAAACCTTCCAAATCCATACTATATGCAGAACACCACTACACTGATGGTAACATATCCTGGCCCCTGGCATATTTCAGTAGAGGAGGAATACCTCAGCTTATTCTGCATAAAGAATTCACAAACAAGACATTTTCAGGGCTTTCAGTGCACTAAAAGCAGCAGACTGCATGAATACCCTGCCTCTCATTTAATGAATATTTAACAAAAGCATAAAATGCTCAAGAGCAAATTTGTTTGGTGTGGATGCTTGCTGAGCATGCATATTAAAACAGCAGGAATACCTACAATGGAGAGATGAGAAAACTTAGATGCAGCAATGTGGTATGTGTAGCTTTGTCCCATGTGTTTAATGACCATAACACAAAAACCTGAAGGAATCAATGAATCAATGTACAAAATATTTCTGCATGGTGAGATACTTCTGTAAAACCAGATCATTCACACAGACAGGAAAATTCATGGAACTTAAATACATGCCAGGCTTTTTTTCTTTTTCAAATTATTTCTAAACAAGGACCTGAGGAAACAAGCAGTTTATCCAAGCAAAATTCAAAAAATTCCTCTTCAAACAATACTATGAATCCTGCAGCACTCAATTTTTGAATGCTCTCCAATTTCTTTTAGCTTCAATGATACAGTCCATCATACTCAGCAATTTCATCAAAATGCTGTCATTAACTGGTATGCTTAATGATTTTTGTACAAGATATCTAAAGAATCTTAGGTAAGATGTATTTATTCTCTTGACCCTACTGTGCCATCACTCTGGCATGTCAGCTGATCAAAATCAACTCATGTATGAAGCTTCCCCGAATTCACAGGGGAGTGACACCCTATTTTGAGCATTTCCAGAAAGAAAAGATGAAGATAGGTTTCATTTAATCACTGATTTCAGCAGTTCAATGACTTTAAGTTATACTGAACCATTTAAGTTTTAAAGAAATTACTTATATTTACAGCAAAATAGCATTTATTTGTTTAAAAACTGAATTTAAACTTGAAAACAAAAATGCTCAAACTGAGCATAACATTTTACTTCAGAAAAAATACTTTGGTTGGAAAACCTGAACACTGTGGATAAAGATATTAATTGCATAGTTTACCTACCAAACTATATTTTCTGTTCATCTGCCAGAACAAAAATGTCCATTATTTGCCATTTTCACATTGTAGGACTGAGTTTCACATACTTGATCTTCAGAATTCATTGCCATACTATAATACAGACCCCCTCCCAGGAATTCATTAGTGTAGATCACTCGTGCATCAGAGCTCCAATGTTTATCAGGTAGATCTCATTCATACTTCAGATACCTGGGATATGTTCTGATTTGACAACATTAGGCCCTCGGGTTGCAGAGTCAAGAAGCAAACCCTCTCTTTTGTGGATTCAAGACAATGGCACCTTCTAAACTTCCAGTTGTGCAACAATGGACAACCTGTCTGAATAGCATCATTCCTGATCCAAATTGGCTTGGTTCCTTTCCCTTGCCATTTAAGGTTATAGTAATCATGGGCTGCCAGTTACCATATTTTCTGTAAAACTCATTGAGATTTCTGATGTAAATGGCTTTCATGAAGATAAGCTTGAGAACATTGCAATGTTTCAGTAACATTTTCATATATTAGGAAATTCACTTCTAATGTCAGTAGTTAAAACAGCTTTTACTTTTATTCTGATGAGTTTCACTGTTAGGAAAAAAAAATGTTTTGGCAGACTAAAGATCACAGGACTTGAATGAGCAACTAATGAGACAGCCTGGATACCCAACTACATAATAATCTCATTTTCCAGTAGGTGCCACCTTCTAAGAACTACAATACTTCGCCCCAGGCATTCGACAGCCAAAAATACACTTCCTGGACTTACGGAAGGATGAATCTTGAAAACTACTGGTTTCAAATGATTGAAGGGAGATTAAGTGCAGAGTATCTTTTCACAGGAAGTATCTCAACAAAACTAAGTATTTCCCTATTTAAAGACATATAAATGGCATGAATCCAAATATCATCTTCTATGACAATATTCTAGTTTGGCCGAACTAAAAATATTACAGAAATTATTTGAAGGTAGGGAGATACCAATAAAATATCTCCATGTTTCTCCAGTCTCCAGAGTAATGCATTCCCCACAAAAAACCCTAAAATTTTCTCTTACAATCACATGCATACCACCTCAGCAACTTTGTCCTCAATATAGCATTCATATTTGGGAAGTGATCAGGCACTGTAACTACAACATTGCTTCATCATATCCAGCTATTAGATGGGAAAATAGAAGACAAAACAGCAGCAGGTCTGCCACTGTATGATTTCGGTGTAGGCTAGCAAAGACTCAGGAAAACCAAGAATACAAAATCAGGTTACAAAGCTTTATTGTGTTTTGTCACTGAAAACCAGGCATTTCTAGCAGACATACACCAGGAGGCATATAAGTAAAGATATTTTGACACAGGACAGAAAAGCCACCTAACATTACTGATAAGAAGCCCTGTATCACCTCTTTAATATCAAGTAGATATACAATTTTACTCTTGATATGAATGCATGTATTTAGAAGGGACAGATTACAAAAATATGAAACATTCAAATGTTTTATGTAAAAACCCAATCATAATCTGTTGCTACATTTCATACCACAATTTTTGTTGATCTTATGAGTGAATTAAGAAAAGGCTTCATTAATAACCAGTTGTGTATACTGCTGGTTGTTTGTTTATTTTTTGAAAATTATCACTTAATGACACTTAGAGAAACCATTAAAAATGCATGGCAGTCATTCTAGCCAGTATGAAGTGTTGCACTTCATGTAATGATTAAAATGTAATTACCTGCATAGAAAAGCACAAGATATTATGAACACCAGTAACTGAGTTTAACATGTTTTTATTCTGAATTATGAGTACTGTAAATTATTGTGTATTATGACTGTTTAAATCCAAAATTACAGATGATGCATAAATAGATAACAACATGATCTGTCTGTGTCACAGAAAGAATTCAGACAAGAAGCATGTTTTATTAAAGCACTTGTTGATGCAAAAAGCATATGCTTCTTTGCCCTGTTCCCCACTGAAGTCAACAACTTTGTAATATTCAACTCTTTGGAGTTCATTTAAGTCCTTAGTTGTGGGGGTGACAGTGTGTCTGTGGATCTCTTAAGGTCTGAGGTGATTGATGAGTGCATCCTTAAGGACCAGAGAACCACCTGTAGAATGTGAGATGCCTTGTAACCAGTAGAATCTTTCCATGTATGTTAGGTGAACTACTGACCAATAGTGTACTGGCATGGTATATGCAGGAGTAGATAAAAGTGAAGCTGTTACTAAAAATAAAGTCTTTTATCTTTGGTGAGCTTTCTGATCACACTGCAGCCTGAGTTGTCTCTGCCTCCTCTGACCGCCGCTAAGCTAATCTACATTACCCCAATGAAGGGTGAACCCAATAAATGATGACCCCCAACATACCCTTATACTTAGTCTGATGGAACATCTAGAAGAAATACTTCCATGGTCCTCAGCAGATTTTGTAATCCTACATAAGCAATGTTAAGCTTTTACAGCATATCTTGTCTACTTACTGGCAGTATTACACCATAAAATAGGTCTAGCTGATTTAATAATAATTTGATCATGTGTCCATGCCTGCTTTAAGTGACATGCATATTACTAGATGCTCTGATCTTAATAGGTAGTAACAATAACAGGAACATAGACAACAGAAATAAAAATGTACAGAGAGAGTAAGCAAAATCTGTTTATTGATAGCTGCAATCTTTCTTTACAAAAGAAAAAGGAAGTCTTAAAATAAGTTTAGTAACTAAAATCCAAAAACCCATGTTATGTGATAAATACATTTATTATTACACAAGGAAACTTAGTAGAGTGCTGTCAAATTATCTGTTTGCCAAAAGAATTATTGTCAAAGAGAAAATAAGCTGACATCAGTGATACTCTACTTTTAAGAGCCAAGTTCCTTCTGCACAGACTTCAAAACATTTAATGTGGACTGAATAAATAAATTATGGCAAATCAGAGTCTAGGATGGTCCCAGATGTAATGTTTAGTGCTCCATTTCACAGCAATTTAAAATTCAAACATATATCTGGTATGCCATCATCTTATCTATAAATTATTTCCAAAAAGGTAATGCAACTAGGGAAAACTAGAATAAAACAGGATGTAGACAAAACCATTAACAAGAATGACTGATACAATAAAACCAAACTACTTCTTTAGTAAACTTTACAGTAATAGCAAACTAATGGCTCGTCATTACACACAGTGGGAACACTCTCCGCATAAGGTCTGCACCACTGAACCTAGAATGATCTCAGGATGCATCATGCACAACATTTCTCAGTAAACTGCTCTTCTAGGAAGCCAGCCTATACCCTTCCATTAATTCATCACTCATTCGATCTTAAGACGAAAAACTATCAAGACTATAAAGTAGTTCTCCAAATGCTATACCTGAATTTGATCCTTTTTTGTTTCCCAGTTACATAAAATAGGCTTACCAGACTGCATACATAAACAAATCATGCAGGCACTCAAAGAAGAAACCAAAATATTACTATTTAAGAAATTTAAGACTTAAGTATGAAACAAACAAAAACGATGGCATTATGACAAAGCCTAAGAAATTAATACAAAGCGAATGCAGATGGTCTACTTTATCAGTTAGGATTTAATTAATTTTAAAAGTACTGCTGCTGTTATGCACTAGCAGTTTTCTGTTTCTATCATTTGTATTTTTTTTAATAGAAGAATACTCCATGCTACCCTTAATTTGTCATAAGCTTTTTTTCTTTCCAGAAACTATTCTTCTTGCCCTCAAAACAAGTCTTCACTGAAAATTCCAAGGATACAATTTGGAGTGAAAATGAGATTCATGATTCCAAATCCACAACTTGGAAATATCTAAGTGTTTATTTCCCTTTTTCATGCCCTCTTTCCTCCCCTCATGTATATAAATATTTCTGTCTCCTTTCCCTATTATTATGGTATACTCTGAAATAGATAATGAATGTTGGAATAGATTCTCCAAAAGCAACTGAAATTGCTGGTCTTGAGCATCTTATTTGTCAGTATACTCAGAAATACATTGCACAATCCATTGTTGTAACATTTAGCGAACTTTGAGTAAGAAACAAGTTAGATCTTTACTACACATAAGTAAGTAAATAAAGCAAGTTGCACTCAAGGCTGTTAAAAGCAAACAGCTACACTGTAAACAGGAACTTTCAGTCTGAAAAGAGCTGCTATTGTTACAGAAGATGAAAATGTAGTGTCACAAAAACAGCAGTTATCAGCTCCAGAAGCCATTCTAAACTAAATTTCAATTTTAGTAGTAACATTACACTACATTCTTCTTCCTTTAATAGGAAGTAAGTCCATTATGAGATAATCATGANGGACCATAAGTAACTTATTCTGAAAGACTCAGGAATCATTTCTAAAGGGCTTATTATTATCATTTTAAATGATCCTTTTGCAGAAAAATGCTGTATGAGTGCCTATTCATTCAAAAAATGTTAAGAGCTTGTGAACCAACTCAAGCCCTTCTCCAGGAAAAAATGTTGCACTCAAAATGATGACAAAGGGAAGTAAAACTTTGGTTAGTTGTTGTAACCAATTGCTTTGGACTACCATAGTGTCTATTCATGACATATTCTATCAGTACCTGGTTTATCTCAAAACCACAATACACCTATAATCCCAGTAACCACAG
>VWZD01001871.1:0-56836 GCA_013396695.1 Sakesphorus luctuosus
CATCAGCCAAACCCATGACATGGCCAAAGTACAGGGTGCAGCACCTGGTCTTGTTAAACATCATACCACTGGATTTAGCCCATCTATCCAGCCTGTCCAGGTCCCTCTGCAGAGCCCCCCTACCCTGCAGCAGATTGACACTCCCACCCAACTTGGTGTCATCTGCGAATTTGCTGATGATGGACTCAACCCCTTCGTCCAGATCATCAATAAAGATATTAAACAGTCTGTCCCTAAATTAAATTCAAAGTGTTATTTTTGACATAAAAAATAAGTTAATGATGAAACCCTGGTGACATGACTCTTAATTACAAGATAATCAAGATTATACTGAATTACAATGAAATGCAATACATGATTTGCATTGGATATTAAGCCTTGTGCTTCAGGGTTCACATACATCTTTGTTCAGGTGTACAGATGAGATTGTCATGTGTGTGGCATTGTGTGTGTGTGTGCACAGGCTGTCTCCCATTTGCTGTTATGGGGTTTCTTTGAAATGAAACATAGGAACTGCTAGAGAGAGGATGCTGGATCTGGAGTCTAAACCAGAACACCAATTGCTGATTGCCCAGGCGCCCCCAATTCCTCTGCTTACGGAACAGAGGTATTAGCAGTGCTATTATGTGATTCTTCACACACACGCACACTCTGCTCTTCACTCCCGCCCCAATAAGATCAGTGTAATGTGGTGATGAAATTTCTAGCAGCTGCTTGAGATTAGTCCCTGATAAGCTTCTACCACTCTTTCTGTGGAGGAACCTTCTCATTTGTAGCACTGGCAAAATATTAGTTTGCATGAACATATTGAATAGACGGTGCTTTAACCAACACACAATAATAACATTATGAAGTAACGAAAAGACAGTTGTCCAAGAAGCCAATTTATTGTAGTAAGGAAACATAGACAAGTACACAGAAACTTTTACTAAATGGATAGGTTGGATCTGGTTGGGTTCATAATGGAAATTCAGGCAATATGCTATTTACTTCTTTACAAGTTGCATGCATGCATTTAGAAAATTGACTGGCAAATATTACAAAACTAACCCCATTATTTCCTAAGCTCTGAAGGGAGTAAGACCAACACTTCTTTATCTTGAAAGCTTTCTGAGAATTATCCTATATTTGTAAAGTTGGTTAAAATATACATTTTCACATATTACTGCATCCAAAGTTGCCAACTCACTTCCCTATTTTTCAGTCTCACAATGCTTTGTGATTTTTTTCCTTTAACCATTACTTCTTGAAAAATGGGATTGCCTAAAAGCACTGATATCACTAAATGTAAGTTTCTAGCCCTCAGGTTTGCAGATGAAACCTTGAAAGCATTAACTGAGAGTTCTCTAAAAATTCAGAGACCAGAAAGGAAACAAACTATAACTTTTTAAAATCTTGTTTTAAAATCAGTCTCATGATGTGTTGGGGTCTGAACTTAATTTCTGAACTTTTGAGCTGATAATATCTGCATGCTACAGCGTATAGACACAAAGAATCTGTGTTAATTGCTTGTGTCTAGGTTTCTTTTACTGTAAGTTTTCATTCACACACATTTCTTATTTGATTTTGCTGAATATTTTGTCTGAATCAGACCATGGGATCTCAAATTCTTCTGGTCAGAGATTTCAGTAGTCTCTGCAATCTTTTGACCACATACTCTGTTCCTGCTCCAAAAGTTACAATGTAAGCAATGGCCTTAATAAACTTTGCAAGCTTCCTAGGAGCAGTTTTATCTTTCCATGTAAAACTGTATCTCCATTTTAAAAAAGGTAAGAGGTTTTGATTTGAGTTCAGTGACAAATCATTCCAGTTGGCCCAGATATTTCTAGACTTCAAATGTCTGCAGTCTTATTACTACTGTGTATTTCATCTCCTTTGCAAATGGGGTTGAAAGTATATTATTGTTAAAATTAAAGAATAAGGAGGTGAAGAAAAATATATCAATCCATAGAGGCCTTGACCCAAATGGACACAATGCTTAAAAGGTGTAATAGCCCTATCCGGGAGCCAGATGAGAGTGCAATCTTTAAGTGTCAAAAGATTAGGAATCTCTTTTGGTAGGATAAATTGCCTCAAACCATGGTGAGGAATAGGGAAAACCAGTGAATGATGGTGTGCACAAATGGCAGAGTGGGGATTCAGAGGTGAAAGGGCCTGTATTTGGTATAACAATACTTCTTCTAACACAGCCTACAAGACCACAGTCCTCTGTTCCTTCCTGTTTATTCTGATGAATGGTGCAAACTTACCTTAACAAAGAACTACCTGAAACACCCATCTTAGGAGCACAAACAATGTTTCAGAGGAGACCCACCTCTATATCCTCCCAGTCTGCCCAAACATACACAAACCACAACCCAAAAAACCAAACAGACAGATCTCAGATAGACAGAATTGTCCTCAGGCAGAAAATGCTTGCAGCCAGTTTCCACTGACTTCATAGGGACCAGGAGAGAGCTACAGCTGTAGGTGACTTTCAGGTAAACAGAGTTTGTTCTTCTCAAATAGATGCAAACGTCTTAAACAGGGAGTTGATATGGCTAGTCATGACCCCTATAGTGTGATTATAATTCATCTTCCTACTTCAATGGCTTTTTGACAATTTGGTGATTTATCTGGCAGAGACATAAGAGAAAGGGGCCTGGAAGATGGCCAGTATGATGGGGTTGGCCTGATGGATAACCAGAATAATTATTCAAGTGGATAATCTGATACAACTAAATATGTACTTTTCATTGCATATTTTTCAAAATCTCCTGTCTTCTGGCATGTTTTCAAACTATGCCTAAGCTCAGTGAATCCTGAGGACGTGTAAAACCAGATGTCATACATCTTTCTCTTAGACGTGTTTCTTTAGTCAGTCTTAAACTATGACACTGGGTTCTTAACAAATGGGGCAGACTTGGCTTGGAATTTCATGGGCATCTGATTTATTTTCCCCAAGAGTTTGCTGTGCTCTTTTTAAGAGAGACCTCTTGAAGGAAGGGGAGATTATTCCTTCCCTTAGGGGCATTGAGTGTCCTCAAAAAGAGAAGGCTCAGGAGACTGTAGGATGGACTGAATAAGTTTTAGAAAGGAGGCTGGGCATCATGCATGATTTGGTTTGAAAAACAACAGCAAAGATGACAGAACAGTCCAGAAGATTTTGGAAGGGAAGGAAGGAATTTCTAGAAGACTAGAAGAGACAAAGAAGAAATTGCTGCCAATCAGAAAGCTGTTAAGTTAGCTGCAATCATGGACTGCCCATCAAAACACACTTGACTTGTAAGAACTTCATAGAAAATTTAATTTCTTTTTATGTTTTCTTTCGTCTCTGCTTAAAAAAGCTAAGTTTTTAGGTTTTAGTTTTCATTTAGACAAAACTTTTATTTCTGAGCCTAATGTAGATGTGCACTACCCTAACTCTGAAAGAATAATTCAGAGGAAAAAACTGCTATTTGCATATTGCACATATGTAGTTGTACTAATCTCAGCAGAGAAACACAAAAAGCCTTTAAGACGACATTTATGTCATTTATGTAATCTTAAAACCCCTCATAAGGTACTCACTGGATTGATTTAAATCTACAATCACAAAGGTATTTCAGAGAAAATAAAGTGTGCAGGCCCTTTCCCCATGCCTTCCTTACTGCTCTCCTGCAAGTAAAAAGGAAAAATCTCACTTAGCTCTGTGCTCCTTACTGCATGAAGCAGCAAGCTTCTTGGCAGTTTCACTGATACTTATTCTGACTGCTAAGCTTCAAAATAGTTCTGAACCTCAGCCATTTTATAAAGCCAGCAGTGATTTGAAAATATCGATGCCTGCCATTTACATGGAACAAGTCCTGATTTCTTGGACTTGACTAAAAATCCATTCACCTATAACTACAGAAACTAAAGAGATAGGTCAGGCAGTGGAAACTTGTGTGTTGACATATGGCCATTTTTCCATCAGCTTTGTGGAAATTGTGCTAGGTTTCTTTTTTTGCAAGAGTTAGGTACGTATGTCGCTGCACTTTCATGAAACAGAACCACTTTTAATACCGTTATTATTGTATTTGGATGTAAAATGCTTATCTGTAGAAGATCTGGGTACACATTACAAAATTTAGCTCAGAATTAGGCAACCATTTCTGTGACAACCCCCACATGGCACCAAAATAGCTGCTCTGAAAACGAGTGATATGAGGCACATGATTAAATGTCAGTGAATTCTAAAGACTGTTTCTACTAGGGAGCACAAAGAAAGCAATCTTGCATTGTGCTCTAAAATGTCTCTACCCTGTAAGCTGATCTGCACAGACTGATGGTTCTTATGCTGTGCATTGGCCCTTTGACTCCCTTGTGACTCCAGAAGGTGCACATGTCCATTTGTGTGACCAAGGAGCATGATCTAGGCTGAAATAGCCTGCCCTAGGGAATGCTCTGCAGCCAACCTCCTTGTTTTCAGCTTGGTGCAAAGGGTAAGGCAGGTCTGAGATAATGAACATGGGGACAATACTGGTTATAAATTTCACTCAGACTAGAACTGTTAGCCAAAGAAGAGCGTACAGATGTGAAGCACTTTTGTCAATGTTTCTTAATGATCTGGGCAAACAGATATCTGGTAGCAGAAAACATGGCATAAGTGCCTTCACGTGAAGATTACTCAGGCATGTGATAGGCCACTTGCTGATGGCTATTGAAAGGCTGGTTTTCTATTTCCTCCTAACTGAAAGCATTAGGCTTGTACACCGTGATAAGTAAATAGTTTCCTAGTTGTACTGTATTTCCAGAATATCTTTCATGAACTGCAGTGCATTTCTAAAAATTGCACATGCTTTCCTAAGAAAATTCTGCAAACTTTATGGCATGTTATTGCCCCCTTCAACTTTGCAGTCCCCACTGGTCTTTCTATATACCATATTCCCATGATAATTATTATCAAGTATTTATTGTTAAGCCACATTAGGGACTCAGTTTCTGTTTTAGAACCACTACAGAGCCTGAACAAAATCAAAATCCTTAATGATTCTTACCAGTGGTCACTTGAATAAACAGAAGTGTCTTGAGCAGGCAAGATCCCTTATCACATTACTCAATATGCTGAACAAGTAACTACCTTACTGTACTTTAGACTACGGACAGATTTGCAGTCATCTCTTCTGCTTGGAAAATAACAGCATTCTTAATGCAAGCCACATGATATATTTGCCTGTACACACCTTGAAAACACAGTTACACTGAGAACAACCCCTGATCCACACAGACTGGCAGTTCTATTGTTGCTGTGGTCAGGAATGCCAACTGCACTGTGCTGTAAGCTTAACTAAGAATAACTGCCCACTGCCTTATACTGCACATATAATTCATGGGCCTAGATGTGTTAAACTTGCAATTAAGATCAAAGGAACACATTTTAGGGGATAAAATATGGGATGTGTGGTGTTTCAAAGTATATGCTGGAAATTTCAAGACTACATGCTGAAGTTTGGCTCTTCAGATACTCAGGCAAGTTTGTCTAAGCAGCTTGGTTTTTAGAAGTAACTAGCAATCTCCTTTATATTTGTGAATGTCTAGTATTACTGACAAGTAGGCCACCTATCTGCAAGTGCCCAATATGGACTGAGAAAACTAGGGTTTTCGCACCCACATACAAATGCTGCATGAAGCTTCTATTCATTGTAAAAATCTGCATTTTTTTCGTCCTCTGACTGTAAGCTATTTTTCTCCTATGAAATTGCTGTTTTCCCCGTCAGCTCAGGTGCTTGCAGATACTTCCCAGGAAAATCCACACCGAACAAAGCTTTACAGTGTTTCTTGAGTTTCACAATAACGTCCCATTTTCATAGGATAAACAAAACAGGTATTTTGTGTTCATAGAGACAAGCTGGCAAATGTTCAATCCATAATTAATATCATATTGTGGTACATCATCATCATCATCATCATAAAAATTAGAAATGAAGATTTTAAAATTCAGACTACAAAAAACCAAAGGCTTCCCACCCCAATATGCTTCTACTATAACAATCTTGTCCTTGCTTTGTTTAATGTCTTAATAAAAAATTGAATATGCCTCCGATTTTTAAAGTTCACCATTTATTTGATCATTTTAATGACAGCTGAATAACACAGATAATACTAGAAAGACATCAGTGGTAGCCCTGTTTTTTAAAATATTTTATTCATTTAAAAATACATACTTTGATCATTTTCTCTAAAGGTGCCATAAATTTTTCAGTCTGCAGTCGGTTTTGGTCAAAACATGAACCCCCCCCCTTGATGGCAGACTACAGATTTGCCTTGAGAAAGGGTAGATTAGGTTTTACTTTTCCCCAATTTTCTCTTTACTGTAAATAAATTTTAAGCACACTTACTTGCATGTTAACATTTCACATTTTTTTTTCTGATTCATCTTTACATACTTTCTTACGATTTTTGAAATCATGTTTATTCAAACAACACTTAAACACATGCTTAACTTTGTGATTGTTTCAAGTTATATTTTAGACTGAGGATATGAATAGGGCTGATTGCAAGCATGTCTTCAAGATTTTCTTGAATTGGGTTTTTTGTCATTAAAAGAGCCACTCTGCTCTTTCCATATTCTGATTTGAATATTTCATACATATCCATTCCAGAAACGGGAATCTTTTTTATAAAGATAATTTTATTTTAAAATAAATAATGCATTAGTATTGCCTTATTCATAGAAGTAGAGAATGTAACTATATATTGCCTAACATCCTCTTCCTTACCTTGATCTCATCTGTTTATTGCAACATAGGAAAACATTTTATTTACTTGGGGGAGGGGGAAGGGGGAGGGAGGGGATTAATGCTACAGGTTCAATATGCTGTAAGCTCATATTAGCAATCAGAAGCTTTTGTTAACTATCTTTATAACAGATGTGCTTGTATAGGTTTGACTACGTATGTCTGCTTTCAGCAGAATTATTACATCGGCTGTAATATCCTGGCTTATTTTGTTCTATACCATTCAGTATCCTTTCAGCTTCTAGATTTTGTTTCTTAACTGACAAGATAGAAATTCTTGTCTGCTATTTAAATTTTCAACCATCTATGATTTAATTTTGCATTTGTATGTGACACGCCATGTCTACCACGCTAAATTATTCAGCAAAATTGAAAACATTCAGGGCTTAACAGTCTGCATGGGTCAATTAAAAAAATATGCCTGATAAAACTCTATTTGATACAGGTGCCAAAAGTTGCATGCAGAAGCTAGTGGATGTATTCAGCATAAGAGGGACTTCTTGATAATGATGTAAATGTAGACATTGAGAAAATCTGTAATGGTTACAATGTTTTTATATGGCATTGTATGGGGTTACTAAGCACCAGAATAAGGAAATGCATTCTATAATATGTTTCAAGGATTCAAGGCTGAAAATAAGAGAATGTAACAGTTTAAAATACAAATACCCCACAGTACTACAGGACTTACTACATGACACAGTCATAAGCAACTATCTTTAGAAATAACATTCAGTAAGTAGCAGATCACAATGACAAAATATCTTCCTTCGAAACTTTGCATCACCAGATATGTATTAACACCTCATTACTCAATGGATTTTATTATCACATTCCTCTAAACATTGTTGCCTTTTGGATATGAGTAATATCAAGAAGCACCCACAGAAAAATTGTGGAACCTTCAGCTGTTATCTAAAAAAATCATTCCAACTTGATGAATTTTAAACCATTTTGAAGGTGTGATACAGCATTTTAAAGTATCTTTTTAGGGTTCCAAACCATAAGAAAACTCCATTTGACTAGCCTTAAAAAAACCTATACCAATACATATTGAATTTATGTGTGAGAAAATCTTGTGACACCTCCAGAAGTATTTCAATGAAAACTAGCCATTTCCAGGGGTTTAATATTACATCTTTGGTTTAGGATTCTACCTGTCTTCATTTAAATTATCTAGGATCATATTCTATGTATCTTACAAGTAACAAGAGATGTTGTTTAGCTGCAGGGCTAAAATTTTTTGCTGTGTGGTATTCAGGAAAGCCCAAAGCATATTCTTGTGGTGATTATTTAGTGTCTCAGAAGGAAAAATGAAAACCCCTAAAACACAGGAACACAAAAATAAATGTTTATTCATGTCAGTAGTAAAGATATTTACATTGTATTTCATAACAGTTTCTCTAGGACAGAAACAAAGGGGTCTTAAAAAAATTAAGTCTTTACAGTGACTTAATTGGTTTTAAAGTTTATATAGAGTAACATTCCTGTTCACATTACATATGCCTGCCATTTCTTTTAGAAGAGGTGGCATTATAAAATGAGACACAAAGTCCCTTCTCTAGAAATGCATATGCAACTGCCATACTATATGAAATTAAGGCTTTTACTGGCCCCAGAGTCTACACAAGGTTACTGGTGATTACACAAAACATTAATATTAAGTGTCCTATTGGATTATTTGAGAGTAATAAAAGATAATAGTACCTGGTAACAAAACATCCTCAGAAAGCTGTATTTACTATGCTATACCAAAAGAAAGGGGGAAAAAAAAGCCATCTAAGAATTCAGCCAGGAACTGATGTCAAATTCCTGCTTTAAGATTAAGAACTTCATGTTCAATTATTGTTTGTTACCGATATACTGAATACATGCTGTTTTGCTGTCTTTCACTGTCTGTTCTCATTCCGTGTTTACAATGTACCTTTGTCACCTTCAAACAGGTTTTATTTCAACAGACTTTAGTCATCTGGAAGACAGTCCTCTAGTCAAAGGTAGGCCTCTGGGTTTCCTCTCACTGGAGTTAACAGAGAAAATAAAGCACCCGCAGAAGGCAATTTATGTCACTTTTTTTTGGAGTGATAGGTGCCTGCACCACAGAGGGAGGGTATGACTAGTTGACGTGGATCCCTAACTTTTGGTAGTTAGTGAGAAGAATTCCATTGTAATAACTAAAAGGTAAAAATGTAAGTGCAAGAGTTCAGTAATGACACTCGTTGATGTTCCTAATAATGAAGACATAATACCAAAATATGATTTCAACATACAGATGATGGTTCCAAAGCCAGTCCAGACTACATATATCAGCATTAACTCTTGAAACAGAACAATGATCACCACTTAGTAATTTTTAATCTTTTCCTATGACTCTGACATAGTTTTGGCAGTTGCTGACATGGCAGACTGACATGGCAGCAACTGACATGGCAGTTGCTGTCACTCCAGAAGCCAAAGAACCATGGACTAAAGCTCACTCTCACTGCCCAATCTCATTCTCCTTGTGTGATTCCCACATCCCATGGCTCCAGAAGGTTACCAGTATTTAGCGCAGTTGGAAGAACATTTGTCCAGGTTCTCTGTTCATGTCAGCACATTTGGGAGTAATACTCCTGTGACAGTGCTATTAATGGACTGCCAGGATGTTGGCTAGCCCAAGACTATCTCCACAGGCATTCTGAAAAACTTGTAATGCTGTGATAGCTTCTGCCTAGGAAAACAAAAATATAAAAGTAGCTATAAACACAGCAATACTACATCTATCGTCTTGGAAGACCAAAGAAAGAGGAGATAATTTCAGCTTAATTTCAAATTTTAATGACTTTCCATAAAGCCCTGTCATTCTGGCTACACACCCTGTGTTTACCACAGTAGTGTTTATAAACAACAATCTTTTTTACCTCTTTGTTTTGCTAAGCAAAGCTCTTTCCTCTCATAAGACTGACTCCTCATTACCTTTAACACTCCTCCACCTCCTCTCATTTTTCGCAAATGTACTTTTTGAATAAGCTGAGTATGGCACTTCTGATCAGATTTTATGCTTTCTGCATTCCTATGTATCTCTACCTCAGTCGGTATATTCTAAGATCAAATTTGCCTTTCCACTGAAAAACCCTGAAACCATAGAAATTCCAGTGATCCCTTAGAACTTCATTTCTGTGGCCCTCACCACTATGCTTTAAGGCACTTTTATGTGAGAAGCCTTGGAGCATGAAGAGCTCAAGACGAGAACCTTGTTTGATACAGAACATATGTGCTTAATTTTATATACGGTGTATCATTTCATCAGCTTCAGTTAGCTTTGTAGGATCTTGGCCTATCTCCTCAGTCTATAAATAAATAATGACAGATTTATAAATAAATCAGTATCTAACCAGCTGAAACTATGTTATCTTTGTAGCTTTTACCAATCAATAGAGCAGTGTGAATGACAGGCACAGGTTCTGCAGTTTCAAAAAAATCCTGTTTAACAATAAATAAATATAGTTATGTGTAAGTACCACATAAATATTTTGATGCACTAGCACAAAATATTTCATATGGCATTTCAGAATATGCCCAAGCCGTTTACATTCATGGTAGGCCAGCAAGTGCTTTTTAGCCGGCAATTCAATGTTCTGCCAGTATAAATAGGTGATTAATCATTCTTTGTTGTCATTGTTTTAAAGAATAGTTTGAAAATCAATTCACAGTGAGTGTTTGTACTCACTGTTCTTTTTGTTCTCTTATCAATACAAGTTTTAATAGTAAAAGAAAGTGCATTGTTTTCATCTGGGTGCTGGAGTTTACATGTTGGGCTCTACTGTCATTTATGAAGTTCTTGGTTGGTGGGAGAGTGCAGGTGCAAGCCTGCAAAGATACTGAAACTCTGTGAAGGCAGGAAGTAAAGAGTACTTCAATCTATTCAGAGAACAAACAAATAAAAACATTGAAGCGGAGAAGAAAGTCCATTCCCATGCTGAGAATTATTGTATTACAGTGTAGAGCTTGTGTGAAGACAATTTTGAATCCAACCTGCCTGTCTGTTCTGCTCAGTCACAGGAAGCTTATGGAGAGCTAAACTCTAGTGCCTCATTTAAAGCCTGATGCAGGGCAGAAGTGTAAGGCAGTGTGTTTGTATTGTTCTCGTGTCAGGACACAAGGACATGACATTTTTCTGTAAGATGTGGTATGAAGAATGTCTGATTTTACATATGTTGTCACGAACGGGCCTTGTGTTCCTATCACAATGAGGATTCCATTCCTCCTATGTTTTCTGGCAGGGTGGAGAGGTCACAGCTGCCAGGCAGCGGATTTCAGCCCCGGTGCCTGTTCTCGGTCCACCACTGATGAGCACCGAGTGCAAGGGCTGAAGGCCAGAGGGCCGTTCCCTGCGCTGGGGGAAGCGCGGAGCAGTGCGATCGCCGCGGGGAAGAGGGCTCTCTGCTTTCCCAAGTTTTTGCTTTACAAAGGCCAGGGTGCTGCTCCCCGACTGGGGAGGAGCCGCCTCCTGCTGACCAGAGGAGTCCTTCCCCTATCTCTCAGCGTGCCTGTCCCTGTCCCTCACGCCCCGACCCCTTGCCTCCGTTCCCCGCCGCCGCGGCTCCGGGAGGCCTTGCGGGGAGCCCTGGGCTCGGCCCGGCGACCGCAGCGCCGCCTCGGGCTGGTGCCGGCGAAAGGCGCTCTCCCGCGCCGCCGCCCGCGCCCTCCGCTCCGCCACCGCAGGGGAGGCATTGCCGGCGAGGGGAGAAACTCCCCCCATACACCCTGTGCCTTCTTTAGCATCCCCCGCCGCCTCCCCCATCTAGGGGTACTGCAAAGAGGCGGCGGAGCGCTGCCGCCTCCCTCTCAGCCTCCCGGTGCTGGCTCGGGCTGCGGGCAGCGCTCCTGCCGGGAAGCCCCGGTGCCCGCTCTGCTGCCGGAGTTACCCCCGGAGAGCGCTCGGCAGGCAGGAGCAGGGTGGGGGGGCGGAGGGGGAGGGCTGCGCGCAGATGAGCGCTGGTCCTGCGAGATGCTGCACGCCCAACTCCCCGCCGGAGGGGGGTAGCAGCCGCTGTCTCCGCCGGCTCCTGCTTTTTTTGCAAGGGCTGTTGCTGCCTCTGGACGCAACCTTCTCTCGACATGGAGCTGCTGCCACCGCCGCCGCTGCTGCTGGAGTGAGTGAGTGTGACGGGGGGAGCTAGCCGGCCGCATGGATGGATGTGTTTAGCTTTGTGAAGATTGGGAAGCTCTCCGGGTAGGTGTTTGCAGCCGCTGCTGCTTCGCGAACCGCGGGCGTCCCGCGGCTGCGGGCGCTGCCCCTGCCCGGCGGGGGCGGGGAGCGGTCGGGGCTGCCCGGCATGGGGAGCGCCCGCGCAGCTCCCAACTTCCCTGGCAGCGGGGCGAGGGTCGCGGGGTCGGAGTGGGGTGGGGTGCGGGGCGCTCGCTGCCCCTGGCACCTGCCCGGGCCGCACCGATGCCGCTGCGCGGGATGGGTCGTCGCCCTCTCCCTCCTGAAGGGACAAGGAACGCGTCCCTCGGTGCGGCCGCAGCTGGGCGAGAGCGGTGCCCGCCTTGAGACGCCGGTATGAAGGGGCGGCCAGAGCGCTTCTGAAAATGCAAAAGCGGCGACAGGAGCCGGAATGGGGGCGCGGTGGTGGTGTTTGAGGGGTGTGTTGGTGTTCGGGGGGCGGTGGCCGCGGTGCGGGTATCGTTCGCGTGCCGGAGCGGGGGACGAAGTTCCGAGGGAGCGGGCACCGCCTAGCCGGGCCGCGCCGCCGGGGAGGGGGCTCACTCTGCCCCTGCGCTCTGCTCCGCTCCCGCGGTACGCGCCGCTCCGAGCACGCCGGCCCCCCAGGAGTGGTTTCGGAGAAGTGGTGGCATCGTCGCTAGTTTCACACGGCGATGGGTGCAGGAGTGCGAGGGGGTTTGGCATCTCTTACCGCTTGCTTGTAAGGCACGTACTTCTCACTGTTTAAATGAGTGGTTGATTTGTATTATTTTTCTTCATTTCTTTGTTTTCCGAATAAACCTTCCCTTGACTGGCCTCGGAGTTGTGGTTTCAACCTATGGACTATTGTGTTCGCAGCTGGTTGCCAGGCCCGGAGCTGCATAGATAGATCAAGAGGCACAACAGCCCCTGTTAAAATGTCCCCATCACAGTTAAGCATAACTGGAGGTAGCTCTTCACAGTTACACGTCTCAGAGGTGTAGTATGACAGTACTCGAGACACAGGGTTTTTTCAGGGGTCTGGTGTGGATAATCTTCCTAAAGGATTTAGCTTTGATCACTGTAACTAGGAGTGTTTAAAATTCTTATGATTCAGTGGTTCCTGCATCATACTTACCATATGCTTTTCTGTTTATGAAGCATGTACGAGGCTGAAATTGGATGTTGTACAAAAGGGGAAAAGGCCTTGTTAAGGAAACCAAGCCACAGAAGGTGGGTTGCTCCAGTAATGGGTCAGGTTGGGAGCTTGTCAAAATGATAGATGGTCTTTAAAAAACAAACATTGCATGGCTGGAACTTACAGAATGCCACAGGTGTAGGTGTTGCCATTCTCCCCCAAAATTCCCACCATTGCACCTGGCTGTGATTACAGCTCTGCTTGTGGCGATGCCAACACAGAACAGCTGCTGTCATTCAAGCACATCATTGTCTCATCCTGCTCGCAGCAATTTTACACCATGTGACAGCGATGAAGCTAGCAGCTCGCTCGGCTTTCCTTGGGTCGTATTACTAGCTGATACCGCTAGAGCTGCAGCAGCAGTAACTACAGTGGAAACTTTGAGGAGAGGGAAAATATGCTCACATAGATAAGGAATAGGTCATGTAGTATGATATTTATTTCTAGGTAAATGAATTGCCTGACCTTCTCTATTTGTTTGGAAACAGTGTTTTAGAAAAGCTGCCAGGTTTTCGTGTCATACTTGAGCTTGAATTAAAGGGAGAGAAAGGGATGTGCCCCTTGAAAATGTTGTCAGGTGCATGGCAGTTTTTGGCTATATGTATTGTAAGCTTGGGATTTTGTTGGTATGTATGAAAGCTATAGCTTTCTGCACCCTTGAAGATACAGCTCTTATGAATGCTGAGATTTGTATTTAAGACAGATCATAGTGATTCTCCAGAAGCATCTGAAAGTTCCTTCTGAAATGAAATTGCAAGTTTCAAAGCTCGTATCTGGCTCAGCATGATTCAAAGAGATGAAGTACTTAGGGACTGCATTTATCTTGCAGATTGCAGTAAATAATTTCTGCAGCCAACTACTCTTTTTGTTTCTAATTTTCCGGTTGTTAAAAGACCTAATAGTTTAACACAGGACTTGACTTTACTTGCTGTTTCCTAGGTAACAGCCAGGTATCTATTCCAATTTTATGAGAGCTTCATGAAGCAGACAGTTTCCAATGTAAGCCCCATTTTTAATCCCTCTGCATTTGGGTTGGAAAATTAGTTTGCCTAAAAATACCAGTTCCCTGTTTGTTGTTAGAATGAAGGCTTTTCTGAAAGAAAGGAGTGAGATGGTAAACAGTATTTAACTGAGAGTGTGATCTTATAGGCAGATTACTTACAGAAAGTTGTTTTGAACATGGCTGGCACTGAACTTTTTTATAATGTTCGCTCTTTTTTAAAGTTTCATTTTGTTGTGCATTTAAGTGTCCTTATATTAGGTTGCAAGTCTGTTATTGCAGTTTTAGTTTGCAGCCTTGACTCTGGAGGCAGTGGCACAGGGAAGCTCTGTTATGAATGGCCACCGGAAGGGGTGCTTCCTAAAGTCATGTTGTAATTTTAATAGATCTGGAGAGAATTTTAATTTTGTCTCAATCAATTAACATAGAAGAGATTTTATCTAGAATAAGCCTAAGATGGGGTATAAAGTCTTAGAAGGTGGCTACTGGATATAAAATTTTACATAGCATACATAAAAAACTGTGTTTTAATTATCTGTGCAGGGTTTTCTTTATGTGATACCTTTGTGCATAGGGGTTTTCAGAGACACTCACTTCTACAGCTGCTTCAACAGTTGTCTGTACTTGCTAGGTAAGTGGTGAATCTGGGCATAATCTGGAAAAGGATTATGTGCTGAAATGGAAGAGATTGCCAAACTGGTTTTCTGACAAATATGATCTCCAGTAATCTTGTCCTTTCCCTGCCTTTGTAGGTCTGTCACATTAGGTACAATGCATAAAAATACAGATGCTTCATGACAAAGTTGCTGTTGATTTTGAAAGAGTGGAGATACCTATCTGACATTGAAAATAATAGTACTGTGTAGAAATACTGATCACACTTTTCCTGGCATAGTCTCTCTCCCACTCCCCTTTGGTAATGATCTGGAATAAATGTTTTGGTATAAATCTTATGGTGTTGTTCTCTGAAGGAAACAAAAAACCAAACAAACCACCACCTTTTATTGTAATGAATTTCCAAGCATAGAGAGTAACTGACAAGGCTTGTTTAATGGTTCAGTATCTGATGTGGAGCTGTACAAGCCAAGTGAATGTTTCTGTAGTGTGAGCTGCATAAGCATCTATGGTGTGGAAGCATCTGTAGTTTGGGAGGGAGGATAAGTGGAATAGATAAGGCGCACATAAAAATTGCCAGATTAGGTTGGTTCAGAAGTTTGTCTTGTCTGATACTGCTTGGAGAAAGTGTAGAATGAGGACAGGTAAGGAGAGGTGATTCTTGAGCATAGGTATAGACAATGGAGGAAAGACAGTGCTGCTGGACTTAACATGAAACGAAGTGTTTTCAGATCAAGATAAATCTGAGAAAAAGGCAGGGTCCAGTTTCCAGACAGTACTGGACAAATGAGCTATAAAACAATAGGTCAGAACAGTGAATGGAGGTTATCAAGATTTTAAGCCTGTATTCATAGAATATATTTTTAGTTAGAAAAACTCTTTTTTGGTAGTGACTGTGATGCCTGTAGAGGTCATTTCTATTTCAGAGCTTTCATAGCAGGAAATAAAACTGTGAAGAGATGGTTGTCTGGATATCACCTGGATGTGACTGAGGCCTGTAGTGACCCTCCAGACTTGGGATGCCTACCTCCTGTGCCCCTGCTACTGTTTGTAGTTTTGCCAGTACACTACGGAGAAAATAACATGACTGTCCACATGAGTGGCCATCTGTCTGTAAGCTGTGGCAGTATTGGTAAGGGTAGGGTGGACAACTGTCACACAAGTTACTTTTGTGGGAGAAGTTCTGAGCTCACGGAGCCATTTGTCACCAGAAAGGAAATCTCCAAGAAATAGGGTTGCAGCATGGGGTAAGCAACATTGGCACTAAGTCACTGTAGCTGTTAAAAGTATAATTAATGGAGAGTTAACCCAATATAAAAACCAGGAGGATACCAGGAAGACTTGGACCCATCTTTAACAATGATATTAATTTGTGGTATGTGGTAGGTAAATGTGTCATACCTGGGGCTTTACTCTTCTGTTCAAGTTTAGTATTGCTATCCGTGTTTCTTGAGTTTAAGTTTATTCCATTAAAACTGAATGTTAATAGCCATATGCCTGCTATACCCCTTGGAATCAGCTTTAAAACAAAACCAAAAAACCCCCATAAACCTGCAAGCTCTTCTTTTCAGAGAACATTCAAATACATCTTTCCCCTGTGATTATGCTAAATCTGAGGCTGTATTTCTAACTGAGGAGGAACCTTTAACAAAAGGCCTTTTTCACTGAGGTGGATAAACCTTGCATTCTCCTTTTGTGCTTTTCTTTCTGCAGCTGGGCATCTCTAGTTAGGTAGATTGACTTGATACCTGCACAGATGTTTGTGCTTTTGGGTTCTTCATGCTTATAAAAGTGAATATGTGGAGTCTTAGATTTGTTCTCTCACTTTCCAGACCCGTGATCAGTTTTGTTCTCTCCAGATGCTGTCTTTAGATATCATGCCCAACCTGGCGTGAAAGGTTCTCTCCTAGATCTGTCTTAAAATCGATAACAGACCAGAAGCTGTGCTTGTAGATTCTGGGTACTAGGCCCTGTTACAGTTTTTTTTGGTTGTTTTTGGTAGTTTTGTTTTTTTTTTTTTTTTTACAGGGAATAGGGCAGCTTAGCCTCATAGTTTAAGGGGCTTTTTCTGGAAAACCAGATCTATGTTTTCTAGATTTAAGGTTCTGAGATTAGCCTGTCTGTTGTTTGGTGGTGTATTTTGTTTGTTTGTTTTATTCTTTTTTTTTTTTTTTAAGGAATTGAAGAGGTTTTGGGATGGTTCTCTCTATATATCAGAATAGTACCTTTATTTACCTGTGATTTTCCTTGCCAACTTTTTATTTTGCTCTGAAATTTAAAAAAAATCCATCTTAATGGAGAAACAATTGAAATGTGATTAACTACTGATGCTGTTTTGCATATGATTTTTGGAACAATTTTTATAAATATTCTTTGAAATGACAATATTGTACCTTGTAAGTTATTTTCAGTATTTACAAAAGACTCTGTCAGTAAGAAAGCCTATGATTATCCTTTTTATGCTTAATGGAGGTAATTTAATTCCAAAAGGATTTTATTATACTGGATGATAATTCAAATAACCATTAATTCATTTCAGCTTTTTTTCCTTGAGGTCTGCATTACATTCAGTGACATATTTGTCTAGTCACATGACTATAAAAGCTTTACCTTACATTTTATTATTTGTTTTTGTTAGCTGACACACATAATAGAGACGTACTTTAATGTTTGTGATGTTAGTCATGTTGTATGTCATAACAGCTTCAGCAATTCAGAGATTTATTAAAACCACTCTTTATATTGTGAACTGCTATAAACTTGTCAAGTGGCCAGTGAATGATGATGCAACTCTGCTAAATATGTATGTTCTCTAAATACTGTTTGCCTAGTGATATAGCACTAAAAAGATGTAACCAGAAGGAACCTTGTCTTTGGAAATTTTTGAGAAAGCAAAAAAAAAAACCAAAAAAAAACCCCAAAGGAAAATAAACTGCAAATAATGCTTTTCTTTCCCTTTCTTCTACTAATTACTAAATAAAATGAAATAAGAACTTTGAGAATTGATGCTCTGATTTAAGAACAATCAAAGCATGTTCAGGTTCAGTATAATATTTTCCTTTCTGGGAAGATTTGTCTTACATTTGCTTTTGGGTTTGGTTTTGGTTTTGTTTATTTGGTTTTGTTTGTTTGTTTGTTTTTTAAGAACTTCAATCCATGATGTCAAATCATTAGTTGACAGGATTGAATCAAGAATCTTGGGATGGGATCATTCTTTTATAATTGTAACTTGAACCAACGTTCTTGTGTGTGCATATATGTCAGTCTGTTGATGTTTTCATATGGTTTGAGAAGATAGAAAAGTCTGGGCTTTTTTCTTTGACTGCATTCACTAGTACCACAAAGAACCCGAGGTGTTTTATGGTTTTTTTGTTCAGTTTATTTATGGGGTGAAGCTTTGGTTGTTCCTGATGTGGTTTAAGTTTAGAGAAGCTTGTTTACCTTTTCAATCTGACAGATTCATGTGGGAATTTTCAGTTACATTGAAAAAAAATTCTTTTACTGTAATACAGAATGAGGGTATGTTTCCATATTTTGCAACATTCTAAGTCATTATAGAAGTGTACCAAGTTGTTTATAGAAAATGAACTGTGACCTGGACAATGACTGGATAATACATGCTCTCAGCTCTGTGTGTCATGGGATAGAGAAGGGTTATTTTACTGTTCTCAACAGCATTTTCAAGTAGTTATGTCAGTGTATCACAACTTAGTTAGTATCTGACTGATATGATGGAGAATTGAGTAAAGTCATGTAGGAGCTACTGTCTCCTACAAAATGAACCATCATCTAGGAAGGATCTGTAAGTGCTGTAGACAAATAATGCAAAAAATGAAATGTGAGGAAAGGAAAGATAATTTTGGATTTCAGTCCTACTGTGTCATGCACAAGTAGCTCTGTTAAATCAGGGAAGATCATCCAAGTACGTGAATTACTTGTTTTCATGACCATGTGCGCATAACCTATTTGGATCTACTGCATTATGGAAACTTTTGGTGCTGATTAAATATCAGTGGTTAAATATTGTAAGGACATGCCTTGAATAGCAATTTACTTCTGATCATACCAAATTGTACTTAAACCAGTTTTTTATAATCATGGGTAGTGTGATCAGCTTTGTGACGTACCGTCAGAAATTTGTGAACTGAAAAGGTTGCACGTTTGTTGAAGATATGTTTGAAGACTTTTTTAAAGGAACCACTAAGACACTGTTTCTGATAATTGCTCCAGTGGCTAGAAGTGAAACAAATAAATGTGCCAGTAGTATAAATTTCAGTAAATAGTTGCATGTTCAAATGCTAGTGAAGTCAACACTGCTTAAAATCTAAACATGTGAAAGTACAATGGAGCTGGGAAATCCAGGACTCAAAAACTAAATGGACTCTGACCTAAATCAGAACCTGGAGTTGTAGAAGTTTCTACCAATATTCCTATAGTGTGGAGTCTATAGAAACTCCCTTTAATAGGTTGATTGTTGTCTATAAATCGAGAAATTAATTTTCATTACTTTTAATAATAAACATTTTAATTATTGTAAAAGTAGAGGAATTGTCACATTCTGTGGGAATGTGGAGAGATAAGGTGCTGGAGAACAGGTGGGTATCTTGCAAGATTTTGAGAACTGTTGGTAAAAAAATAGCTTTATATGGAGAATAGAAAGAAAGCAGTGAAGACAAAGAAAGAATATTTGTATGCTAAAGTCAAGTGTTGAGAATGAATCTTTTCATGATCTGGCTCCTGATAGAGTTTATTTTTCGATTTTGCATGAAGTTTTTGAAATGCTTAAAGGAAAGAGACTTGGGATATTTTATGATATTATGACCTTTTTGAATCTATAGATAATTTAAAAAAGTAGGTATGTGTGGATTGATGAAAACTACATTTTGATTTACATTAACAGTTGAAAGTATCAGGAAGTGTTCTTTCTGTTCTTCAGAATTATTTCTGCACATGTCTTTTTTTGTTTGTTTTTGGGGAGGGGGAGAGAGAAAACATAATTGTTGAAACTAATCTTGTTTAAGAAAAAATATCTAAAATCAATATTTGTAAACTTTTTTAGAACTGATTGTATCCTGTTTAGGATAAAGGTTTTCATTAAGGTTTTTGCATGATTTACTGTTTATTGTTCAGATGAACTGTCAGTCTTTCTCATGGAAGTGCTCACATATTTGTTTAAAATGCTTTTCCAGCATTATGCAGCCTGTAAGGTTTTGCTTACCTTGCTTATAGGTTTTGCAGTTTCACTGTTTGTTTTTAATCTTGAATTTGTGATTATATTACTCTGGATTTGGCAGTACTCATATGTTTGGAAAGCAAAATGCCCATTATTCTATGGCAGTAAATGCTACCAGGAGAACGAGCAGTTGCACCAGCCATGTAAAACAAGTCAGGCATGTGTTAAAGTGCAGGCTGCTTGTATTTCACTTTGTGCTCTGTGCTTGACTGAAATAGAACAGTAGAGAACCAGAGAAGAAACCTGGAAATGGTCTGTATTTAAGCAGTTTGGTAGAGACAGGATTCTTCATATTTACCTGAATGTCTGAGTGATGAGATTGACTTTGGCTTGCTCCAAATGAGCATTGTCCAAATGATGAAACAAAAAAGAAGTGGGCTGTCTGTTTAATACTGCAATATGTAACAGTTTCCACACCTATGGCAGAGAAAAGACAAGTGTCAGGTCTTATGACTGTACAATGAGTTTGATACACCAAAATGTGTTCAGGTAGGAATGATCAAATTTCATATTCTTCTTTTTAACTGATGTTAGTTTATGGATCATATGAAAATTCCAATTTAAAGATGTCTGCTTATCTTGATTTTTATTTTTTACTTGTTGAAAACCTAAGATGATGTTAACCAAATAGTTAAATTTATCTTTAAAGACATACTCAAGAGAGGGAGGTAGTTTTCTCATGAAGTTGGCTGTCTGCCTAGGTTTTTACTTTGTGTGATGTATGTTACCCATCATGTTTACAAGGAGTGCCCTCTCTCTGTCAGGGCACACAGGGAAGAGGGACAGAGAAAAGCTGCACGTGAGGGATGATCTGTACTTGACTATTCTGCTTTGAAGGCAGGATGAGGATGGGCTACAGTGTGTAGTAGGGGAGGAGTGGCAGAGGTAGGAAGAGAAAAATTGGAGAAAGTAAGTTAATTAATGTTTTATTGAATAAGGGCTTATTTGTCGTGAGTGAATTGAAGTAATTGGTCAAGACTAGCTGATCTTTATGTGAAGATAAACTTCCATTGTTGCCTGGGTAGGAGTTTATTTGCTTCATAAAGCTGGTTGAATTAATTGCTTAGATGTGCTATGATGGATATTTGAAAAAAAAAAAAGGAAGAGTTCATGCCAGCGTTGGAACAGAAAGAATTTTTTTCCTATGGTCTTGAATTTCTTCTTCAAAGTCTTTCTCCAAGGGATTTCTGGTGGCTGAGTTTGAACTAACTCAACATATGAAATAACAAGGTTGTCTCTGACTCCCTGTGTATTTGCTGTGTAAAAGACACTTCAATCAGAAGGGTGCCTTTTTCTCAGGGTGAAGCTTGTCACCTGCATTGGTTCACTGGTGAGCCTTGTGCCTTTTTTTCCTCCCTTTGAATGCAGATGACTGCAAAATCTATAGTAGTTGGGGAATATATTTTTTTAATTGGTGTGGGGAATTAGAAGTAGACTTTGGTATTGTGAAGCACGTTGAGAGGGCTCTTCTCTAAGATCAACCTCATGTAACTGCTGACAGCAGAAGACTTTGTGAGGCTGTGGGGTCTGATCTCCACTTTCTTCTGCTTTTTAGTTCCCCCAATTTATCCTTTGCAGCTGTTTATGTACATCTTACACCATGGAGCTACTGCATGGACCAAACCCACTAGAAACTGGTTTGGGTTTGTTTAATTTCTGCTGGTATAGATATCCAAACTGACCTGACAGAAGTGATTGAGGCATGTTGTCTTGGGCAGCAAGGTGAAAGGGGAGGAGGCAAAGCGGAGCTTCTGGTTTCTGCTCAGCTCTGTTACATAGCACCACGTTTGGTGATGGATGTCTGTGGGAGAACATGGAGACCTCTCTGCAGTAGCCTCTGGGAACTGAGAAGTGGGGAGGCTATGTGAGAACTCCACATGAGAGCAAATCAGGGGAGAGGGGAGTATCTTGATAAAGATTAGTTGGAATGATGAGAAGCTGCTTCAGCCCCTCTGAAATTTTTCAGGTCTTTCCCAGCTTGTCTGGCTTCCCTGTCTTTTCCTGCCTTTGAAGCCAGTTCTGCTGCCTTCAAGTGACTCAGCTTTGCCTGAGCAATTGTAAAATCAGGCGCAGGTTCTGTGTGCTGATTGCAGCTTTTGTGTATTGTGCACATCCTGATGTATGAAGGTATTACACCCATGCTCCCATGCCATAGAGTCTAAAGAAACTTTTATTTTTAAAAGCAGATTTCTCTTCATATTTTACCTTATTAGGCAGGAGAGGAGTATGGTTGTCCAAGGGATTAATTTTCCTAGATTTCTTGTAGAAGGTGAACTGTATAGGACAAATGAGATGTTGTTTAATTTTTTTTTTAAAATTTTATCTTTAAATAATGAACGTGTGTTCATTCATAGCAGTAAGCTTGCAGTTATATCCTTTCCATGTATGTGTTTTCCAGGTTCTGGAAGCTATCTGAAGAGATAAAAGGTTTCTTTTCATATGCTCTGTTTCTGAACTTTGAAGAACATCTTACAGAATCAAGTGTAGTGTACCTGTGTTGCTTCTGAAAGCATAAAAATAATTGGAGAGTATCAATGACTTGCCTTTCAAATGAATTTTTAATTTTGCTTTCAATAGTACGACTTTCTCTTTTTAAAAACAAACAGGAGTAAACTTCAGGGAGTTTCCATACAGCTATTTTTCAATTCCTTCCGTATCTTCTGTCATTTCTTATATCTGTGTGGCACTTCAGCAGCCCCTTTCCTTGTTGATCACTTTCATGCGTTGTGATGTTTCCCCATCAACTCTATCACATCACTGAAAATGTGGTCTAAAAAAGGAGGTGGTTACAGGAATCTTGAAGGATACCTCTAAAGGATCACTCTAAAAAGCAACCCATCAAATTATTCTATTGAAAAATTTTAATTTAGTACTACTAAATCTCTTTTGGCTTGGGTGCTTTCTTGCAAAAAACCAGCATAGTATGTAAAAGAAAGTACTGTCAGGATGCACAATTAAAAATAATGTAGTTTTTATGCTTTACTAGATGGCTAACGTTGTCTATCTGCATGACTAATATTCAGCATGTCTTAAAGAAGACCACTTTATAAGTGGAATACAAGTCTGTTTTACTTCAGTTGACATGCTTGATCAAAACCTTCCAATATCTTTATTTTTGATACTGACTATATTGCTTATTTCTTTATTGAAGAAAAAAGTTGTATTTTTTCGAAAGCAAAATGTTGGTTATTCTTTTCTTTTGATGGCTTTAGTAGTCATAAAGGTACTGTGACAGGTCTTGTTGAGAAAGGGGTGTTCCAAAATCACAGTGAGGAAGAACGGCAGATTCTTTGTCCCTGCCAGTTGTTTCCATAGTTGCCCTGTTGCATTGAAGTTGTCCATGGTGTCTGGGCATGCTATCTGGTGCAGTGACTGTTGAACAGATTTTAATAGTAACCTGCTATGTTAAGGGTAAAGTAGAAATTTCACTCTTCCAGATGTCAATGCAAGCTTCATCCTTCATCTCAACAAAAGTACTGTGTATTTATTTAATGGTAGAATGTTGATTTGCTGTGTTGTATTTTCTTAAGCTTGTCTTGGCCTCATAGAGTTCTTTGGCCTTGTAATGAATAGACAAGTGTATGTTTGTGGAAGTGTTTCCCTAATGTGTTCATTGGTCATTAATGTCAGAGTACATCCCGTTTTCTTATGTTACACGCTGGTTCTCAAAAAGAGAAATTTTGTTTACAGGTTGAATGTTTAAAATGTTTCTTTTATAGGACAAGGTAAAGCAGCATTAGTTTGATGATTCCCCCCTCCCTGCCCCCTCAAATGGTTCATAGTTCAGTGCTGCAATGAACAGCTTTCTAATTAGAGGACACAATACCTATTCTGCTAGGTGTTGTCTCAAGATAGCTGCAATTTATTTGAGCTGCAAAAATATTACTGGTACATTTGTATACATTTGTTTACCAAACTGTAATCATAACAACTGGCACTTAATCCATCAAGTGTTCAAAATATTACTTTTTTTTCTTCTCTAAATGTGGTGGGAAGCAGAAAACAGTTTATCTCAGTTTGTGTGGTATGGTTTGCTTCTTTATTTCCTTTTCCTCATCCCCCTCCAATCAGTTTCCCACTCGAGCAGCTTTCTTCTGCTAGTTCCCCCCTTTCACAATGAGTCCTTAATGCTGACTCACAAATTGTTGTGATTGCTTGGCAGTATTGGCAGGAGCACACACATGTGTATATGGGCACTTTGAGCTCAAAAAGACACCTTCTTGCATCAGAATTTTTGGTATTAATTAGTTCAATATTTTGACTTTTAAAGGTGCTGAGGGAAGTAGGTGGTTTGAATTTTCATTTATACTTATGTTCAGAGGAAAACAATTTTGAGCATTAGCAAATCCATAGTGATTCTGCCTTTAGTGTATAGTGGCAGGAAGGCTTAAAGTTTGTGTAGTGTTATGTGAAATCATAAGGAAACTTTGCTTGTTTTCATGTGATCTTGCAAGAGTTTGATAAGTGAGGACAGCATGACTGCTTTGTTTTTCAGATACATACTATCATTTTATTCCCTCTTTACTTTGTCATTTTTTGTTTTGTGAAATGAATGATTCAACTCTTAAAACTAAAATGCAGTGCATGTTTTTTTGTTCCAGCCAAACTGTGTGTCCACTCCATAGGTCTAATAACCCTGCATACAGCGTCTCTTTACTCAGTAAATAATAGTGTAACTTGATTCACAGTCAAAACTTTGCGAGCTTAACTGTTGCTCTGATTTCATCTGGTAGGACCTGCTGTCCCAGATGCTGGTTCTTTCTGTCTGATCAGCCACAACTGGCCCCATGTACCCTGAGTGGAGTTAATGAAGCACCTTCAGCACAGTGCTGCAGTAGCTACTGCTGTCAGATTGGTTGAGGGAAGAAAACCTGCTACACATTTTTAGGTCTGCTTTTCTGTGCTGATGGAGTGCTTCTGAATGTGATGGTTCCCAGGCTCAGCAGACTCTTCAACAAGGATATAAAATTTACATTGTATTTCTAGGTGACATAATATATTCTTCAACCAGGCACTTAGTCCAGCAACTGTTTTGAATAATTTGCTGAAAAAACAGCATTAATAGTGACAAAGAGTTGCATTTTTGGGTGTATTGGAGTGTGTAAATGCACTACTGTGCACACATGCCCAGTCAGCTTACCATACAGCTCCTGTAAAATATGTATTGAGAGTCCTTGCTATATAAACCTAACAGTCATTTTGAAGGCAAAGACCATGTCTTTTCATTCTCAAGTTAGACTTTCATAACTCATGTCTGTTGCCATGCCAGTTAAGGTTGTTTTCAGTAGAAGGAAAAATAGTACTTCATCTCTGAGTAAGGTGTTTCTACAGTTCAGTGCATGGTGACTTGTTTAGAGTGTTTTGATATTTGTCAACATACACAGAAAACACAAATACTTGGCGATCATGACAGTGGTCAACTGGATGGAAAACTTACCTGTGTAATCACCAGGTATTGACTGTGGCTGGGCTCGATGTAAAGATCTGACCACAGAGTTAATGTCACCTGGTTCATAGGAGATATAGAAGCTTTACTGCCAATATCCAAGAATGCCCAAATAAGGAACAATATAATCTTAGAGAAGTCCTAGAGACTTAGATAAGGGATGTAAATCAAACAAGCAGGATGTAAACCAAGCTCTGTGTAGCCAAACAAGATAAAGAACAAATGTTACTGTTTTGGTGGTTGAACACTATGACAGTGCATGCTCAAAAAACAAAAAGGACTTCCTATAAGGGTGTGACTATGTAAAGCAAAATAATGAATATGGTATTAAGCAAGAATATCTAATGAATATGTAAACAGTATGTGTAATAAAAAAAAGCCCTGTCTGTCAGTCACTTGGCACGTTGGATTACAGCAGCTGTGCTCTGAATGTCCAGCATGCTGAATAAAGAATGCCCTTTTTAGCACCTACAAACTGGTGTTAAGAAGTTTGTTTCTGCTGCTTTTTGATATCATGTAAAACATAGGAGAGAATCGTGTTTTGGAAAAAGCCACTAGTTCTAATTGCCTAGTTGTTGTGCATTTCTTTGATATTGGGATTGTGAGGTGGGGAAAAAACAATTGAAGACAATTCTTTCTATTTATTTTTCCTCTTGGGAAGATCTCTGTGTTTGGCATCTGGTTGTCTGTAAGCTGGTGAATACTGACTTTCAAATGAGGATGCCAAATCATCAGTTGGTTTTGATATTTAAGGACACCTTTTGTATTGCATTATACCAGTTAGAGACCTTACACTAATTAAGAATTTTCCAAAGGACTTGCTATTTCCATGTGGAATTGTCTTAAAACATGCTTTTCTGGTGCATAATTAAAAATACATATGCTCAAATTCAAAATGTACTTTTTACATTTTGGTTTTGAAACGGTCTGCTTTCCTCTCCTCCATGTCCCTATAGTGATTCTGATTGATTGCAGTGGCACTTGTTCATGACAAAAGAGTGGATCACCTGAGTCCTGCTCAACTTCCTGGTGGATTTATTCAGGAGTCTGTGCCCTCGGATGGAAAATCCATAAACATAACAGATGGATTTTTTTTTTATTTTCTCTGCTTTATTTTTTCTATCTTTTTCCTTCTGATTTTTACTTAGCTCAGCAATCAGGAGAAATGCTTTTGCTGAGAATGTTAGACTTTTGGGAGGAGGTTTTCATGCATGTTTCTGGGCTCTAACTTCTTAACCATTTGCAACTAAACCCTTGTATTTTTCAGTGTTACTGTGGAAAACTGGATAGCGTTCAATGGCAGGATCTAAACCCAGAGGGTTCTGTTCATCCACTGGATAAGGAATGGATTTAGTAGTGTTTTTTTTAAAAGAGTTACTTTGTTTCCATTGTAATGGGGAATGTATTATAAGATCCTGTTAGACAATCTACACACACCAAGAGGAAAAACTTTTTCATGTTGATGAATTATAATCTTTGGGCATTGATGAAAGGAATTTGACTCTTGGAGATACGCAAAACTAGATTTTCAGATGAGGTAAAGTGTTTGATTTGATATTTATCCTTTTTTTCATCAAAAGCCTTGGACGTTCAGAGCAGGTATAAAAATAAAAGAGAAAATAAGACAAAACAGACTTGAGAGAGAAGTTTTACGGAAAACTGTATACATCAAAATTGGCCCCCTGTTCAGTAGTTGTGCTCTTTGCCGGCCTTAAATATCATCAAGAGTCAGATCTTTCTGGAATGTTATAGTCTGATATAGCATAAAATGTATTAGAATATGCGTTTTTGTTGCATGTAATTTAACTTCTAGCTGATGGTAGGCAAAAGGTTCAAAGGTCAGACTGCTATAGATTTCAACTATGTTTGGCCTCAGTATAAATTTGTGGATAAGGCATCATGAGGAATATCTTTAACATGCTTGCATTTTGGGAAGTGTTCTGTTTTATTTGTTGTTGTAACATACTGCTACTGGGAAGAACACATAAGCCTTGCAGCTTTCATATGCTTCACTGGGAAAAGTGTCTTCTCATCCATTTTCCATGGGCTGCACTGCATAGCACATAATTCTTAATATAAACTATAATTTAGAAGGATATTCAGACTGTAGCAGTCTGTACATGTTGGTAAAAACAAAATGGAATTTTATCACCATTTTTCAACTCAGCGAGGATAAATAGTAAATAAAGTGATGACAATCTGGAAGATATGCTGTTGGTCAGCTGATGAGTGTTTGTTGGTAAATTAAATTATGAGGACTTATGTTTAGATTTCTCCAGGGTTTTTTTCAGTAGTTAAATGTTCATTTGTCTGCAGGAACTGTAGAATAAATAAAAAAAAGTATGGAGCACAAGAGACAAGCCACCTACTCTGGAGTGCCCCTACATTTGTTATTTGGTATGTAAAAGTGAACTGCTATTACCTAGTTTCATGTACATTAACTTGCCTTCTGTGTGAGTTATAAGCATTGTTTCTGGAGCTGTCTACAGACCATGCAGGATAGCTGAACAAATCATTCCAAAACCTAAAACGGCTGTATTCCAAATGAAATTTGAAAACTGGTGAGGCAAGTCTGTAGGCGAACTCTAAAGCCTATTTGCAATGACATGATATATTCTAAAATTTTGGTGACCTCCTAAGCTTCAGAAGAGTCCAAGTAACTTAGGTATGAAAATTTCCACCACATTCCTGAGGCTATTGAGTGTTCCAGACCAGTTCATGTTGGCTAATACAGAATACCAGATGTCCCTGATGAGCAGATCTGGGAAACCATTTGGCAGTAGCTAGTAGAAAATATCATTAGGCACAATGGTGTTGCAGAATTTCTGCTCTTCTTTGGATTTTGTGCATTTCAGAACCCCTCTGAAGACAGGAGATCTGAGCCAACATCTGTCGCTCCTGGCTACCAGGCATTAGGATATTCCAGGAAGAAAGAATTCAGTTCCAAGTACAAGAATGAAAATGGAATGGTGAAGAATATAATGCCTGACCATTAAGTAGTTGCAATTAGCTGGGGCATCTGCCTAGGAAAGGGACTCCTTGGTTTCCAGACCCTTTTCCTGGGTTTAGCCAGGGCTTTTATTCTCTCATTCTTAACACAGACGTGCAGAGCAGAGGTGAGGCTTAGGATTCCCATCAGCTTCTCCAGCTTCTCTCCAGTGCTGTCTCATTTCATTAACAATTCCCAAGTTGTTCTTATATACCACAGTGCCTAGACTATGTTCCTACCTCCCTCAACTTTGCCTCTGTCTAATGCCATTTTGTAGCATATATTATGCAGAGAAAACTAGAGGTTATTTTACTTGTTCTTTTCCCATCCAGGCTTAACACTTCTGCAAATACTTTTGTTAGAGGGTAGTCACAAATTTTTATTTTGTTGTAAAATAAAGCCATGCAAAGTTTTCCAAATCCACAAGACTCCAAAGAACATGTATTTTGACAGCTTCTACCAAAATGACTTAGAAGGCCATGCTCCTGGCAACTATAGTTTTCTCAAAATAGACCGTCACTGCAGTACAGCATTACACTGGAACAGTAAGCTATGCTGCAGTTGGCTTCTTTCCCCCTTCCTTTTCCTGTTCTTCATTGATGCCAAAGTTGATACAGTTAAATAACCTAAGTTCTTATTTTTTATTATGAAAACAAATCTAAAAATTATTAAAATGCATTCTAAGATTGAAAATGAAAGTCTCTTATCCCAGACATATCCAAATATAAGCCTTTAACATTATTGGTTTTTTTTCCCTATGGAAGGTGCTGGACTGTTTGTTCTGTTACTTGTGATGGTTTTCCAGAGCTAAAATTAACATTAGGATAGGCTTAAAAAATTAGCTAAAGCTATTTTTGTGCTGTCCTTGGAAGCTAAGTACTTGCTGCTTTGTGTTAAGTAGTGAAAAAAAAAATAAATCACTCTTATGAATACTTATCTGGGTTATTTCTATTGCATGTTCCACCACAGTGAGTGGTAGCATGCAAGTCAGGAATGCTTGCTTTATGTCTTGGTGTTGTTTTTTGAGAAGGAGGGACCATAGGTAGCACTGTCACAACTGTGTTTGGGTGGCCTCTGTCACCCTCCTATGGCTGTGCCATACGCTACTAAAGCCAGAAGAGGGAGCACAAATGAAGACCTTGTTTCTAAGGTGCAGCTGTTAGCTCCATGAGGAGGATCTGGAGCCATGGAATTGCTGAGGGCACACATGTTAAGTCAGAGTGCCTTACTCTTATTAGACTGTGTGTGCATAGAATGGGAAATCGAGCCTGATGTTTTGAAAAGGAAGGAAAGGGGAGCTCAATGGAAGAAGTGAAAAGACTAGGAAAAATTGTGCCTGGCATGAGAACTTTTAAGCAAAATCATATTGTGGCATGCTCTTTGAAGTGAAGTCCAGTGTATTCAGTTTGTAAGATCAGTGGTGTTTTTCATGAATCAAGAAAGAATTTGTGTGTTGTTGTGCAGACCAGATATGTTGGATAGGTGAGACTTATGCTTTCTAGAGCTTATTCAAATGTGTTTTTTCAAATATAACTATTGTGTCTTATTGTAGGTCCTGTAGCATGTTCATAAGGTCAGGGGATTTTTTGTTGTTTTTGGGTTTTGTTTTGTTTTTAATAAGCATGCTGATTTCTAGGGTTGCTAGGTTGCAAATATATATAAATTAATTTGTAATTTAAAAAATTACTTATTTTTTAATAATTTGCCAATACTGCGTGATGAGCATAGGTAGTGAAACTAATCACCAAGGACAAATATGCAAGGATACTGAGGTGTTGATTAAACTTTGCAAATTGGTCTCCTTGATGTAGGCAATAGATATTTTGGTTGTAAAGGCCTGTTGACAGATATGCAAGTGCTTCCTATTCAAATTAGGAGACCTTCCAAGAGTATAGTCTTCTCGTGAGTGTTTTATGAGACTTAACTTTGGCTGCATTAGCTTATTTGATGAGTGTGATATGGCTGAAAGATATTTTAAAAAGAATAATTAAAAAAAGCAAAGCTGCAATCTTATTAGCCTCTTTCATTCTTTAGGGTTTTTGTTTTGGTTTTCAGTTTGTTGTTGGGCTAGAACTCCAGATTTCATGTCTGCATCTGTTTGCTTTATTATCTTAGATGTGCCATTTCCAGTGTTATCTTGGTAGACTTAACAAGCCTAATCCAGGAGACTAAAGCAGAACTGTCATTTTGAAGCTACTCAGCTAAGTCTCTTTGAAATCAGTGTAGAAAGCTCCAAGACTATTTTTGTTCTCTTTTTAATTTTTAGAGAAGATGTATTTATGTGTTATGCAGTTAGTGGTCCCTTGAAGAGATATTACAGAAAGGTTGCTTCCCACAAGTCCACTAGAGACTAGACCCCAAATGGACATTATTTATATTTAGTAACTATGCCAATCTGAAGGCAGACTGCAGATGACTTAAGGACGTCCGTTTTCTTGAGACAGGGTTTTTTTAAATTGTATAATACTGAATTTGGAGAAAGTATTTTAGTGCTTAAGTGAGGAAAGACAGTCCACTGGAACTGTAGTCCACTCTAACATTGCATGATAAAATATAAAGGCACCATTGAATTAGGAGTGCTAGTGTAATTCTTCTCTCTTCATACAGCTTGTTTACTGTCACAGAAACTTCTGGGACTGCAAAGTATTCTTATGTGCTGTGCCCTGTAAAAGCTGCGTTCCCACAGTGGTCATCTAGTCTTTCTGTCTGCTTGCTCTGTTAGAGATTGAGGAGGAGGTGATTGATGCCTTTTCTGTCTGGTTCACCTTGAAGAAGGCTGAAGCTATGAAAGAACTGTGGTGAGCTGCCACTTCTCCCTCAGGATTCCTGTATCCTGTGATTCTTATGCTTATAAGCTCTTTGAGGGGCACATATCAGGAAGCATTTGATGCATTTGATCATCCCTATAGCAAGATAGTGCTGGGCTAATGACAGGAAATGGGGATGACATAGGGTTAATTTCTCATGCTTTAGCAGGCATTATAAATCAGATTATTGTCACACTGGCTGTGCTTGTGCTATAATATATCATGTTTTAGAAAAATGGAATTATAATTATAGAATATGCTGAGTTGAAAGGGACCCATCAGAATCATCAAGTCCAACTCCTGGCCCTGCACAGGACACCCCAAGAATCACACCATGTGCCTGAGAGCATTGTCCAAATGCTTCTTCAACTCAGACAGTCTTGGTGCTGTGACCACTTCCTTGGGGCGCCTGTTCTGGTGATCAACCACCCTTTGGCTGAAAAACTTTTTCCTGATGTCAGACCTAAACCTCTACTGACACAGCTTTATGCCATTTCCCTGAGTCCTGTCTCTGGTCATGAGGGTAAAGAGATCAGTACCTGCGCCTCCACTTCCTCTCATGAAAGACCACAATGAGGTCTCCCCTCAGTCTCCTCTTTGCAGGCTAAACATACCAAGTGCCCTGAGCTGCTCCCCTTGAGGCTTCTCCTCTGGACCCTTCACTGTCCTTTGGCTCTCTTTTGGATGCTTTCTCATAGCTTAGTGTCTTCTTTATATTGTGATGCCCAACTGCTGTACACAATATTCAAGTTGAGGCCACACCAGTGCAGAGCAGAGTGGGACAATCCTCTCCCTTGACTGGCTGGCAGTGCTTTGCCTGATGCCCCCCAGGACACGGTTGGCCCTCCTGGCTGCCAGGGCTTTGCTGATTCTCATTTAACTTGCCGTCAACCAGGACCCCACGTCCCTTTCCGGAGCACTGCTCTCCAGCCTCTTGTTCCCTAATCGATACACACAACCAGGATTGCCCCATCCCAGAGGCAGAGTCCAGGACTTTCCATTGTTGAATTTCAAATGGTTTGTGGCTGCTCAGTTCTTCAGTTTGTCATTGTCTCTCTACAGGGCCTCTCTGCCTTTGTTTGGGCAGGAAGGGCCTGTTAAACCCACCCTGCAATGAGCTCTATCCAACCTGACAGTGGACATTTCCTTGAATTTTGTTTTAGAAGATCTACAGGAGAGCTTTCAAGCTTGTGCAACATGCTGGTAGCTTCAAAGTACTATGTTGTAAGTAACTTTAGTTAGGTAATAACATGTTTAGTTGATGAGAATTTATACCTGTCAAGGTTTGTTGGCTTAGAAGGGATAATCAATGGGCTGCCAGATTGAGAGTGAGCTTTGGCTCCCATCAGGCCACAATGCAGTTGCAGCTCCAAATGTTTCTTGAGGGATATTGGTGAAAAATCCAGATGTTTCTCAAACCAACAGAAAAGAATGATGCATGACAGAGAGATTCAGATCTGCTACACTCTTTCCCCCTTTTCTTTTTCCAGTGTTTTCTGAGAGAAGAGAGTTGCCAGTCTTCTTAAGGCATGCAAGTAAGGAGTAGTAGGTTGCATGAATGATGCAACTGTTCTTTCAGCTCTGGGTATAGGAGCAAATTGTGTGAACTTTTGTGGTCTCAACTTGAATACATACTGACTTGAAAGGGTTCTGAAAGCTGGCAGAGGTGCTGATCAAACAATAAATTGGTGAACCCAGTAGCTGAGCAGGGAAAAAAAGTGGTGTGCAGTGTAATATCTGGGCACTGTGCTCATGCTCCTTCCTGTCTTAGTTTACTCCATTTGTCTGTTAGCAACCCTGTACCTGTTTTTTTTTTTTTGATACCCTCTATTGATCACCTTAAATGGCAGGTTGTTGGATTTCCTAAAATTCAGTATGTAGGTAACTTCAGCTGTTCTACAGTTGCTGCTTTTGTATTTCACTATATGTTTGATTAAAAAAAAGTTCTAACAGTGTGATGTGTTCCTGGAGCAAGTTAACACAAAGTTATTAAATATTTGCTGTCTTCAAGTTGCAGCTTAAGAAGGCATTGGTGCATTTCTGGCCCCAAATTGCTCGAGGTTGTTTGGCCCTTGTAATCAGTGCCAGAGTTTGCTTGTGTACCCTTTTACTTTGACCCCCCCAGGTCAGAAAGATCTGGGTAATTCTATGCCATTTAAAAAATAATTATTTTCTTATTTTGTTGGTACAGTGAACCAGCAGAATTAGAGGGATTTTCTAAAAAATGAGGATGCAGAAAGATACGGGAAGATTTTGTAGATCTCATTTAGATCTCCTTTGCAGAGACAAATCTGGTAGGATCTTCAGGGAAGGAATGAGTTGGATTGTTGTTCTTCTCAGCTGGTGCAGCTTGAAGCTGAAGAAGAGATTTTATCTTTAGTTCTGCTGTAGGCATATAAAGGAGCACTAGTATTTTAATTATATTCCTGAGAATCTGCAGCATTGCTTTACTTTCATTCTTGTCTTCACACAAGAACAGGCAAGCTTATGTGCTCTCAATTTAAATTCTGTGTTTTCTCCAGCTCTGACTTGAAAGCCGAATGTGTGCCTTAAGCATCCATTCTTTGCTTCTCAGTCTTATTTTGTAGAATTAATACCACTTAGTTTAAAATTATTCAGACCCTGCCTGAGAAAACAAGGTTGATGTTATGAAAAAATCCAGGAGTACACTGAAGAACAACAGGGAAGGAGTACTGAGGCCATTAGAAAAGGCATTAATTAAGCCCATGCAGAAAATCATGTGGTTTATATGCATCACTATTCAGGCACAACTTGAAGTGTAGGGTTTGGGGTTTTTTTGTTTTGTTTTGTTTTGTTTTTTTTTTTTAATCCTGAATATATCTAGTAGCAACATTAGCTATAAGCAGGTAGATATTGGAGTTTAAGACTGAATTAGTAGGAGAGCTGAGGAGGAAATAGCAAAGCAAGTGGAAATGATGAGGAGATAGAGAAAAATGGCCAGTGGGAAGAAAAATGAAATCACTTATCTTTAGAAAGAGTGCACCTGTTCTTGTCCCACTTGTACTTACTGGTAGCAGCTTCTAAAACTAACTGCTATAAATCACCTCAGCTGTGAAGGTTATGAAAAATTGTTCTAGCTTTTACAAACTTTTCTTGCAAAATCCTGCCTCAGAACCATTCCTAGGCAGAGTACTGGTGAGATGTGCTTGTTTGTACACATTTTTACTACCACTTTAAAAAGAAATGTTGGCAAGGCCTGAAAGAAGACTAATTACAGCTTTGCAGTGGAGGTCTTAATATGGTTGTAGATGACATTGCCTTTTGGTTTTGGAGCAAAAAATAGAAGTTAGGGTGAAACTGTGAAGCAGGAAGCAGGGACTGCATTGTTAAAATGGCTCTTAAATTATTACTTCAAGAATGTCACTTGCTGGTGATTCAGGATACTGTGATGACAGGGGAGGGTTATTCCAGATGGATGCAAATGATTAAACAGCATGCAGAAGAAATGAGAGAAATAAATGTGTGTTTGGGAGAGAAATAGCAGGGACAGAATGAGTGTTTAAAGAGCATGAGAAAAAAAATCTACCCATTCCTCAGTTTTGAGGCCAAATCAGTGCCCCCTTGACTCAGTAAATTGTATTTTTGAATCTAGAAATTGGCTTTACAAAATGTCACCTCATCAAACAGCAAAGGAACCTTAAGAGAGGCGGGTCAAGACCAACAAATTATAAGCAGAAGCTTTAGTTATTTTAATTCAGCCCATTCAATGTAGCTTTAAGTTGGAGACCTAATTAATTGTCTCTGTCGTTGATGACATTTATATATATGCTGTATTTCCGTTCTTGTTAAGCATCAAGCAGGGTGGTCATTTAATCTTAGTGTGCACACAATCACTGAATCGTTGAGGCTGGAAGGGTATGGAAGTCGAGCCTCTGGAAGACATCAGTCCAATCACTTTCTCAGAGCATGTCCGCTTGGGTTTAGAGTATCTACAAGGGTAGAAACTCTACAACTTCTGTGGGCAACCTGAGCCACTATTCAACTACCCCCATTGCAAGAAAATATTTTCTTTGTTCAAATGAATGTTCCTGTGTTTAAATTTATGCCTATTGCTCCTTGTCCTGTCACTGGGCACCACCAAGGAAAGACTGGCTCTGTCTTTTTTACTCTCCCTAGCAGGTACTTATACCTGTGGGTATGTTCCCTTGAGCATTCTCCTTTCCAGGCCAAGCAGTCCCAGCTCTTTCAGCCTCTCTCTGTTTGTCAGGTGCCCTTAATCATCTTTATGTCTCCTTCCTGGACTTGCTCCAGTACACCTATATCTGTTACTCTGGGGAGACAAGAGCTGGAACCAGTACTCTCTGTGTACCTCAGTGAGACCAAACATCAGGACACAATGCCCTTCCTCAACCCGCTGGTGTCATTCTTCAACATTTAGCTGCAATGTAGACAATTCTGTAAACTCAACTATTTTATGAAGCACTGGAGAGCTTTCACCTTGGAGTTGCACCATCAGTTGGGTGGTGCTGTGTGAGATGATTACCCTTGGGTTGCCCTGCTGCTGTCATATCATGTGTTGGCTCTTCACACAGCTCAGAGAAAGCAACAACTTGTGGTTTCAGCTTCTTGGTGTGCTCACTGCCCCCAGGGAAACAACAGTACTTGTATCTCTTCTTTGGAAGAGGGTGCTAGAAGATGTGAAGTGAAGGGATGTCAGGGATCTGGGCAAGGTGACACACAGGTAACTGCTGTGAAGGGAAGGACTTGCTTGACTTTGCCATTTTAGAATTCCAGTGGCCTGTAAACTTATTTTGAATGTAGAAAATGGCACCTCATCAAACAGCAAAGGAACCTTAAGAGGGGGGGTCAAGGCCAACATAGTATAAACAGAAGCTCTGGCTATTTTAGTTCTACCCATTCAGTGTAGCTTTGCACAGTTTTGGCCAGCCTGCCTGTGAGCATATGCCTTGTTGCAGAGTACTTGAAAAGACTTGAATAATGCTTATTCATTTGTGATTTATGCAGTATCAAGGCTTGCATCCAAAGGCACATCCTACAAGTGGCCTTCTGGGCCAGACTTGTCCATTAACTTGCAGTATATTTGCTATAGGCTTCTGTATTCCTTTATTTCTTTACTCATAACTGGTGTGCTTTCCCTCTTAACCTCCATCTTCATTTGGACTTGAGAGTGTGTTTTAGTATTTGATTTTCAATTTTTGTTTTTATTGCTCAGAGTTCTGTTTCTTTTCTTTAAATCGATCCCTAAAAAATAAAAATAATAATAAAAAATCCTTCCAGATAATAGTTGATGGATTTAGAGAAGTAATCTCTCAGGTTTGATTAGGATTAGGAGTTGGGTAAGAGATTTGTCCAAAACATTTTGTTTTACATCTGGAAGAGAAAAATGATTCTTTCATTCCCTTCCTGATTTACTGAAAGATCTGTGTGTTTTATAGTTGCCAAATGCTCATATTGTGATGCTGATGATTTAAATTGGGGAAAGAAATATTAATAAATTAGCAAAGGTTAATGTTGGAAGCAAGAGCTGGATTTTTTTTTTAATCTGTATAAATTCTGTAGGAATTACTAAATTTATAATATATGAGCTCACTCACTAAATTCTTAATGATACCACCTTTCAAAGGATGATATTTAGGAAATCCAACATATTTCACTGGAAATTTAAGTTTGTTGAGGTATTTACATTTTGGTAAAGATTTTACTTTTCCCATTGTAATCTGCCTCTGTGTTTTTCTTATGCTAGTATTGACAATTTAAGAAATAACTAGGAAGTAGCAGAAGAAAGCCTGTGATACTTAAGCTTCATCATACAATACTTAATCAAGTTTGCCAGTCTGAGTTCATCAGTTGTAAGATTTGTTCTCTGGCTCACAGCAAAAATGAGTTAATAAAATATGAGTATTTTGATTTGCCATAGTTGAGGTTCTTGTAAATTATATCAGAGTCTTAATTGTAAACCAGATCCTAATACTTTTAAATTAAAGTGTCACCTTAACATAAAAAACCCTGACTAAAATCTTGTTGAAGTGTTATGGGATATAATAGCCTCATTGAGAGTCACATAGAAGAGTACACTTTTGGCTGCATTGACCATGTTTTGGTAGAAACAGACCCAAATACATTAAGTATGTGATTGGATAACTTATTTCTGCAAAATGATTCACCCAATGGGTTAGCAATGCTTGTATCTAACACTAGAAACTCAAAGTGATACAAAATAACAGATCTCGTGCTGGTGCGTAATGAAGCCTTCACATCTTTTCTCAAAAGAGAAGAAACATTTGGCAAAGGTCCTGAAGTCCAGAGTATAAAATATCAAACACTTCTTTTCATAGTTAATTTCATTATGATATGTCCTCACATCTTCAATTTTAGATTCCTTATATGTAAAGTTGTGGGGGGTTTTAGTAAGTATCTTTTCCGAATAAGAAAAAAATTTACTTGACTATTAAAACATTTTCTGCAGTGCTCAGTGAAAACTAGAGTTAATCTGAATAAGGACTGAGCAATTTCTGCATATATTATGTCAAAATTGGCAAATAACAATGCAGGGCAAAATGCTGACAGAACAACTTTGTCTTTACTTGAATAGTTGGTTGTTTTTTGGGGGGTTTTCTTATGGCACATGTATATTTCTGTGTGAAGTGGGATGGTGCTCTGACAAAGCTCAGCTGCTTAATATTGCATTTTGCTCTTGTCTCCTCTGGTTCAGATACCTGTGTCTATATTCTGCAGCTTGTGCAGAACTGCTTATTTCCTCAAAGCTGCTCTGTGGCTCAGTTATCATCGCATCTGCATACTTAAAACTATACTGAATTTATTTTACACTGCTTCTGTGAGACTTAGCAATCTTTTGTTATTTGTTTACAGAAGGGGAATTGAGGTATGAAATGATTAAGGCTAAACCAGTTGAACTCTTTGCATGCAATATGGGACACATAGATCTGATTTTTCATGGTGCTGTTCACTCATTTTTGTAGCCCTCTCCAGAGAATGAGAACAAATTTGGGGGGGGCAGTTTGGTTTGTGGTTTCTTATTTTGTTCCTCAATTCTGGTCTGAAATGTAATTTAAAATATTTTTAAAATTTTCCATTTTTGTGAATGTCATAATCCTCCTTTCTGCCATAGATGACTTTGTGTCAATGTAGACATCTTTTCTGCTTAGCACTTCTGAAAGAAAAAAGGCTCAATTCAGCATCTGCAAAGGACAAGCCCCACAGCTGTAGTTTGTAGACACTTTGGCTTAAGTGATTTGGGAGATCCTGCTTATTCTGTAGACCTAGATTTTTTTTCCCTTCCTTTTTTAAACCTGCCCATCTGGGAAAACCTGGTATTTTGTATTCTGGGGTCTGTACAGTTACTGTGTGTGTGCAGATCTATCTATCCAGATATATGTAGTATATGTATTCCTTGTTTTAGGTGTTTAGTTTATAGTCAATCTCAGTAATCCAGAATTTCAGCAGCTGGCTGTTACCTTCTGTATATATGATTGAGATAGAAAATGCAGGAGTGTAGTGGACTTCACAGCTGTTCACCATTGCCTGATTTGACTCCAGGCTTCTCCCAGCTTTAGTTTATATCCAGCTTCTACTCCTTGACACTTCCACAGTACTTCTTTCAAATCCCCATTGGTGTTGGCTGCCTCTGCCATGTCAGCTCATCCCTGTGTGCCCACGAGTCGCTGTTGCAGCTCTGCAGCGTGCTCAGTTCTTGTGCCATTTGCTGTAACAGCTGCTGGTCAAGAGGATGAACAGCTGTAAGTGAAATCCATCTCAGCTGCTCTGACTTGCAGGTGGAGCACCCTCCATGGCTCTCAGGGATTGGTGTGTGCTTTCTTTCATGGATGCCTGGATGGCAGGTAAGGAAGGTATGAGAGTTCCCTGGATTTACAGTCAGGAGAAAACAGTGTTTCAGGCCTCCCCAAAAGAATGCCTGTCAGTCAGGTTCTTCCTTGCCAAGTTTTTTGGTTTTGTTTTAGAAATGCTGCTAATGTGATTATGTTTTCAGGAGAATAGCAGCCATGCTGGTTCAGCTCAAGGAGACTGGTTAGCCTACTTAACAGAACTGTATTTACCTCAGATAGAATTAAAAGCCTGTAAATTAAGCTGTGTGCAGTGAAATACTGAAGTACTTTATGGGAAGGGTGACAAGAATGGAAAAGCATGAAAATACTTCTTGCTTCCAGAAATTAAACCTGGAAGAAGAGATACGGTAAGGATGGTGGGAAGCCGGTTGTATTTTGATGTATGATGGAAATCTGCAATTAAATACAGACTCTGTTAAACATGAAGTAAAAAAAAAATCATGGACTTTCTCTGCTTGGCTCTCTCTCTTTTTTTTTTTTTTTCTCTTTCCCTTTTTGGGAAGCAAATATTTGAATATTGATGGGAGTGCATGGCAGTTACTGGCCCAACCAAAGTGGTATGACTGATGAAAGAAAAAAGACTGTTCTCTTTCACTTTCAGTTCACCTCTTGTTTTCTGTTTCCATGGATATCTCAGATTCAGGAAGAGGAATAATGTAGAAATAACATTTCCCAATGAATGAATAATTACATCAGAAATTTCCTGTTGATCTCAACAGCTGATTTCTTCTTTTTAAGGAATCTGCGTTGTGGGTTTAGAATATTGCATCATTAAGGTTGGGAAAGGCCTCCAAGATCACCGAGTCCAGCCTTTGACCAAACACCACCTTGTCAACTAGACCATGACACTAAGTGCCACATCCAGTAATTTCTTTAACTCTTCAGAGATAGTGACTCCACCACTTCCTTGGGCAGTCCATTCCAATACTTGACAACCATTTCAGTGAAGAAATCCTTCCTGGGAATTTCTTTTAATACCATGTTACTAGAAGCAGGACTATGGTGATTTATTATCCCTCATGTTTATGCAGTGTAAAGCAATATGATTTAATAGCATACTTCTAAATTACATGAAAATATAAACCGAATACACAATTTAGCAGTAGGATAGAGTAAAACTTTATAGAGAAAACTTAGTGAAGGTGTTTGAGTTCAGGTGGTCACTGTACTTAAATGTAGCCATCACTGTATTTCCTCTCACTAGATTAGAAAACTATACCTGTTACTGGAGAAATATTGCAGCACATACGGTGTTTGTTGTGTTGTTATACATGTTTAAAAGTTTATTGCAATTGAATATTGCAATCATGCAGTTTTATTCAAAGAAGCAGATTTTATTTCATAAGTATCCACGGATCTCAGAGTATGTGCTGTGACCTTTTGGGGTTATTTATCTTCTTTCATGTATGCACTAGAGCTTGCATGCTTTAATCTGTGTTTGCTGAGAAGCAGCCAAAATGCCTCTTCTGTACCAATCTATCTTTCTCTGTGTGTGTGTGTAATCCATGTTCTGATTGATGTATTAAAGGTTTTTTAGAAAAAAATGAGTCATCTGTATTGGTATATGCTTATGAATTATATTTTTTGTTAACTAGATGATAAAACTTCACAGACATTCAGGTGTTATATATAAGAATATATAGTTAATTGTTTAAATGTGCTTTAGCTTGTTAGAATGGGTGAGGTGTGGTGCCCTTTTCATGTGTATGTTCCCTCAGTTTGTTAATCTGCAGCTTTCAGATCCAACTATGTAAACCATTGACAAATGGAGATTAAATAAATCTGATTTATTCAATTTTCTTTTGTGTGTAACTAGGTTTAAAGGACTGAGGAAAAAACCCCGAAGTTGCTTGTGGTAGATGAAAAATCTTTTGAAACACTGGAATAAATATCTGCTTTTGATATAAGTTCTGATTATGCACAGGAGGATTGAATGACAAAAAAACCATTGACTCTAACATTACTAGAGCTGCATGAATGAAGTCAGGGCCAAGACTTGATGATGAAAAAGTGCATCTGAAGTGTACTTTCAGATCTTGGGTACTGGTGTAAAATCTGAAATTCACAATTAAAAAATTCAGTATGAGATTTATTTCCACAATTACATTAATAGCAGTTTCAAAACTTTTGCGCTTAAGGTTGCACCCTATGCTGTCTCCTCATAAGACTAGTGGCAAAAAAAAAATTGACATTTTCATCCCAAGTTTGTGAAGCAGTTGCTTAGGCATTTTTGAAGCTGGTATTGCTGGTATATAGCTGCCTAGATCAGGAAGGAAAGATAGCAAGACCTACCAGGTGGAAGACATCACTTAGAAAATGATAAATTAGTTTATGCTAAATAATTTCAAATTGCAGTCTGGTTGTCAGGTAAGATTTTGCATCAAGGTTTCCTGAGAGGCAAAATGATATATTGTTTGTTAAAATGTAATAAAAATGTTGGTTTTAAGAACCACTGAAATTGTCCCAGATATTTACTTTGCATATTTGCATATGTATACAATTTTCCCTTTCTCCCCTTATTTATAGTGGCTTTATAGAGTTTTCCTCATAGGTATAGTCCGTTATGATAGAAGCCTTAGGTAGAATCACAACCCTTCTTTATCACATTGCACAAAGAATTTCATATTTATGAGGCCAAACTAAGGTCAGTAGACTAAAATATTGATACAAAAACCTGCAAGTAGTTGGGAAAAAACATTACTTTTCCCTTAAGTTCTTGGTGTCGCTGATCTCCCATAGTGTGGTCCTTTTTTCCTCCCACTGCTTTCTCAACCTCTAATTTTTTGCAGGTTATGTGAGGATGTGCTTGAGTTAAGTGCAGACTGTGAAAACCCATATAGTTTTGGGCCCATACACTGCCCTTGGCAAGGCACTAGGATTCTAGAAAGATGTTGGTTTAGGGGAAGGAAACATATAATAAAATGTCTAAAAAAGTGGCCTTTAAAAAGTCTGAACAAATTGTGCTTGTTTACTGATGGCAGAAGCAAATTTTCATACATGTAAGAGACTGATGCCAGAAGGGAAGCAATAATCTGTTTTTTATTTCTAATGGCTAGGACAGGAAGCTTAATGTACAACTAAAAGAATGTGGGTTAGATACTAAAGAAAAAGACAAACAGAAAACAGACAAAGGTAGGGCAGAATACAGCAGCAAGAACAGCAAGCTCCAGGATAGGTTATTTGGAGACTCTGAGGAACAGATTCGAAAACTCTCTGTCTGGATTACCTTGGAATGGGGCTTGGGCTACCTGACCTCTGTGCCTTTTTAAAAAATTTGTTGTTGTTCTTATTGTGTTTGGTTTTATTTTAGGTTAGGATTGGCATTCTTTAAGGATCCATACTGTATAGAATGAATATAATCTGGAGTTCCCATTTTTTAATGTACAATAGCATTTTGCAGGCCGATAAGCCCTGCTGTCCAGTGGATGTGTGTATTTTGGTATTTGTGCTCCCCAAATTAGGATAATTTTTGTACAGTTCCTGCTTTTATATGCTGGAGGAGTAGCTGTATGCCTCATGAAATGGTTTCCTATAAAGCAATCAAGAAACAATTTCATTTCAGAGGCCAGTTCTGCTTCTTTGCTTAATCTGTTTTCAGAAACACCCTTGGAGTACAGGTGGTGTTAAGGAGGGGATGAATATCTGGAAAATGGCAATTTAGGGGCATGAGATGCATTTACATTCAGTCTGGGAATATACTTGCCGCCTGTGAGTCAGCAGTGTCAAACAACTATGCAGCAGAAGTGAAAATGATAAAATAAAAAGGACTGAAGTGACAAAATGGGTGCAAATTATGTAATCAATGTTTCTCCTTTTATCAAAATAGTTATTTCAAACCTAAATGAGCTTTGCCAGCTAGCAGTAATGTTTTGAAGTATTAGAATAATAGGCATTCATTGAATTTTGTTGGTTTTGATATAGCATTAATTTTCAGTAATGCTGTGTTAATATCTAGGTGTCATTTATTACAGCTACAAAATAGTAGAAGTGCTGTAATGAGATCATATTGGAAAAATGTGTTATTGTTACCCAATGGAGATCTCTTTGTCCTATTTAGAAAAGTTGGGTAACTTACTGAAAATGGAGTGTCTGTAATGGTGCTGTGTGTTCCTGTATGGTTTATTACTGCCAATATGCCCTAGCAATCCTAGCAATTTTAGGGTCTTGCAGCACCATTACTTTGTTTGCGTTAAACTCTGTATAATACAGGGTGGTTTTTTACTTTATGGAGCTACTTTTGTATTAGACTAGTTACTTACCATGGAGTGCAGCTTTTATAAGTGTTTGGTCTTTGTTTACCAATGTGGAAGTACAAAGAAGATGCATTGCAGTCTAACTTTATCAGTAGCTAATGGTCCTCATTGCTGAAAAATGTAATTAAGCTCTATTTCTAATATGAATTTGTCTGGCTTCAGTTTCCAGGTATTGCCTCTGTTTTCTTCTTCAGAGCTCCAGTGCTTTATTCTTAGCGAGATGTTTATACTCTGTAATGAAGTCACCTTTCAAAACTTTTGTTCTAAGATAATCAGACATCTATTTAACTCTAGCTGTAAGGCATTTTCTCTAGCTCCTTGTTATTACTGCATCTATATGAATTGTTTTGGTTGTGTTTTTATTTAAAAGGTTTAAAAGAGAACTGCACATACACTGTTAACATCTGCCTGTTCAGTGCAATACAACGTACTAACATCAATACTCTTGCTGTTTTTCTGTTGATTTACCAAAAGGATTGCTCTGTACCTCTTAATTTCTGAGTCATCATCCTAGGAGCTCAGATTCACCTACTAGCTCACTAGGAATTTTTTGGAAATTTTCCTCTTCAGAACATGTGTAGAGTTCTGTTGAATAGGTTAGAATATTATATGCCCAACTGTAAACTTTAGACAATTTCCCTGGTCCCTCTGCCAGCAACCTGTTGTCTACTGGATCGTTGGTGAACTGTGAAATAGCAAAGGGCCAAGAACTATTCTTGATGTTCTTGATTCTCTATTTAGTTACAATTCTATGTTAAATAGTGTCTTTTTAAAATGTAGTTTTATTATGTTTGCAAATGACTTTTTAATCAGAATGATAAGTGGATAAAACCATTTGTCTTTGAAAATGCCAGATACATTTCATCAGCACTCTTTGCACATTAGGTGTTACATTCACCTTCTCTTAGCTGTTGACTTGTTTAGCTGTGGACTGTAGCAGGGCCACTAAGTTGATCACAGAACTGGAGCACCTCTTGTATGAAGACAGGATGAGAGAGTTGAGACTCTTCATCTTCTCCAAGAGAAGGCTCCAGGGAGACCTTATAGCACCTTCCAGTACTTACTGGAGGACTACAAGAGGGCTGGAAAGGGACTTTTTACAAAGGAATATAATGATATGACAAGGGGGAATGGCCTTAAGATGAAGGAGGGCAGGTTTAGATTAGATATTAGGAAGAAATTCTTTACTGTGAGAGAGGTGAAGCACTGAAATAGATTACCCAGTGAGATGGTGTACTCCACATCCCTCTAAGTGTTGAAGACGAGGTTGGATGGGGCTCTTGGTAACCTGGTCTAGAGGAAGATGTACCTGCCCGTGACAGGGGATTTGGAATTAGGTGATCTCTAAGGTCTCTCCTTCCAACCCAAGTCATTCAATGGTTCTATAACTTTCTGTGTACATACATTAATTTTAATTGTGGTGGACCTATATTTTGAGTTAATGTACATATTTAAAAATTTAGTAACTTAACATCTGAAACTGCTTTCTCAAAAGTAAGATTAATGAAGAAATCCTCATTGCATTCTATACATACCTGGGCTTACGTATATGAAGCCTTTGTATGTAGTTGCTCTAAACAGCATATATATCCAGGTTTTTTCCTACTTAATGATTTAATTTATTGAACACTTTATTCAGATACTAATCTAGAAAAATAATAGACCTCTACCTGTCATGCTTGCCAACTAATAGCATCTTAAGAAATATTTTGCTTTGTTAAGTATTTGAATGTGATATGCTGAATGGGGAGACTTGGGAAAAATATTTCTCTTTCGTTTTTGTGCTGAAAGCTGCCTTGTCAGTCCCCTTGTTGTTACAGAGCAAACACATGTGTATGTGAGCAAGAGAAAACTGGGTTATGTCAGCAATGGGCATTCTCAGTGGGGTCCGTAATTTACTGTCAGTGCCGAGTTCAGTGCTACAATCCCTAAAAAGTTGGAATTGGCAGGTAGATTCCAGGAAATGCTGTGCCTGCACTGACACTGGGGTTCAGTTCTTGCAAAGGGCAGTTAGGCCTTTTCAGGGGAGAACTGCAGCAGGGGAGCTGCCTGGAGCTTTTGGGAAGATGGATGATGCCAGGAATGTGTCTGCTGCCTGCCCTTCATGGAAGGTGAAGGAAGGAGGAGCTGTGCTTGATGTACCTTTAAAGGGTGAAACCAGCATCCTGATGGTCAGTTTTTGTAGCCTTTTTCTTGATGATAATTACTCTTGTTGTGTGGTTTGGTCTTTTTTTTTTTAAAAAAAAAAAGAAAAGTGTTGTTAATGGCGATGGAGGAGGGTGATGGCAATCAGAAAGGCAGATCTTGGCTTTGGTCTCCCTTTGATGCCATTTTTGACATGCAGAGTATGCCAATAGTTTATTCAGTGAACATGTAATATGTTTATTTAACAACCATGTTTAGCTTATATTTTTGACTAATAAATCACTCAAGACTTGTTATTATATTATAGTTCTGTTTTATTGCAGTAGTTGCTCTTCAACAATTACTTGTGAAAGCATTTTTCCATATCCAAACATTTTGTGATGGACATGCCTTTTTTTTTTTTTATTTCCACATGTGAGTAGAAATGCTTTTTTAGGTTTTAGGGTTATTTTCTTCCAGCATCCTCATGGATAATCATCAGTCTTAGGCTACAGAATTATATTAATCCCAGAACACTCTTTCTACCTAGGCTTTTAAAAATATACATTTTAGAAATGCTTTTCTTACTTAACTCGCTATTTACAATAATTAATATAGCTTTGTTATGGATACAATTCATCACTTTTTAAGTTTCATAATTGCTAGTTTGTAAGTCATTGCTATTAATTTCCTGGTTCTGTGTTGTGTTGGAAAAGATGTTATCTTCCCACACTTAAAGAACCTAAACCAGTAGATATAAACTGAGTGGAGAGACTTCACCTATCTTTTGTTTCTCATGTTTATTTTTTAACATGTTTTACAGTTTACCTGTAATTATACTTCATATTAATGCTTCACTGCTTGTTGCTTTACTACTGGGAATCCCTGACGTGCTTCTGTTTGGATTGATGCTGCCTACTGCCATGCTATGGCTTTATTGTATAGGAGGTAGATATTTAAGTTGTGCCACACTCCCTTAAACGCTTTTGCCTGCAGAAGAGACGTTCAGTAGGGCAAAACTACCAAAGCTCAGGGTTTTTTTTTTTCCCCTTGGTGTTGCAACTTTGGCCATACCTGTCCTTTGGATGTCATTGGTTCCATTTTTCCCTTACAGCTCAGCTTGCACACTTGTGTAATTTGTACTCTTCCTAACATTTGGACATGAAGTAATGTGTGAGCAACATGTAACAGGACATGAATATTAAGAAGTTGGAAGCAGGAGTGAACATCAGTATCAAATGATAGCCACTAGAAAGGTTTAGCTTGCTAGTTTTTGTTTTATTTATCCTTTTCCAGTTTGTCCCGCTATTAAGTGTATTGGAATGTGTTACCAAAATTTAGCATTTGCTTTGTGTGAAAGACTATGTGCCTCTGGTTTGAGCTGCAGTTTGCTGCTGGAGATGTGGATTCTGAATGCCTGTGTTTGGGTGATTCTTAAGTACACCAGAAAAGCTCAGGGAATGAGAAACCTTCACTATTGTCTCAGAATGACTTTCACTCTGTGTGTTTCTTCTCCCATCCTATGCTATGTTACCCAGGGTCGTTTTCTTGTGGTGTTTATTTCTTTTTGCTTTTTTTTTTTTGTTCTGGGGCTGGGGTTTTTTATATAAGACCCTTTTCCAGTTGGGAGTACAAGTTTTGGTACATGCAATAAGATACCATTCATAAACTTACAGAAAGTCCTGTTAGCCAGTTATTTATAAACTGACATTAGAATTGTGTTTAAAGGACCAGTGTTTAATTTCTTATTTCTCAGGTAATTATGATGCTGAACATAATTCCAAAGCTCAGGCTTTCTGCATAGTATGCACACAATATCAGAGCATCATATTTATTATCTTTCTGGCTCAGAGGGGGAAGAAAGGTGCCAAGTAAATGTAGTGAAGGCTGTCTAGATGATTTCAATGGTTGAAGGATGAGGGAACATTTTAATCTTAGGGGCTGTGGGAGTTTGGGAGGAGTGTTTCTAGGAGAGTAAGTATAGATGGAGCTTTTTAATTTTTCAGAGTTTGTTGGTAAAAGCCATGTGGAAAATTTGCTATTTTGGGGCTGATAGGTCAGCTCTGGCAGTTCTTTATGATCTGACAAACTTGTTTCCTGCTAATTGTACATGTTCCAGCTATGTTTGAGGGAAATTTAAGTGGAATCATTCTAGAAGTTGCATCCAGTAAGGAAGAGCTTGGGAATACTGAAGTTTAAAATTGAGATGTAGCAGCAAAAAATAAATCCAAGAATGTGACTCTAGGGCAGTTTTAAGTGATATGCCAAAGTAGGCAATCTGCTCACTGCCATGATGATTTCTCTCCAGGCACTGCTGGACTTGGTACATCTGAAATCCTGTGTGTCTTTTCTAGGCATTCAGAGGACTGTGTGTAGTTGGTTGTTTGTTTGTTTTTTACAATCTACAAGTTCCTCCTGAGTTCAGCTGATCAAATTGGTTGCACTACCATGGTGCCAGTAAGGCTCACAGGGTTGTACAGAGGCAGGTGCTTGCTGTGTTTGAGAGCTGAGACGAAGGAGACCTAGGTTGACTTTTGGATGACCTACCTCTTTGTGGGTAGAGATTTTTAGCAGAAACAAAATGTTATTTGCAGCAAATCTCTTTGTAATTCTTCTAAAAATGGTTTGTCAGAAGAGTTCTATCTCATATGACTTCAGCAGCCTGGGTGCTAAGATGTTCTGCTGTGCTGTTAAGAAAGAATTGGGCAAACCAGCATTGTAGATGTCTGACAGAGATGCAGGATATCAATTCTATGCTAATTTATTAATGTAAAGAAAGCATTTTTAAAGGCAGTTTGAATTCTTTGTCTTGGTTATTTATTTATTTATTTTTTTTTAAGATTGGTTAAAAATTAGTGACAATAGGTAATTCAAACTCCCTTGGGTTAATGCCTTTCTAGCAGCTATAACCTATTAGCCAGGAGGCATAGGAATGTGTCTGTGCTTACCTAACCTGCTACAGAGCTGTGCTGGTTTTGACTGGGTTAATTTTCTTTATGGTACTCAGTATGGGGATGTGTTTTGTGTTTTTGCTGAACACAAGGGTGATAATATAGAGATGTTTTTATAATTGCTGAGCAGGGCTTACAGAGAGACCAGGCCTATTCTACTTTGCATGCTGTGACACTGGCAAGGGGGCTGGATGTGCATGGGAGAAGACACAGGCAAGACAGCTGACTCCAACTTGCCAAAAGAGTATTCCATACCATAGGACATCATGCTCAGTATAGAAAGTAGGGGAAGAAGGAGGAAGGGAAGGACATTTGGAGTGATGGTGTTTGTCTTCCCAAATCACTGTTATGCATGACAGGGCCTGGCTCTCCTGGAAATGGCTGATCACCTGCCTGCCCATGGGAACCAGTGAATTAATTCCTTGATTTGCTTTGCTTGTGTGCATGACTTTTGCTTTCACAGAATCACAGACTATTCTGAGTTGGAAGGGACCCACAAGGATCATTGAGTCCAACTCTTAAGTCAATGGCCCATAAAGGGGATTGAACCCATGACCTTGGCATTATTACAACCAAGTTTTAACCAACTGAGCTAATCTTTCCCTGTTGAACTGTCTTTGACTCAGCCCATGAGTTTTCCAGCTTTTACCTCTCTGATTCTCTCCCTGATCCTGCTGGTGGGGCAGTGAGCAAGAGGCTGTGGGGGGCTTGGTTGCTGCCTGGGGCTAAACAATGAGAAATGCTGAAGATGTGTTCACTTAAATCAGAGGTGAGCAACTCAAGTGCTATGATAAACTGGCTCCTGGTATAACAGGAGTTTGTGCGCCCCTGGATGATGGTGACTTGTGTAGAGAGAACAACTTCAGTCTGGGCAGTCTTGCCTCTTGGAGAAGGTAAATGTCACCAGCTGGCCCATCTGTAGTCCTCGCAAACTATAGGAAGTTGGTAGCAGGTTCATCTCAAGCTGTAGTTCACAGTTCCTTCCTCTGAATGGCACATGATGAGGACTGAGAACAGTCTATCACAATATGCTCTTTGGAATATGCTTTGAAATTACTGAGCCATAATTTAAATGTCCCTGAAGCCAAGTGTAGAGTTTCATAGTTACGCAATTTTCTCTTTATATGAGTTCTTTTCTTTCTCCTTTCCCCTTCCTCCTTGTAAACCAAATAGAGAATGATGAACACAATTGAAACAAATGTGCTTTGGGAAATGGAAAGCAGGAGAAGTAGATAGAAAGCTATTTTAAAAGACATCAGTATTATAACTGAAGCACGAGTAAAATGTTAACTTGCTTTTGCAAAATATTGTCTTAAGTTTGCTGCTTACCCAAGAGTTGAATAAGGAACTACCCTTCCTAGGCAGTAAGTCATCTAATAAAATAGACTTATATAACATACTGTTTTTAGCTGATAAATTTGATAAGCAGTTATACTTTATTTCAAGATTTAAATAAGATTTATATCTCACGTATTAAGAAGATATTTGTTTTGATGTTGTGTAACGCAGTGATTTTGATTCCTTCATTGCTGCTACTTTTCCCTGTTCTTTTACTGAATTACAAATCCTTAGGGTTTACTTCTATTCATTCAGGAATGTGAGACTTACTAAAAAACCCCACATCTATACATCACAGCTAAGAGTGAAGGCTCTTATGCTTATATTCCTGATACTCTTTTTGTCATGTATTTTAAAGGAGCAAGCAGGAGAAAAAGAGATCAAAATGAAAACTGAGAAGCAATCAGCTAAAATTCTTTTAATGAAAAAATTTAAACTCATAAACATAGTGCTTAACTGAATTTTTACTTAATACCAATCTCTAAGTGTAGTTTAACTGTTAAGAATAGGTAAATAAAAGTGAGACTACAAGGAAGCATGTTTGGTAACTGTGGATGAGAATATAGCGAATGTATGAAGTGTGGAGAAAGATAAATCTGACATCCAACCTGGCCACAGGGCAATCTGATCTAATGAGTGGCATCCCTGCCCATGGCAGAGGAATTGGAACAGGATAATCCAAACCAATCTACGATTCTAGGATAAACAAAGGAAAAAAAGGAATATAATTTTTATTGTACATTAAAACTGTTGAGGAAATGCTTGATGCAAAGAATATAATTCAAACTTTTGTTAAAAACAAAAAAAAAATTCAAGTGCTGGAAGTTTAAGAGCATTACTATACCCAAGGGAAGGCAAGACAGGAGGGGCACAAGAATTGAGGGGTAACTATACTAATGTTAATCCAGTTATATCTAATGCTGAGAGTGTATGAAAAAGAAAAGTTTGCTCTGGAAAGTTTGTATGTTAGAGGAAACCTTTACTACTGCAAGCAGTAGTAGAGTGCAACTTGAACAAGTACATTAAAGATGAGCTAGAGAATGTCTAGATTTAACTAGGTACATCTCATTTCAACACAAGGATTGTATAAAAGGGAGGAAGATACCTTTGCCTCTTTGCTGATGGGAATTAAATGTTCACCTTCAACTGCTCTTGCTAAGCTGATAGTATTTTAAAATTTTGTTTAGTCATTAGTTAGATGCATCAAAAACTTCCCACCTCTTTTGCCTGTGTCAATACTTTGAACATTTTACTGCAAGTAGAATGTTTTTAACTGTTTACTGTTTTCCATTCTAATACCCTAAATTTTGTACACATTTTAGCTCTACCTACTACCATTGCATTATAGGGTAGGTAATATATTTGAGAGCTTTCAAAGCTTGACATTAGCAAATTAAGTCTTCTCTTTGACAGGTCTAGGAATGCCCTACCTGCCTGTGGTCAAAGTGTGTTATATCTTTCCTGTATATGCCTTTGTGTAAAGTTGTGAATTCTTTGACCTCAGTAATGCTCTCCTGCCAAGTGGCTGTCCCTTATATTATCAAATGCTGTGTGGCATATTTCTCTGAGGAGTTGCATGGCCTCACTTCTGACTGTATTAATTCTTTTTTATATGAATAACATCAGAAGCTTTGATAATAAATAGCCAATTTGATTTGCTCATTGCTGCACCTCTAGACAAATTGAATTGCTCTTCTTTTGACCAGTACATTATAGGAACTGTAAGACCTAGTGATTAATTATTATCAGAAGGAATTTAGTCTAGCTATCTCTAGATAAATCCTGAAATGTTTGGCCACTGAATGTGGACTTTTTTCCTCTTATTTACACTGTGGTGTGGCAGTAGAGGATTTTTCTTCTAGTACCTAAGTAGATTTCAGTCTTGACTCTCATTTCATAATGGTTACTTATATCTATTTTATTTTTATATAGCTATTCAAACTGATGCCAGGGTACTGAATATATGTATCTGGTGGTTCTGAGCAGCTTTATTTCTGTAGTGATGGGAACATAATTCAAAGTGTTCTCATACAATGGGGCTTGTGTGTGTGCTTGTTTATTTCCATGATTCTAAATGAAGAGTGAAATTATGGAATTTAGGAAAAAATGCTTCTACAATTCTGGGGAGGTGAGGGAAAGTCGGTATAAAGCTTTTTAACACTATTGCGGGATGAAAGTGAAAGTTCACCTTTGGTTGTGTTTTTTCTTAGTATAAATGAAAAGTTTCATGTCCTAACTGTGTGAAGGTATGATGGCAATAACTATTTCTTATGTGAGCTAAACTCCCAGGAAGCACCAAGGAATCAGAGGGAAAGGAAAATGCCGAGCCTAACTCTATTCCTTCTGATCTAAATTTTGAAGGCATATTTTTTTTATGAAACCAGTGCACATTATGCTCTTCTATGACATGTGTGTATGAAATAAAGAAAAAAAATCACACTTTCTCAAGTTTAGTATTTCATGTTACATTCCAAGATGGCAGAATAAGAGGCCAAGATCTCTGCAAAGAGGATGAATTGTACATCCACAGCAAGATAGAGCAGGAGAAAACATTTTCAGATAAGTTGTCATTGCTTTTGCTTTTATCAAGTTAACATTTACAGATGTTGCCTTAAGGGTTATGGAATTTGGCATGTGTAGCAGGAATTGGGCAGTAAACATGTTTTTATATATAAATCTATGTAAAATATATATGCAAATTTTCATAAAAATCAAAGTAAATGCAATTTGCTGAGATGCTTCAATTATTTTTAATAATGCAAATACTGAGTTTTTTAGAAAACTAGACATAATTTAGGTATTAATTGCCAGAAGATGACCTGATCATAAAATTTCCAGATGGCATACAGAATTAGAATAAAACATACCTTCTGTACCTGCAGAGCAATCCAACTGTCTTTACATACAGATGCAATTATCTTTAGGACATATTTGAATAAACTTGTGCTGCATTAGTGGACTTGAAGGGAGCTTATCTTGGGTAAAATAGCATCTTGTCTTGTTTCAAGTTAAAAAAAATTCTACTTTGATTTGGATTTTTTTTTCCCCTGCCAATTCACATCTACTGAAATCTCTCCCTGCTTATAAAGTTTCCAAACTGACTAGAGAATTTTGAGTGCCTGACTTACATTAAGATCTGATTTTTGAGAAGGAATTGCTGCTCCTTAGTTTCTGAAAATTGATCTTGTTTAAAGTAATGCAAGTTGAGTACTTTGAATTAATTTTTTTTAAGTCTTTTTCCCTTGAACATCAATGTATAAAAGGCAAAACATCTCTACACCAAGATTTAGTACTTCCAAGTTAATTAAATTCTTGAAAGGATTAACAAGATATTTTTACTGTCTGTTCAGGCGTTGTTGAATTGTGAAGGAAATGTTAATGTGGTCATCATGAAATAAGCAGCGTGTGGAGTAATGTGTCAACAGTGTTGTGCTTGGGGTATGAAGGTGGAGGCTTACAGGTGACAGTGCTCTTCCGCTCTCTGGTTTGATTGTCTAGCAAGGAGGGAAACAACCTTGTTGTGTTCCCCTGGTGCTCAGCATAGCACCCGTTGTGTGAGAACAAACATTCAGTTTCTCTAACCCTGTGGGTTCTTCCCAAAGATGGTACTGTGTGAGCCTGTTGCTGGAGCCCCTAGGTGTCACAAGAGACAGACCTGGACAGTACTTAGGGACTCTTACAGTAGATCAGAAGCCCTCTGGAACCATTGTGTTCTTAGTTCTTATAGAAATTGGGTTTTTTTCCCATTTGAGGTGCTTGCAAGCCCTGGAGAGCAGGAGGTCATTGATAGTCCTTCAGTGGAAAAACACTGTGAACCTTTGATCAGGATAATGATGTCTGCGTTGCTAGAGCATACCCTTCTTGGCCGTGGGAGGTGTTCAGCCTTTGCCCAGTGCTGTTGTGTCAAGTTGGTCCTGCTGGCCCTGTCCCAGCTCACCTGCCCTCACCTCACCACCTTCCTGTGGCAGGAGGTCCAACACATGCAGCCAGTGCTGGCACAGGGTCTGGATAGCAGAGACAGGCATGGGAACAAACCCCAGCCCCTGATTTGGGAGCTGACATCAGCAGCAGTTACCAGCAATCCCTGTGTGACCTGCCTTGTCCAGGAACGTGCCTGTGACTGCTCCTGCCTCCTCTGCAGCTCTGTGTACCTGTGTCACTCCTTATCACCACAGACCAAACCTGTTCTGCTATGACATAACGTGCACCAGTTGTCCCGGGTTGACTTTACCAGGTAGCTAAGTTAAACCTTATGGAAATGCTTATTCCCTTTCACCATTAGATGGAGCAAAGAGCTGTTCTCCCCCTCTACGCCTCAGAGCTGAGAGGTCTTTGCTTAAGCTCCTCCTGGGAGCGAAGGAACCCTCATGAGTTGCAAGGGCTATGTGTTTGCCTCAGAGCTGAGAGGTCTTTGCTTAAGCTCCTCCTGGGAGCGAAGGAACCCTCATGAGTTGCAAGGGCTATGTGTTTGCTTCAGTTCAGAAAAATGAAGTGCCCAATGCAGAATCCCAGTGTGTTTTAACATCTATTTCAAGTTGCAAAACTAAGTATATGGTAAATTGATACCATCTGTAGTGAAGTGGCTTTTTTCACAAGCTGTCTTTCATGCATGATTTCTTCTTTAACCACCTCAGCTTGCCTGGAAAGTTAAGCCAAAACAATCAAAGAGATGTATAATGAAATACCTCCTTTTAAGAAGTGTTGACTTGCCATCAGAAGGTGGCTACAAAGGGTACTGAAAACTTAATAATCTGCTACATTGAGAAATGCAGTTCTTGTAATTTGCTAATCATTTTCCATTGGAACATCAGAGTCCTTCCCAAATCTTCATTCGTGAAGCTTAGCCATGATAATCATCTTTACATGCTGTAAAGCTATACTTGCTATCTTGTTTTGTGTGATAGCTGCTTTTTAAAATGTATTTATTTCTCCATTTAGTCTTGCTATTCCTTGTTTAGGTGTTTGTAAGGAGGAAGGGAATGACCATGGAAAGGAGCAGGACAAAAGCCCGCATCTGCCTGGCTGGGGTTGAAGTTGTATGTGTTTTCTGTGGGTATGCATGTCCTATTGCATTGCACTCATTTTGAAAGAACAGTTACTTGATTTAAATAGTATTTCTTTCTGGCTGTTCCCCCCTGAAGCTTGAGTTGCATCTGGTAAGTGCAGAGTTGTTTATGCTTTTAGTTTGGGAGTGAAAGGCAAGTTTGATATCTGGTTCCTGGCTAAGCTTTTCCACTCTTGATGCCTTAGAATGTGTGGTTTGTTCCTTCCACTGCTTGTTCTTTCCAGTTGATGTGGTTATTAGTGTGATAGATAAGTGATCAATATAAAATTTCCTTGTTAAATTGAGTTGATGATTTGATATAAAGTTTTTGTATTGGTTTTAATAAAGCAAAGTTTGTCATGTCATTGTGATTAAGGCTCCGCCGCTTTTAAGAAATTTGCAAGGCCTAAATGCAGAACCAAGTACTTCTTTAAATGTATTTTGTGTGTGCTAAAAATTGTTAACTGTGTAACCACAAAGCTTAACCACAAGTCTTGGAATATTTCCCCAGATGTGTCTTGTGATGATTTCATCTTAGTCTTATATGGAAGTCTTATACCTTATGATTCCTATCAGGGGTGTGGAGTTTCTATGTAAGATTAAAATTAGTAAAAAGATGTAAACTGGACATGCCTAAAATTATTTTGGGACCACCATACGATCACCTGAAAAGAAGGAGGACATCGATCACAAGACAGATGAAGCCGAGAAATAGACGAAAATAGAAAAACCCGGATTAAAANACTGCAATAAATTACTAAAAATTAAGTTTTAAGTGTTGGCTTCAATAATTCGGTCAATTTTTACCTATAACATTAGGGGTTTGTTTCTCTATGCTGAGCAAGTATTTGGCAATGAATGTTTGATTAGTTATTCACTGGAGTCTCATAGCAATAGCACACCCTGCAAAAGGACTACTGTAGAACTGACTTGGTGTATTTAGTGTGTGAATTATGGTCAAAGGTAAATGTTGCTGAGTGCATGCTGAGTGCATCTTGTTGTACTGTGTGTGCAAGTCCATAGTCACACTGTATTTTAATAATTTGCTAGCATGTTTTCCTACTCATATTATGCAGCATTTATTGAAATGGTATTACATCAGAAATTCTACGTTTTTTGCGAGATGATAGGGTTATGTCTTTTAGCAAGGCCTTGGACACAATTTTAAGATGATGTGCCTTAATTTAGAAGAAAATATTCTCAGCTGTCTAGGTAATTCAGTAAGAAAGTATATAATTACTTAGAGTTTTGTTTTGAGTGAAAAAAAGAGATGAGTTGTCTGCTCTTTGAAATCTTCATGGTGATTGAAGCTCTTCAAGGTTGTCAGACCTCTGTTTCAAGGTGGGATCTTGTTCTGTGGAGGAGACAAAGCTATTTGGCAAACTTGCCACTAATGCACAAATGCACAAAGCTCAGCAAATTTGTACAAAGCAGTTGCAGGAGAGAGGGGTTTTGGAGAATGAGACAAAGATATTATGATGGGATTTTGTGCATAATTCAATACTTGGACATAATCTAGTTCATTATTGCATTGACTATAAGTAGTGTAGAAAGATCACTGCAGGCTTACCAAAAGTAATGTGATCTGTGGATAGCTCTTTTAAATAAAAGGTTCCATTGCAAACTTGGATTTTAAGTGATTTATTACACTGTAGAGATTAGCAGAGCCTCAACTCCTCCAGTTTTTTACAAAACCAAACATTTAAAGAACTTCGGGTTATTTTCTTATTCATAGGGAAGAGTCAGTTGCCTGTGATTCATTGCAGTGAATATTCAATCTAGTCATTCTCTCCCTCTCTTTGTCTTCTCTTGGAGTCTGATGTGTGATTTATTTAATTTCAAAATCTTCATGGATCACCTCTACATCTGTAGCTGACCTCTCATAAGTAGCAGTAACAACTGTGTGATGATACAAACAGAATATTATAGTATAGTTATGTGAAGCAGGTAGTAGAAAATTGCTAAATGTGGTTTTGATCTGGTATTTTTATAAATAAAAAGTAGGATTCATTACTGAAAACCGAAGGAAATAAAATGTTGAACTTGATTAGAATGCACCACTATTTCAATTAGCTTCCCCCTGCACCTTC